>JALIZH010012119.1:0-154414 GCA_030522465.1 Rhipicephalus appendiculatus | reverse complement strand
AGAGTTGAGAGAAATAATCTGTTGAAGTTTGATCTATAACACCATAGCAATAGGAAAGATTCTGGTAGCAAAAGTGGTTAGGTTAGATGAGAGGCAAGCGGCTTATTGAATGTAACCGGGCTGTGCACATAATGGTTGCTCTATAGGGAAAGAGATCTGCTTTTAAAGAGCAAAGAACACGTCAGAACTGTGACGACTGAAAAGCTGCCGCAGCCTAAAACATTAGGTAAGGACACGCATGTACCATTTGCATTGCAGATGATCTGCTGAAGGCCGGGGTGTGGGAAAGTACCAGCCACCTGTTGCTGTAAATCCTCACGAACTTACTATTTGGTTTTCTGAACACGCCTTAATTTCTGGAAGTTCAAGAATACTCGCATTCCGCTCTGTCATAAATATGGGTGCCGTAGCGAGAAATCTCAAACGCGCTATCTAGCTTTGGGGAGCAGACTTTTATAACCACTCAGCCAGCCCGGCGGTGTCGTAAAGTATAAGAGGGGCAGAAGCAAGGGTATGGTGGAAGAGAAGTGTTGGGTGCTGCTTCTAACATCACTTGCATTGTCCGTCAGCAACAGCCGCACCAGCCAGTAATGTAGCTCACCCGCGTTGCATTACATAACTATTTAAATGACGCTTTTCGTGCTCATCTGAAAGTTGTATTCCATTTGCTGGTCGCTTTTAACGTGCACCCAGTGTTCTGTGGAATGGATATGATAACTAGCTTGTTTTGTGCCTTTTTTCTTATTGTGTGTTCCCGCCTCTTTTTGCGCCGTTGTACCATTGACCAGTACTAACTGGCCCAACTTACCACGCATATGATTACACTTGAAATCATGCAAGTTTGGGCATGTTGGTATTCTGTTTTAACATTTAGCGCATACGCAAGGCAAGAACCGAGAGACCCTGTATTCGTCGGTTGTCAGTCGGTCCTAGTCTTGTGTGTGTGCTAGATGCAGAAATTATCCTAATGGTTTGTGTAGTGAAGTGTTGCGCGGACTGTCACCAGACGTCTAGAAAGCTCATGAAAGAAACACCGTGATGAAAGAGACTGCCATAGGAACAATTTTGAAACGATTCTTCAGACCACTAAAAGCGGTGCGACTGCATTAATGAATTTTACAGAGCCTGAATATTTGTGTGTTGCCATAATAAAACTGAAAGGGAAAGAAACGACCAATGAATAAGCCACAGAAACCAACGCGTATGTGTGGCGTCCACGTTACTTTCCGAAATCGAACTTGCGCATATGCACGGCAATATCAGAGATGTTGTCTTGTATCTCTCAATATGTAGAAGTCCTATCACCTGAACTTTCAGCCTGTCACGTTTATCTCGGGAGCGCTTGCAAATCGGATTGGAATTGGGAGAGAGTGAGACGGGCACGGGAGACCGTGGTAAGGCAACCAACACACTTTATCACACACAAGTGAAATACACGAAAAAAAGTCTTAAAGGCACTGAACAAATACAGGAAAAACCTTGCAACAACCTATTTACATCAACCAATCTTAATTCTTATTCCACACGGAAACTATCTAATCCATGCCTCTCAGCTAGGCTTAGATGCGTCCCTTCAACTCAGTCTGGCCACTATGGGCCTAGCGATACAAGAATGTTCTTACAGTGCGCTCGTCGTTCGTCGAGACGAGTCGAAGTTCCCGTCGCGTCGATCTTTCGTCGAGACCGTCGTCGACGTGTTCAGCAGGCCCCTAAGTCCACCGTAGGTTGCCTTCGTCCATCCTGCCGCTTGCCCTCGTCGCGTGAAGCCCCGGTGTTCTTCTTCGTCCTCGCTCAGTCGAGGTTAGGCCTAACCAGGCCTTGGACCCGTGCCTCTGGACTCAACAGGTGATGGACGCCTCCATGACTGAACTGTGGTCTGCCGCCGTCCTGCCGAGAAGGGGAGGGCTGCTGGCGATCCCGGAACTGCAGTGTTGAGGTGCGACAGGTCTGCGGACACCACCCGAGCCTCTCGTGTCGTCACCCCCAGAACCGAGTACCAGCCGCTCTCGTCGCGGGTGCGACGCTTGCTTCGACCGTCTTCTCCGTCAGGCGCCCCACAGAACAGTGCCGTTCCTTCCTCTGGTGTTCTCGATCACGGTTCGGGTCGCGTGGCACGAGCTCCTACCTGGCCAATCCTCTACGTCGACGTGGTTGTTGCGCGTGCCATCGGGTGACTTTTTGCTCCTCGCGCACCGTCGCCGCGCTTGCCCGTTCGGCACGCGCCTCGTGCCTCTCCTTTACTCATCACACAGCCTCTGTTTTAGATTTGAACCTGCTTACACTGTGATCTAGTTTTTTTCAGTAGAGGCCGGATTTTTAGGCACTAAAAATCGTGTTTTAGGCGCCAAAAATAGGCAGGAAAAACTCAGTTTTAGGCCCCCCAAAATCATAAATATAGGCACAATAAATTTTTACAAAAACTCCAATTTTCGAATAAGGACGTGCGCGACCTGGTCTACGACAGGAAAGCAAACAAATGTTATATTTTATGATTGTACAAAGGCGTTAATGATTTAACATAGCCATGCAATGGTCCCTTTTCGGGCACGGTTTCCAGAACACGGTTTCTCCTTTTATTGACGAGAATGGTAAGTTAAGTGTCTACCATCGAAAAACACGCTCGCTTCTTTTCGGCATGGCTGGGAAGGGCAGCACAGGATTCAATAGCCAGACCGCTAAAAGGCCAAAAGGGTCTGTTAGCCTCGTATTGGCCGGGTCTAATAGCGCAGGGTCAATTTCTCCTCTTTGTGTGAACACCATAAAGGCCCTTTACCAGGTTTGAACATTTCGAGCTAGAAGTGTAATGCATCCACTGCGCTAACGATCACGTCTGCCAAGATTTGCAACGCTACGCTCCCTGGAAGGAGGTGAAAGGTCAGACTGAATGCCTCGTGCCCTTTATCTCACGGGCGCGCGCCACAATGTGGGGGAGGTGAAGTTCAACAAGGAATGGTCCTGTGTATGTCACAGTAGTACATGAAACTGCGAGAATTATTCCAGGCTACATGTGCAATCTGTTGAATCTGTTGCTTGAATAGAAGAATGAAAGTTAATAGAAATATTAAAACATACAAACGGAATGTGTACGCGTTTTTCTTTAGGTTTTTCTTCGAATCGAGAGCGATCCGAGACTTAGCTGCCTATATTTCTTTTGTGTTCGTGTTCTCGCCGTTCCCGCGTCGTGCCGGCGCCAGCCGTGACAACGCTTAGCATGTTTTTGGTGCATCGTCCCTTACAGCAGTTCCAGCTGTGCGACACGCTGTGTCGTGATAAGGATACAGGATCCATGCCAGCCTCTCCAAACGCATAGACGGATCCATCCCACAGAAAGAGGCAGTACACTATAGAGCGAACGCCGAAACGATACAACACCGCTTGTGCGCACGACCTGGCTTGAGCATGTCATGTGCACATAGTGTAATCTTGCGTGCGCATGGCGTGTTGATGCGTCAACGTCGTGTGATCTCCCGGCTCCGAGTTTCTCTGATACCGAAGAGGGCAGGGAAGGAATTTGGCTTGCGATCGAGTGGCAAAGGTTTCAAGCTCACCTACCGGCATCATGCTTTCGTGGCTCGGAATGAACCAATTAAAAAGTTCTTGTGGTGCAAAGCTCTTCATTGGGCACGCGAACACTTCCAGTATGTGACTAAAATTTCTCATGTGACCTGGTGAAGCGCCTTTTAAGAGTAAATTACAAACGAAACAAAAGCCATGTGCACATCTGATTTTTTTTACCTACTTTCTACTTTCCCCTGACGGCACTCCATGGTTTCGCATTCGCTCTCCATATTCCTGCTGCTGCGCGCAGGCACCTCCTGTTTTCTGCCCCCCCACCACGCCCAAGTCTTCAAGGAGGTGCTTCAATTCCATGGGAACACTGGACTGGAAAACCGGCGGTAAAAGCCACCCACCACGTCCTCGGCCATAGACGCCACTCTCCTCTTCTTCCCCTCTCCTCTTCCCGCCTTTATTTTCCTCTCCCCATTCCACTGTACACGCTGGGACGTGCTCCCATTTAGGGTTGCAGAAATAGCGTCTTTTCCTCTCCCCTGCTCCAACCGCTCGCGCCATGTCAGTGCGGTGGGGTAAGGTGGCCGGCGCGTCCCATTTCACTGCTGCTACCGGTTGCTTCCCGGATGTTTGTTGAACTAGGGAACTAGGTTGTTGCACCCCATAAAGTTCCGAAACGTCAATTTTGCACGGTAACATGAATTACGGTCTCAAACTGTACTCGAAAGCAAAATTTGAGGCTAAATAGCGTTTATATAGGCACCAATTTTGAAAATAGGCATTTATGGGCACTTATAGACATTTAGGCACAAACCCCAAAAATAGGCATTTATAGGCACTATAAAAACACTATAAAAGCCCTCCTTTACCCCTAATTCATGCTCATATATCAAAGTGGCGCGATAGCAACGCAAGGAAAAAAATAGGCATTTGCCTATAATCCGGTCTCTATTTATCAGTTTTGTTTGCCCTGTAGTTTTGATTGGGCTTTTGCTACAATCAAACGTTAACAGTTCTTTAATATTTCGTGCTTCAAAGAAAGAATTGTCGGCCACATGGATATATTGTATTGATGACTTAAACTGCTGAAACTTTTCTTTGGCCCACGCACACACCCACACCCACATACACACACCGTATTGAGAGCTTTATGAAATTGCAACCGCGTTTACGAACGCGAAGAGCTTCACATACCTTCTGCTTACGCGGTCTAAGGACGTTAAGAAATGCTGAATGAAGAAAACTACGTCAATGGTACATATAACATACACTTACCGGAACCACTTGTCGCCGATCCACTGCCATACGAAACACCGCCATACTCTACAAAAGGAGAATGGGGAGAGAAATGCAGATTAAATTGGATTCTTGGGGCTTCCCGCGCCAATACCACGATGTAATTACGAGGCACACCGTAGTGGAAGACTCAAGATTAATGTTGACCGCATGTGGTTCTTTAACGTGCACTTAAATCTGAGTACACCGCTGTTCGTCCATTTAGCCCTTATCGAGGTGCGGCCGCCGTGACTGCGAACTGCACCCACGTCCTCGAGCTTAGCGGTGTGACACGTTACATGCTACGCTACCATGGATTTCAGAAAAAATGTCAATTCACGCGAATGTCGCATGTGACTGGTGATGAGTGACTCTCATGTTGAGGTGTGGTGTGGTGATATGGGGGGTTCGGTACAACTCTGTAAGCGGAATAGTTCACAGGCCGCCGGCTTAAGCAGGGCTGTGTCGCGCTGCCCGCGACTTTCTAAGAGCATGCCCGCGCTTCGTTTTAAAAAGGACATTAGTTCCATATTACCAGAAAAGAGGAAACCGGGCGAGACAATTGCCGGCAAATTGCCTGCAACCTACAACATTTTAATCCTAATCTAGTTCGGTCAAACGGTGATTCGTTTGGTTATTCGTACGTAGCTCGGCATGAACGTTGTGCCTTCGCATGCAACGGTTAGCGCCTTAAATCAACGGAAACAAACATCTATCCATAATAATTAAAAATCCACTTGAACTAGGGCTAAGAAAGAACGCAAGAGTAAATGTTTACCAATAATGCTATCGACTTAATTTTGATAGCGATGATAACACAGTAAAATTTTTTTAAGGGCACCAGGTTAATGGAAGCAGTACCAGATACATTCCCTGTCCAACGATTTTTTACTACTTCAAGCTATCATTTATATCTGTGATCTTTTGTCCTGTTTGGATGAACTATAATTTCGTAAGTCACGTTCCCACCGTAAGTCATACTCCCAACACCCTTTTTATTCTTTTTGTTCCATCAAATACGTTGTCAGATGCACCTCGTCTGTGTCATTCCTGTTTTACCCGCTTTGAACTTTGCAGCGCTGCCTTTATCATCCATTATGTTCCAACTGGCCCTCACACAAACTCGTCCGAATATTTCACTTCACACACGAGGTGACAAAACGTTCACGGCCAGCATTGTAATACGCAAAACATCCAACTTTATGCGCAATGTTTGTTATTTTATGGAAGGTTGTATCGCGTATGTTCATGTCATTGTACTTCTCCGTCAGCAGTGGTAAGAGCTCATCAACGTTCTTCAATTGTGAATATACAGCAAATCGATACTTGAAATGTATGCAGAAGCACTCACCCCAGACACCCGGCACACCCGACACACCAGGCAGCCTTCCTTCAACGCCTCCGAAGCTACCACCAGTGGAACCTGAAGCACAAAGTAAAGGAAAAATACGGCTGACTGGAAAGTCTCTGCAGAATAACAAGTGAGCGGGATCAAGCCAACACTAAGCTGTTGCCAGCTAATACACGAACTGCTACAATTCTCAAGAACGAAAAACAATCGAAGGCTGTGTGATGCCACGCAGATCCAGGCCAATGATATATGGGGAGCCACGCGTGTTTATATGAGCCACGTTTCTATGCGTTGGAATTATGGATATAAAAAATTACAGTTTCGCTTAATGCGATAGCAACAAAATTGTAACGTCGTACGAAGTAAGGCAAGCTGCAAACTTTTTTGGGTCCGATCTCGCGCAACTGAGCAGAACGCTGGTTTAAGGAAGACGGTCACTCCAGGGACCGAAGTGGTTTTCATGCTATCAGTTCTCTAAACGTGAAGTAAGCGTTGAGAGCACAGCAAGTTTACGAGCCGTCTCCTGATACCTGTCGAGATAGCGCGCGTGCACTTCGAGCGACGGAGCATCCCCTCTCCCCGGCCGTCTCTTCATGCTCCTCAGGAAAGACAGGTGAGCATTTTTTCTTTGGCTGTGGAGCCATCGATAGCAGGCCTCGCACACGTTGTGATGGTACTGCATTTGCCCTGCATGCGACGGAGATGGCCGGCTCGTTTCATCTCTGCTCCAGCCGTGCTCGTCACCCCCGCTCGCGAGCATTATTTATTCGCGAGTAGAACATATGATGCGCGGGGTGCTGTTATTAACTAGGACTTAGTACAGAAAATGACGGTGACGGCGCGACGCCAAAGGCGACGGCAAAAACTCGTCGAAGGTATCCATATAATTGCCATAAATAAGACATCGAGAGCTCCCGGACATTGCTGCAGAGGTGAGACGGGGGGTAGACGAAACGAAAGATACAAGCGCTTCCTTTGAGGCTTAACTTCGTCACGAATAACACCCAGTTGAACTACAAGCAGCAGCACTAAAATTTAACGTAATATATTTGTTACTCTAGATTTAAGTTCAAGAGGTCCGAGTTTGCATTTTCACACCGTCATTTGTGCACGCAAGAAGCACAAGCGAGCGATAATATTATTTCGTCCCAGTAGCCTTCAGAGCGTATCTAGTCTTGTAAAACTGTATATTGTGGGTGAATATGCACGCACCGGATCCACCTGCGGGTCCTAAACGTGCCCCACCGACGAATCCTGAAAGAGGACAATGAATGCTGAGCATTGACAAATATACTGTGCAGAACAACAACATGTTTTACAGTATCAATTTGGGAGCGCGCACATGCCTCAAAAGCAACCTAAGTTTTCTTTTTTTTTTTTGGGGGGGGGGGGGGGGGGTTAAATGCACGTGTACGCGCGCACTTAAATTCTGTGACTGGTTCGTCCTTTCTTGTGCATCAGCTTGGTTACATTTCCTACCCAATTAGCGGTATGCGGAACTAGCTTGGTGTTAACAAAAACAATTATAGAGGAGTAACCAATGCCCTGAACAGGAAGCGTTGACGAAAAGTTGGTTCCTGTGACATTTACTGTTCGAGGAGGTTTTATTATGGGTCACGTCAGTGATTATTGACCGCTATATTGGCAGCTCTAGTTTGTTGTCGGTAAGCGGGACACTGGAGAGACTTGTGGTGGCGTAAGAAGACATTGGGCGAAATATCGGCTAATGTGTAAACAAGTATTACACCGGGAATGATTTATGCAAAGCTAAAAAAAAAAGCCTCAGTTCATTTTCATTACACACAAAATTTCATTAACACTGACATGCCATGCAGCGTCCTAGTTTTAAGTAAAATACCATAGTATTGTTAATCATTTTATAACACGCCAAAAGTTACGCGATCATTAAAAAATACGTTGCAAGTTTAGGAAGCGTTATCACTCAATTATAAATCAAGATGTGCCCAAAACATACAATTTTCCTAGCAATATTACCTATTACACAAGCTTGAAAACTTTTAGTACCGCCTTATCTGTAGCAGAGGGTATTTCAAGTGGATTATAGGTGTACTCACCTGGACCAAGTGACCCAGTAGCTCCAGCGTTATTAATGGCACCACTGATGGCATTTCCCGCGAGACCACCCAAGGCACCTCCAACGACACCGCCAGCGGTAGTACCCAAGCCAGCACTGGCAGCAGTGCCCAAGCCGCTGCTCAAGCTAGTTCCCAAGCCACTTCCCAATGCACTGCCTACCGTACTTCCCAAGCTATGGCCCATGGCACCGGCTAAACCACCTCGCACGGCACCAGTGCCCAATCCACCGACGCCAGTACCTGGGGCAATGAAAAAAGGAACAAGTTGCTCAATGATCAAAGCCGTTATAACCGGTAGGAGATCGAGTCGGATATACTGGATAGCAAGCAGTCTAAAAACCGTGCAAAAAAATATCTTAGGTATTGAAATGGAGCACATAGTGAGCGACTAAGGTATAGTTAGAGTTTCGAATCTGTAAATTGTACCCAAAAGATGCAATTAGTCTCGCTAAAGCCGGCAAGGACCAAGGTGGTTCCCGACAGAAATATTCATCCACCCTATCGTAGGGTGAAGCTATGGAGAACACATTTACCAAGTTTTTCAGATACAGACTTTAGAAAAGAAAGTTTCGCCTTTCCCTGGCATGAAACCCGAGCGCAATAGTATGGAAGGGTTAGTTGGCAAGGTAGCATGTTTAGGTGAAAACGACGAAGACAGAGTAAAACAGAAAGAACATGGACAAGCGCTGACTCGTAACTGAAAAAATTAATTGAAGAACACATGAAGGCGCAAACAAAAAAGAACGCATTAACATTGCACGGAAGTGTTGAGAATGGGGAAAGTAACTTCATGGTGTAACTTCTTTGTGAGTAAGTCTACCTGTAAGCTAATTTCCCCTGAAGGCTAGTGTAAAATCACTGGTGAGGAGATCGTACAAAGTAATATACTACATCTTGTGCTTGAGTTCGTCAAAATGGCACAGTATCACGAAGCATTTGCATCCTTTTATACAGGGTGTCTTGTAGACAATACAGATTTTCACAAAAATGCCAGGACATTCAGGCCTCTATCGCCTTCATAAACAAACTCTACGCCGAGGCGGAAAGACGTTGCAACAGCTATAGTTACACTGAATAAACACTTAGCAAAAATTAATTAACTTGATGACCGTTTTTTATATATTGAAAGTTGTAAGACATGACAATTTATGGCATACCCATTTTTTTATAACCTCAAAAAACACACACAGTTTGAGATAATAATTATCGAAATTGAGGGTGCCATTCCAGGCGATGAAGAAACTGAGTGCACCGGGAGCGCAGGAATTGCACCATGTGGGATATGTAAGACGAGAAAGCTGACATGACGAAATTTGAAAAAAAGGCGAGTCGCAGCAGAATTTGGTCAGAAAAAAATCATCCCAAATTATATCCGTTGGTTTTCTATAAAGCGTCGGTCATCTATGGCAGGGGTCTCCAACTCACCTCAGCCAGCGGGCCGCAGTCCCGCAATTTAGTCTCTCAAGAGCCGGGACAATTGATCAGGTAAAAACGAGGGGGGGGGGGGTATTTGAACTTGCCAGCAAATAAAGCCATTTGAAAGAAAACTTCCCATATCTCATACACAAGTCATTCCTGAAGGGAATTTTGAGCCAGGATTCCGACAGTATTTCAATACCGATCTCCAAAATGACTTTTGACGTCGAATCTGGTATATAATTTTTTCGTTTCATGGTTATATTTCAAAAGAAGGTGAATACAGTCATGCTTAAACCAGTCATACCTGTGTAGCTCACGAACATACTTAATAAAAAAAATAAAAAAATGTGGGGCAAAGACAGTCATGTGCGGGCTGCGGGCCGCAACCGAGAGCCTCGCGGGCCGCGTGTTTGATACCCCTGATCTATGGAAAGCTTATGAATCTCCGGGGGGAAGGTAGAAGCGGTCTGCTAGCTTGTTTTTGGGCTTTAGGAGCCGGTGCTCAGAAAGTGTGATTAATGCCTTGGCAAAAAAAACAAAAAAAAACAAAAAAAAAGAACAGTTATCGCGTGTTGTATGCTATTACTATATCTTTGAGTCGGGTACGAGGCGAATTTTCGATATTGAGTGTTGTTCCTAAGTTGTCTGATAGCCTCGTTTTTATATTTTGCTATGGGCCAGATTGCTACACTATATTACTATTGCGGGCCTACCATTGTTGAATGGTGCTTCTTCTGACGGCCGTGATCCAGCAAGACGTCTAACCCCCCCCCCCCCCTGCTTTTTTCTTTTCTTGTCATTCACGTAATACCTCTACCCTTTTGCTCACACATTACACCACGGTGGCCCCCCTGCCGAACCCCCGCATCCACAGTTGCCCTCTCCCCCTCCTTTGTTCGGATCCAAGGAGAGGGTACGAAGCATATACAGAGTAGCGCTAAAAATCAATTGTAGCATTGAAGGACAAAAGTCCACTTGTCGAAACGTCGGCTCGAGCACACAACCCCTCTTCACGAATTTTTTCATCGCATGCTTCCATCTTCCCCCATCCTGCCCTTTTATCGTAGAATTGTAATAATATGCCGTATCGTAATAAGCTCACGGATGCTTCGATTTTCTCTTTTTTTTTTTTTTTGCATTCACTGACATGTACCACACTTCACAACCATAGGTGCCCTTAGATGCTGAGGTGCCTGTTCATGTCCGTATTGCCGCGGGCTCTATAATTTCTGCGACGATTCCTAGGCTGCATAACAATACGCATCAGAATGCACAAGACACGAAACAATAAAAGAAGAAACCGTACACGATCAAAGAAGAACCTATGCAAAATCGCACAGCTTTCTGCGCGCCTAGAAACGATTGCTCATTTTGTTTTCGCCGGTGCATTCTGACACAAAAGTTTTCTAAAGAAGCTGGATTGTGCGGGCGTTCTTTGCCAGTCTTTGTATCTTGCGCGGTTTTTACATTTATTATGTCCTACCGACATGCCCAAGTTTCCAGCCTACAGCTCAAACGTTAGCACGCTCGGCTACCAAAGACATATTGTCTGTCTTGCATGGGTTCAAGTTCCAGCGGCACGTCCAGGGGCGGCGCTAGGATTTTTCTACTGGGGGGGGCACCCACGATAAGCGAGTTCCTTCAGGGGGGCTGGGAGGCGGGCAATTTAGACGTTGTGTTTCGATTGTTTGCTCTTGCGGGGGGGGGGGGGGCAAAGGGGGGGGCAGGTGAAAATTTTGGGGGGGCTCCAGCCCCCCGTACCCCCCGCTGGCGCCGCCCCTGGGCACGTCCCCAAAAACATGAAAAGCCTTATGCCCTGGCTATGGTGAAGCTGTGTGGAACACGCCTTGACGATGACACAGGTTGCTTGACTTCGATTACAGCAGCGGTCATCGCCATTACCGACGGTGAACTGAAGGACAAAATGAACAAGACAGGAACACGAAAAATATAGTTTGGTGCTCGTAACCACTCGGGGAGTCAAAAATATGTTTCATTCGGTGCGACTAGCCCATGAGCTCTGTTGCTCAAGTTTTCAGTTGAAGAAACACAGTGGTCGGCTACAGAGTTATGGAGTTTCTGTGTTTGAAATTAATTTCAGGCGGAAAATCAGTTTTCATCGGGTAAACTCATCTCCTAACAATACAGCGAAAAGGAGTTTTACATGTAATTTAAAGCTTCGAGATAGTCGCTCATTATAGCCGAATTTCGTAATCATGTGTGCGATGTATAAGGTGTGACTCCTTAAATACTTTTTTCTCTTTGATACTTGAAAGATAAATTGCCGCATTTAGAGATTCTGGAAGGGATCACGTTGCGGAAAGTGGCGCCAAGCAAACTTACCTCCCACACCGCCTATTCCAACCGATGGTAGACCGCCACTGAACCCTCCTCCAAACCCTGTAAAAAGAACAAAGAAAAGCTTGGAAGGCGCTTGAGCTTCGCTTTCAAGAGTAAGACGCAGTAGCGTAATCAAACCATGTACGTGTCGCCTTCCCTGTCGCTAGTCTGGCTTCGCTTCTTGGTGAACCCTTAAAACATGCCGCAAGGAAAACGAAAGTGCGGACGTCCTCCGGCGTCTGCATCCATGCATGCGGCGCGATGAACCACTACGGGGCGAGCGCGACCGTGGGCTCTTTACGCCATCTCGCGGGTGATAGGCAAGCCTCTGCCACGCTGAAGCCTCTTCGAGAGGCACGTACTACCAACGGTAAATGGTGTATATACATACCTTGCCGTTAGTATGGTGGAGGATGTACGCATGGTGGTCGAGCGGCTAAACGCATCCCGCCACGGAGCGAGGTGTGGTAGGTTTGAATTCCCGGTCCCCGTCGAATCGACGATTTTGTATTATGTTTTTTTTATTTGCATCTACCAAGAATTTTAGTTCATGGACCTTGCTGATTTTTCGCGAGCCAACGACGCCGTCATCGACACCGACGCCGGAATTTCCACGAAATGAGCTCCTTAACGCTATCGCGAAAAAAAGGTATCTGCCTTGTTTGCCACTGTTGTTTTCACAGTAAAACTGTCGAAAAAATTCTTTCTACAAGTACAACCGGTCTTAGAGTCCTCGTTTCTCAGATATCCTCACGTTACAAAAATACATACACAGAGCATGCTTTATATTTGTTCTTGGATGTGTTGTCGCAACGGGATCTGCATTATATGATCACTAACAATGAGTAACTATATTTCTGTGGCCTACGTTGTATAAGGTGGCCCATTTAAACTTAGGTAGTGTTATTGCTTGGTCGATCATTTGCCCCTACAAATTGCGGCTCATGATTTATCCCCGCGTAAATGGTGAGTGAGGTTTGAATTCTAATGTAATACTAGTCCTATCATCGTACTAATTACGACTTATAGTACGGTGCTGTTGGAAGAGGGCGAGAACTGGGACCAGAACAGTGCAGTGTATGTTTTTACTGTCTTGCACGGGTATCATTTAAATATTTCACACAGATCACGACTTTCCGTGTGTTGTAACTCTTTGACGCCTGGAATTGAGCTTAATGTTTTTATAACAGCTGTACTCGGGATTAAGACCAGTTAAGATAACGTACAATAGATGTAGCCGTCTTGGCATGAGATATATCCAAAAATAATAGATTCTTTAGCCGTTCAGGAAGTCCACTTTACATATAAATAAACGTCAATGATGTCTCACTAAGTCAAAATATAGGATTTCAATGTACAGGATTGTGTTGCTTGGTGCCACACATTGCCAAAAAAAAAAAAAAAAACTAGATCAGCGTGACTAGAACAGCAACAGTCACTGTGCCCGAATTAGGTGAAAGCGTGTACTCACCTCTACTGCTCAAGGAAGTAGGTGCCGTGCCTCCCGCACTGTTTGCTATCGCAGAGCCCATAGCACCGCCCGCAGCAGTGCCCAAGGCACCGCCTAGGCCAGTCCCGAAGCTGCCGGCCAAGCCATTGCCTACGCCAGCGCCTATGGCGCCGCCAAATCTACTGCCGATGGCACTGGCTGAGCTACCGCTCCCCATACCAGTCAAGGCAAGGCCAGGACCTGAGGCATTAAAAGAGAAAACAAAAGACCAAACTGTCATTTAATGAACTCCGTGAAGATCAGTTGCAGATGTGTTAGCGCGAACAGGCGGCAAGAAGACAAACGCTTTGTAAGAGCGCATAACTTATGTATCGCAGTGAGATGGTTGATGAGCAGTGACTGTAGTGATCAGATTCCTCGCGTGCGTTTGTTGGCGAAGGTTCGGCAAGCTTTTACACCCTTGACGTCAAGACTGCAGGATACTGAAATTCTATAGAGCAGCCGGGGCCAATAGGTGCACAACGTTGATAAAGTAGCGCGAATTTGGTAACGATAGCACGAATGATTGTGTTTAAACTAATTGGATTGTCATACTCAGTCGTGCAAGGTTGCGAGCTGCCGCATAGCCAGCGCCGATCCCCAGAGAAATCCAGCCGTGGTCCGCGGGCACACGGCGATGGTATATATTACGGATGTAGGCTACGGGCGGCGCATTCAGCGCACATAGATGTGAAGGTTGGGCCGATCGGTTCGGCACTATATCTATTAACACAATTTTCTAAAACAAAGAATAAATCAACTCAACAAAATCTTTTTGCTTTCCATGTGTTTTTATAGAAGTTAATCTAATGCACTTACTTCAGCGCACACCCACAGCATGGTACTATGGGCTCAGTAGATTCCGGTAAGAAAGGAATTATCTTTTAACATGAAACAAAATTATGCCACTTCCTTAAGGTTCTCTTAAGGCAATGTTTATAGTGAGAATTGTAGTAGGCCTAAGGTTTACTGAGAGAGTGCATATGAGATATGCTTTCCTGAACCCCCCTTCAGTGGCGCTTGAGTTGTAGTCCTACCTCTGAGTTGTGGTCGTGTTGATATTGGACAGACTAGTCAGTGCTTTAACGATAGGGCTGGACAGCACAATAATGATGTCAGGAAGGAATATGGTAGCCACTTGGCAGAACATTGCAAGTAATTTGCGTGTACGCCTTAATTTCAGAACACCACTTTTATAAAAAAAGAAAGGCAGAACGAAAGCAGAACCGAAATTGTCGAGGCATACCTGATAAAGAAAGCAGGTGATGAGTGTGTCAGCTGCCCATCTTTAGCGTTGCAAGAAAATGAAGTGGCTCTTCTTACGACGCATTCTGATGCATCATGATTTGTTTTCAAATTCCATGGTCTAAGATTGACCCGCGCAATCTCTTGTGGGATGATGTATGCATATGTACGAGCTTGATGCGCGGGCACATTAGGTTTTTCGTTTAAAATAAACGTCAGTTTGAAGTTTAAGCGCCAGGCCTGTTGTGTGTGTTTCGTCTTCACCGTGTGCACTTTTCAAGTTTTCTCTAATTTCCGCATCTCTTGTAGACACTGATGACGGCAGCAACAACGATGGTGGCAACAGAACCCATGACTAGACGCGCTAGCCTAGCAGAAAAAATATAAGCTGAAACTCGCGTCGCTGTTTCGTGTGGCCACGTGATCAAATGAAGCGAGACCGCGGGAGGTGAGAGCGCGGCAGCACTGCAAACTGGTGGGCTTTGCCCCCGTTTTGAACCTCTATACTGGTCATACTAATCAATGTTACAGATATTGATTCAACACATCTAACAGCGCGCAAAATTGGAAAGCACGACAGAGACACAGTGTAAAGATTGTCGACAGACAGAGCCTGTCGTCCTGTCCAGTTTTGCGCGCTGTTACATGCGTTGAAATGAACCAACTATAGCCCAGGAAAACACAATCCTTGATATTCATTCGTCCCCCCCGTTGCGTTATCAGTGGCGAATCGTTACTAGGCGGTCGATTACGGCACGTCAGAAAACTCGACATGCGTAAAGTTGTTGTCACTGCTTCTTTAATAAAAGAAGAAATATTCGCTTTCTGGTGTTGGGATTAGAACCCGCGCTTTCATGCGCCGAAAGCGAGTGTCGCTACCACTGGGATACACACCCATATTTGATGAATGTCAAACCATACGAATGCATTTTACCTACGGTGTAAAATAAATGTAGAAGGAACGCTTTCTATGTAGGCTTCACTGGATTTTGTGGTAGCGCATTAAACGCCCTCTGCAGGACACGATGTAGAGCCGATATAGTGGATTCTACACATCACCAAAAATTTTTCCGTCGCAAAAAATTTAATTTCTGATTAGCATAACGGCGGTACTCCTGGGGTGGCTGTTAAACTAGCTGACAAACTAGTGCAAGCGTGCATAACTACGCCACCTTTTGTCTGCTCCATCTGCAAGATCATTATCTTGTCCGTGACCGAAAAAATCGAGAAAGATGCAAATAAAATAAATAATGACAATTTCCGGGTCCGAGTGAGGATCGAACCCGGGCCGTCTGCGTGGCAAGCAGGTGTTCTACAACACAGCCACGCCTTTTTTTTCTTTCTTTCATGGTATTTATCAAATGTGTGCTACAATGAACATAAATGGCACTAATAGTATGAAACAAGTACAATCACATAGCGACAATAAGCGCTCTGGCGTTAGTGAGGAAACACTCGACTTCTAACGACGTGCAGTAGAGCAGCGAGAGTTCATCAAATCATGTCACACACAAAAGATGGTGAGGCCAAGCACCTCACCAGGATGGGGTAACGGTCCGGTTCAAAGTCTATTCGTCATAAATGTCCTTTAGGTGAACAGCCATTCTAATAAAATGTGTTCTCGAAGAAATGGTAGGTTCTGCATTGCGGTCTTGCATACGTGTCTTCCATAGGCTGTGCATACCCATGAGGAAAAACATATCAAAGGGCACTTCATCGAGTGATGCACAGCCACGCCTCTGCTTGGAAATACAGTGAAAATAACTTCCTCTGCTTGGAAATGCAGTGAAAATAAATTTCATGCTTCGCAAACGCAAGCGTCCTTTATAGAGGCGTCGCAATATAACATGTAATATCCCAGGAATATTGCATGGTACAAGCGTACATTGCCATAGGGCGTCAGAATATGTGACCATCATAACGATTTCGTTGTTTAAAGCCGGCCACCCATTACAAACGGCACACACCTTACTGCGCGTGTTCCCTTAACACCACGTAGTGGGTGCATAGCAAGTATGCACTAAGTGGTTGCAGTAGGCACTCGGGGCAGGATATCGCTATCGCGTTCAACTCTTAAAGGCGAAGATTAAGGGTCCCCCCAATTTTTGTGGGTCCTTCTGTCTCGCTTTGTAGTGCTATCTTTTCTAATGTCTCGCTCTGTAGTGCTATCTTTTCTAAATTTTCCGGTAATTCCCATTCACTGAATAATAGCACACGCCTTACACCAAACAGTTTTTCAAAAAGCTAAAGTACTCGTTGATTAGAAGTATAATGACAAACCATTTTAAGGAAGCTGTAGGTTAGTTACACTTACCCGAGGCTCCCCCTGCCCCACCTGTGGTCCACGATATTCCATTGCCACCTGACAAAGACCGTAAAAAATAGGGGGGAAATGTGAACGCTTTACATGCTTTCAAGCAGTTGGAGGCAAATTTAGTGCGCTCGCCGGATTCTTTTGCTAGCCATGAACCGGGCTCCACACGTGAACGAGTCATTCAGGGTTTAGTATGCATGCCTCGAAAATTACTTCAACCAAGAAATATCGTGCTGTGGAAACTGTCTTGCTTGACTGCTTGAAATTAAGTACGAGGACAGCTTTTTCTAGCAGGAGTTTGCCTCCGCACGTTTGACTCCGAATAGCATTTCGAATGTGCTCCGTAAGTAGTACTTTTACCAAACGGTCTGTGCGTGTGTATGTTGGCCCGCCCTGGCGACAGGACCTGTCGGAACAATCAGTACTATAATGCCGTCCGGAAGTATTGTCGCACCGGAAGTCAATTGGTGCCTGATTGAAGTCTTTGCGTGGCAGTGGCCTATAGGATAGGCTACAGTACTCCCGCTCCCCACCCTCATTTTAACAGAGAAGCTGTTTAAAGGAACCCTAAAGGAAAATGAAAATTTACGTCAGCGTGAAAGATCAATGTTTGAGACAGTCTACAATATGAATATTATCCACGGCAGTGATCTACTAATCGAGAAATTAAGGTAAACGTACGACACCATATGCGCCGCGAGTGGGATATTTTGCAATGATTCCGATGATGTCAAGAATCCCGAGTATAATTATTCACTAGTAATCAAACCAGTTGCAATAAAAAAAAGAACCTTCCTTGTATTACAACGCGTAATAAAATACTCCTTGTCCGTCTCTGTTTGATTCATGGGAAAAGGAACTGCTTGGCGTTACCATTAGGAACGGCGCGAGTTTTTCAAAAGCTCCGTTTTCGCCGAACTGCGCCTCGCTCACACGGTCGCGTCTCAGCGGTAGCAGAGTCATTCAATGCTAAGAAGCACTGAACGACTCTGGTGGTAGTTTCGGTATTGCATATGTACTGCTGCGCGTGCTTTGCACGATCACGAAATTTACTGTGACCATTGGCGTGCTCAGGGTTCCCCTTCAGGAGGGGGGCGTAGGTTCGTCGCAGCGCCCCCCCCCCTCCCTATCATGTCAATGTAAGGGGCTGGCTTTGCGCCCCCCCTCTTGCCCCCCCTCCCTATTATGTCAATGTATGGGGCTGGCTTTGCGCCCCCCCCCCCCCCCTCCCCCGAGCTCTATGTCGGGATCCAGCCTACTGGAAACCGAAGCACGAGCAGCGCCATGCTCATGCTTCTACCTGCGGTGCCGACGCGCCAAGTTCAACCTAGTGGCAGGCACGAAACGCCATTACATCGGCCAGCTTCGCTGTGTCTCAATCCTTGCGCGGGTGCGTGCAAGCGTTCACCTTTTGAAGAGCGAAGCTCTTGAAGCTAAAGGTAAAACGTCGGGTGTCCGCAAAAAGCCCTCCGCGCTGTTGCTTATCAGCCGCGCCCACCGACGGAGACAGTCCGCACAGCCGCCTCGCCGAGTGTTCCGGCGTGGCGCTAGCCGATTACGAGCGACGAAACGCCCGCGCTTCTACCAGGGGTGCCACAGCCAGCATTGCACGTTAGTTCTGGCAACGCCTCCTCTATTTTATTCAATGCCAGTGCAAACGCTCGCCCCTCAATGCGAGCCGCCCGCCGGTCCGCCTTAGTTCAGGGAGTGGTCGTGATGCGACGCCACATGTTGGGTAGGGCTGTTTGCGTCACACGTGCGTCCGAGCGCTTTCGCACGGAGATGCGATAGACGCGTTTTCCCTCTCCAATATCATGCGTCTGTCCGATTTGTTCCTTCGTGCTCCTTCTTCGTAGCTCGAAGCAATGCCGCCGCCGCCTCACAGCGCTCGTGAGGCACCTCTTAAAGGCAGCGCATGCACTGCAGCGTCGCAATGATGCGTCCCCATTGGTTGCCCGCATAGCGCCACGAACGGAGACGCGCTATCTCAGAACACCGTGTCTCTTACAGAGCCAGCGTGACAGCCAACACAGTGAACACGAGGGATACTACACGCCGCCCCACGGATCTGCACACAACTGAACAAAAAATTACTTCATATGATTTCCGTCGTGAGGCACTGCACAAGGGTGCTCTCCCCCATGAACGCAAAGCACACGCGAAGGCTAGGCGATGGGTGAGAGTAGGAAAGGAGAGGAGAGGGTGGTGAACGGCTGGAACGGGCGCATTTGGCTGGCATTGATAAAATAGAGGAGGCGTTGGTTCTGGTACTGCAGTTTGGACATTCTTGCATGGTCTGTGACAGGCTGTGGTTCGATGCTACTTTGTCTACGCCAAGGAAAGACCTAACAGCAGCCAAGAAGGCCACTTTAAACCCTTAAGACCAACCAGCTTCGCTGTTTGTTAAGCTTTACACGGCTGGTGTAAACTTCTACATTTTTTATTTGTTTTTTCGTGTGCCTCTCTTCTGTCCCTGTTCTTTCAATCTTTCACCTATCCTAAGTGTAGGGTACAAAACCCATGTTTGAAGTTTCAGTTCTCGCTGATATGCCTGCCTTTTCCTCACTTGTTTCTAAATGTATACAGGGTGTTTTTTATGGCAAATACGCATTTTGAATAAAAGTTCTATGACAGTCAAGCTCCTGTCGTTCTCGCACATGAACTCTATTTGGAGGAGGTAATACTTTCCCGCAGCTAAAATGATGCTGACGTGACTAATTAACAAAGAGTCGTTATTTGCCTCTTTATTATTGACTAGAGGGCACGTGTTTATATTGCAAAGTTGCAGCGCGTGCCAATTAATGACATACCTATTTTATAGAAATCAGGAAAGTTGCACGTAGAGATAATCATCGCCGAATTTCAAGCGCGACATCGAAACTGATCGTTCCCGGTCGCGCGCGAAGCGCAGCGGCACAGCGGAATGACACGTGACAGGGAAGTGACGAAATTTGAATGAATGCGTGCCGAAGCTGAATCTGGTCATAGAAATGGGCAAGCAATATACACGAGTAGACACCTTACTGTTTGCCTGCGATGGGTGGTGCTTATTCGTTTCTTTCTTAAAGCATGAAGAGGCGCGAAAAACTATTTCGTCTGTCTGCACGAAGAGCGCCGCAGTGGCTACCCCTTAGTTTTATGCTTCCCAGACAAACAAAACGTTCATATTACGGTTTCTTTGCGCACAGTTTGAAAAAAAACGCATAAGCCCCAAACACTACGCGCAATAGTAAGGCGATGCGCGGGCACAAGTGAGATGACTTGTAGATTTTCATGAAAACATACGGCCGCAGCGTGCCGTTACTGCAATTTCGTCACTCCATTGTGATGGCTAGTTGCGGTCTGACGTAGCAGAAAAATCGTACTTCGTGCGCGCCTTGCGTGATTACTTTCCATTTCGGCCATGAAATTCGATTACGAATATCTCGAACTAAGCCCAATTTTTGTGATTTCTAAAAAAAAGTATGCCATAAACTGGCACGCACTACAACTTTGTAATATAAGCACCTACCCTCTAGTACATAACTGAAAAATTAATTGGCGTTTTTCTTAATTAGCCGCAACATTTCAGTTTAACTCGGCGTGCCGTTACTGTAATTTTGTCACTCCATTGTGATGGCTAATTTACCTGTATAGATTTCGCATAACTTCAACAAACATTTGCACATATGGCTCCCCATGAGCAAACGAAGACCACTACTGTAGCTGGTGTCCTTACACTTCACATATCGCAACACGCTTGCGTCCGCCCGGCATCTCTAACATTTCGTACTCCGATTGTCTTGCATTCCTAACCAATAACCACACCCGCGCACTCTTACTTCAATTAATTTCCATCATGAAAACTTCTGTTACCCTTCTTACGCAACCTGCCCACGTGCCGGCTGCATACTAACCACTCCTACACTTTTACATTTATCATCTGGCGTCTCCATCATCCTCACACACATCCTCTCTCATGATCTTTCGCATTGCTTTGGGCCATGATCCCTACAAGTTCCGGGATACCGTCAACCATGGCAGGGACTTTTCCTACGGTGCATGCCATGGCATCCCCCTAGCATATCTCGACCACCTTCATCACCATTTCTATCATCTGTGTTTCTTCACTGAACCGACTCCGCGACTGCCTCCGCATTGCTCCCGCTCGCGCTTCCCGCTCTGCTCATCTTTCTCCAGTCTCAATTTTCCGGGCTGCAGGAGCCAATACTCTATTTCTTGGCTTCCGGCAAACGTCCCTCTTGCTGCATACCACGTGGCCTTTCCTGTTCCACGCCCGGAGCCTACTACACGGATCCTGGCGGGAGTTCTCCCCGATACTTCATTACAGGCCTACAGTCTACAGCCCTCTCTACGTCACCTACGCTACATTTATGCTTTAACACTAAACTGCGAACCGGCGTTTCACTGCGGCATCACGTTATCAAACACCTAAGTTACCACTGCCCAAAACCCCTAGTCCCTTCTCCATGGGGTACGCAGGCGGCGCTTCATTAATTGGTATTTGTCATACTTCTCCATTAACTCTCAAACCCCTCCTAGGTATTCATCCCCCTAAAAACCATCTGAATATTCTTTTTTCCCAAACGATCGGCTTTTCTTTGAAATTATATGGTTGTGATGACTCCCCTTTTCGTTTATTTTAAACGGCTTCACCCCGTTATACCTTTGGGTGGTACAGGACTCCCCCCTCATTCTTTTACGCTACTTTTAGATTCAGGGGGGACAGTACTAGCTAGCCTTAACATGGAGTTCTGGTGCGAAAACTACAGGAGCCTTACAGTTATAGGATTGTTATAAAAATTCTGTATTGTCTAAAAAAGTATATATATATATATATATATATATATATATATATATATATATATATATATATATATATATATATATATATATATATATATATATATATATATATATATATATATATATATATATATATATATAATGAAGGGCTAACATAGGACCCGGAAGTAATAGTTGAAAAAATATATCCAGCACGTAGGAAAAATGGTTCTTGGGAAGGAATGACGTTTCGGCCGCGGGACCGGCCTTCGTCGGCCGGTCCTATATTTTTTTAACTATATATATATATATATATATATATATATATATATATATATATATATATATATATATATATATATATATATATATATGTTATATATGCAGTTGTGGCGACATTCCTGGGTGGCAAGACGTGTGGTGCTAACGAAACAGGTGCCAACAAGGCCACACAATCCGCCTTTTCCATTTTCCTGTGCTCCCCCTCTGACCTGAAAATACATATTTCTCATCCCACGGTTTATCATGCGCTGCTATAATATACTTTGTTTAAAAAGCTTACCATCTCCAGCGTGCACACTGATCAATCTGTCATTTCTTCAGGAGGTTTTGAAGAGTTTACCTACACGCAATCTTAATAGCATTTGCTTTCCTACACGCAATCTTAATAGCATTTGCTTTCGTTTCTGTTATCCCACGAGTGGCCGTTACCCGGAATGTAATGAAAAGAGGTTTGTCAGAGGACGCTAAGAATAAACAGATTTCACATATCAAGCGCTGGTAGGTCTGTGTAAAGTAAATGGATGCGTTGAATAGGTAAAGCTGATCTACTGCACTAATAAAATGTGTCCTCATCGTGGTTAAGACACGTACGCATGTATATTTTGAAAATAGCATTCTTGTCATATCGCACTGAATTTGCGGCCTCAGTTCTGATGTCAAACTCAGCCGGGAAACAAAAATATTCAAAGCAGCTCTTGTGCGCTGAGTTAGCCTGTCTTGGGCGGTTATGCCTTTGCAGGAGTGTTCGCGCTACTTGCAGCAGGATCATTCGTTTTATTGCGATAGCAATTATATGGAGACTTTCGGCTGGTTTTGCTGGTTTTCGCCGTCGGCGTCGCCGTTGGCCGCCGCCGGTGTCCGCCGCCGTCATTTGCCGTATATGTATATGTATATATATAACCGGCCCCGCCTGTCGTTCGTGAGCGTGAAAAGACGCGAGGGGGGGGGTCCCTCGAGTGACCTTCGATTTTACGAGCGCGGGCGCGCGCGTTATCTCCCCTTCTCGGCGGCCGACAGCGGGGGGCCGGTGTACCCTTCTACGTGCTGCGCTCTCAATGCGAAGAGAATTCTCTTAAACAAGCGTTCTCTAGAGTTGCGTGAGATCGGATCCAAAAAGAGTGAGCTGCCAGCCTCACTTCGTATAACATTACAATTTTTTGCTATCGCATTCATTGCTTAACCCTTGCGGTGAAACTGTGACTTTTTTCTTGCGTCATCACAACTTTTGTGTGTTTTTTTTTTGCTCTACCTATACCGACGCTTCGCCAAAGGGGATTTACGAAGGCACACCTATGCGAATATGCTTTCTATCGACCATTGTTACTAAACATATTCAACGTGTGGGTGTGAAGCGTCCCAGCTCCGCAAATAAAACTCCCCCGAAGCAAAGCCATTGTGTCTGACCTTCGACAGAGCACATATAATACGCAATGAATGCGGAATAGGAAACAGTGCAGATGCGAAATAAAAATGCTGCAAGCAAGCCACCATCAAGGTTTGTATCAATAAGCACTGCAACTAGACAATGAACAATAGGACGCCTCAGTTCTCTATGCATTAATGGTCAAACATGAAAGATGTTCTTATGGCAAACAATGTTGCCCTTCGAAATAAAGGAATACCGGACCTCAGCATATTCTACAACCGTCACCTCTGTAAATACCATAGACCATTCGTGCAGCGCTACGACTCCCATTTATTGTGCCAACCAAAAGCAAAGGAGATTACTTTTAAAAAAATTTACATGACACCTCAAATTCCTAGAGGCAAGCCTGAGCATCTCGAATAGACTTAGTAGTAGGCCTTGAACTTGGTCTATGTACTTGATGTACACGTTTGGGAATGCCCACGCTACTGCTTCCGTCTGCTGTGCTTGATGATTTGATCGCTAGCCATGTAGTTTAAGGCAGATAAGTCCTGCGGTAGTCCACAAGGTGCAAGAACTACAGTAAAACAAAAAGTCACAGTTTCACCGCAAGGGTGAGGAAATGAATGCGATAGCAACAAATTGTAATGTTATACGAAGTGAGGCTGGCAGCTAACTCTTTTTGGATCCGATCTCACGCAACTCTAGAAAACGCTGGTTTAAGAGCATGCGGCCGCTCCAGGGAAACACTGCTCACCACATTCTCTTCGCGTTGAGAGCGCAGCACGTAGAAGGGTACACCGGCACCTCGCTGTCGGCCGCCGACAAGGGGAGATAACGCGCGCGCACGCGACGACCGCGCTCGTATAATCGAAGGTCGCTCGAGGGATCTCCCCCCCCCTCGCGTCTTTTCACGCACACGTACGACGGGCGGGGCCGGTTATATATATACATATACATATACGGGGGATGACGGCGGCGGACGCCGGCGACGCCGACGACGAAAACGAGCCGAGAGTGTCCATATAATTGCTATCGCAATAAAAAATTGCTGAGAACGCCAGCAGTCACATATTATGCGCTGAAGCGTCTCTTCGCAGCAGCAGTCGTTCCACCAGAATCAGTCTAATGCAGTTGTTGGCGACATTCCTGGTTGGCAAGACGTGTGGTGCTAATGAAACAGGTGCCAACAAGGCCACACAATCCGCGTTTTCCATTTTCCTGTGCTCCCCTCTGCCCTCTTGGTAGGATTTTGGTAGGGACATGGGACAACCGGTGTCGCCAGAACGAAAGCCTTCGAGATGGACGGCCGTTTAGCGACTTCTCCGCTAGGGGAAGGACGCATGCTCCGTGGCGTCGTGAAAGGCGAATTGCCATAAAATTATTTGTTTATTCATGTCGTGGTCAAAAGTGGGCCGATCTTGGGGCCAGCGCAAACTACGTTAGGCGCAGGAAGCTTTCAGTGTGGAATTGGAGGTTTGCGGGATGGAGGGGGGGGGGGTTGATAAATCGACTGAAAAGAACGAGAATTGGCTGTCGCCTCGAAGTCGTTTTAGGCGAACGCATGAGGGACCCTGTCTCTTGTTGTTTTTAGTACTCTCAAGGCCCATAGACGTTAAAGAGAGAAGTTTCATTCAGTGCTGGTGCGTGGAATGTAGGAATTGATGAAGGCCCTCTTGCGGAAATCGGCAATCCTCCCTCCGTCATTGCTTGACAGGATTTTACGCGTTATATAGTTATCTTTAGAAATAGTAGTAATTTTTTAAGGTGTCCTATACGGGAGAAGTACAGGCTGTTCCGTCATTGTCCGCTAACACAAAATGTGTCATCAAATACGGTTGCTTGCTCAAATTCCAAGTTAGTGTAATAAGTGTTATTAAAAATTAATGGGAGAGTAAGAATGGGCAGAGTACTACTGATACTTTTTCTACCCGCTTTCAAGGAGGCATCATGCAATCAATTTGACGGCCCGTTTCGAGGACTGCTGCGTAAAGAGAAAAGACAAGCATGCTGTGCTTGGGATTTAAAAACAGCGCAAAATAGAGACAAGGGACTAAAGAAGAGACGACACGGCGCTGATCTCACAACTAAAATTTATCGGAAGGCACACACACATATATCAAGCAGCTGACCTTACTTCTTTAGTCCCTTGTCTCTATTTTGCGCTGTTTTTAAATCCCAAGCATGAACCACCAACTAGCCCAACTTTCGCTTCTAAAGCATGCTGTGAGGTGGGAAGTGTTAAAAGCATTCAGAGAACGCGGCATCATGACAGAAAATATTAAACTGGATGAGACTAAACATATGAAAGCTGAGCAAGAACAAAATCTATCGCATTCCAACATGCTCGAACTTGTGAACATAGTTTGGCATGACAATTTATGCCCCTGCACAGTGACACAGAGCTTCATTATATACGTGGCACAGATACTGCCAGTGGTGGCTTGGGAAAAGTTCCCGACTTTCATACAAACGTTTCAATGAGACACAGTACAGTAAGTGAACTCACCGAAGGACCCCGAAAAACCGCCTGTTCTTACTGTTGCGGTACCACCCGGTAAGGAAACACCTGATAACGCAAGAACGAGATATTGGCTTTCTAAAGAATTTGCCATTAGACGAATTTTTTGCGTTAAATGCATAGGAAAGCGCATTTGTTCTCAAAGAATGCCAAAAGTGTACGCAGAAGTGGCACGGTAACGCAGAAGAGCCCTATGATGCGAGATTTTTAACAAAGTAACAAGCCCCTCGAACGATTTATTTCGTAACCTAGAGGGTTACATCTCGCCCTGCCCTGAATCTACCAGTTTGCTTCGAGCTATCTTTAGCCTCAAATTTTTAGCAGCACTACTTTGGGCTCGCATATATCAACGGGGTGGCTTGAACTTAATGCACAATTAGGTAGCTTCCTCCGAACACCCATTTAAAACGTAGAAAAAGCATAGCCTGAAAGCCCGTGTTGCACAGAAACATTTTTGCGGGGTTCTAGATGCACACGTTCTGGTCCCGGAACTCAATAAACAAGTGAAACGTTATAAAACTATTTTCTGATGCTTATAAAGAATGTTATTTCGCATAAGTATCAAGCAATGGCAAGATTTTTTGTCGAGGTGGCTACATCATAACTTAACGTCACCGTATTAAAAAGAAAACATTTATGCTCAGGAGACTGATCTTGTAATAGGCCACTGTCATTCTGTTTTGGATCCATGCAACTGTAAACAGCCCTTTACCTATTCTAAAAGTTGTTCCTGTCACATCAGAAGTGCCCCGAAACCGTTCATGGTATCTTCGTGGTTTGGCATCATACACTTAATGTTTGAA
The DNA here is from genome assembly GCA_030522465.1 of Rhipicephalus appendiculatus. Classification (NCBI taxonomy): domain Eukaryota; kingdom Metazoa; phylum Arthropoda; class Arachnida; order Ixodida; family Ixodidae; genus Rhipicephalus; species Rhipicephalus appendiculatus. Next base: position 127,618 of record JALIZH010012119.1, on the reverse strand, counting down.
CGCAGTAATGCTGGAAAAATATATGAGCCTTTGCAAGAATGATTTCGCAGGACTTATTAAGTTACTGTAATTTATCTCACAAGCTGGTTGCATCAGGTTGGAAGCTACGAGGTGTCAAGAAACAACGTGCTTGCGCAGCAAGACACGGTTCTTTTTGAAATTTCATTATAGTTGGATTGTTTGGGACGTGCTACGCCGCTGCAAAACGTAATACGATAGTCATTACTCGCATGTACATCGTAAGAATTTAATTATTGCATCGGTAACTGCCGATAAGTGTGGTGGAGAATCAACATGGCAGCGCCCGTTTATCGCGCTTGTTACTTGCACTCTCTCCTGGCAGCAATAAGCACACGATGGAATCCGCTTTGCGTCATTTAACACTGTATAAGGTACAAGTTTAAGGTACGTCTTCTCCTTCTTATTGAGATCAGCTGTCTGTTCAGTCACGCCTACTAAGCCTTTTTGCCTGAAATTTGAGAATGAAATCGGAGAAAGTGCAAGATAGATACAGATACATCGCCGTCTAATCATCAGGACGCAAATATAAAGCAAACACCAGCGTCGGCTTAGAACTTACGCCGCCCCCCCCCCCTCCCCCCCCTCATGACGGCGACTTCATATTTTCGACGCGCAAGGAGTCAGCTTAGACGGGTGCCTCCACTTTTTTTTCGGTGCTACCATTGCTGAACAACGCTGAAAGCGTTGGTTCGCTGGTTGGTTGCTATCGTGTGTTCGCTTTATTCGCCCAACGCATTTTGTTATTTTGTTCGCGGCGCTGCCATTGCTGAGCCTTGGTTGCAGCCGTGTGCTCGGTCTACTCGTCCAACGCGTGAGCGCAGACGCTGTAGGGACGCCCAGCAGACAGTGTGGTGTGGATGAATACATTGTGTGGCCTGCACGCTCATCCATTGGCTAAGAAGACCCATAGCTTCCACAGCGCTGCAAGCAGCTTGTGGTCTTGTCAAAGGAACTGCGTCTTATGTCCCAATTATACATGGGGTGTATGAACACATTGTGCCATTAGATGTAGTATTTATACACCAGATATTTTAGTTGGACATAGTGTTTCTGATGGCTTCTTCTTTTCTAATTCTTCTATTCATTCTTGCTTTCTTGGGATTGGGTGTATTTTTAATCTTAATATAATGATGATGGGATACCCGGCTCTAATGTAGCCTGCCTTGAAGTGTTTTTTTTATACAAATAAAAATAGTATTGTTTTTAAACGAACAAGTGCTTATAATCCAAAACCTCACAAACAACAGCATTCAATAATACATATAAAGTGGCCTCATCATCAGTAAAACACGTAAGCAGCTACTAATATTTTGGTGTATAAAAGAGTAGTTCTTTGATATGGAGCACGCCTATTAAAGAAAATTCTACAGCACTTCATAAGTTGTTTCTGAAGCACAAGCTTAAGGATCCTCATTGGAACACAAAATTTTTACCTATAACGCGTATGTAAAATGAAAAGTAGGATTTTGCAAAGAAAGTCTGTTAGAATAACTCCTCATAACTTCTGGCTTACTGGCTCACTGACTGGGCTCGTGACTGCAAACAATATAAAAAAGGAAATTAACTAAATATATGAAGAATGAACACGTTTTTTGTTCTTTTTGTACTGAGTTCTCGTTCAACATCATTTTTTTCCGCTATACACGATATATACACGATATCATATAGCCCATCCACTGACTGCATAATCATCTAAAAATTAACACTTTTGACCCCCTGTGGACTAAAACTAGCATTTTTAACCCTTTTTATCTATGCAGAATGCTCCTACCATTCCTAACATCCTCAACGTAAAAGAATCCAAGTGGCTGTTGCAAATGTGTAAGTTGACATAATACCACCAGCTGCGAAATCTTTGTGAAATTAGGATGCATTCTGAGCGTCACACATTCATTAACTACTAGTTATCAAGCACTGAACAGCATTACAGACAAGCATGTGTGTACTACTGCCGTCATGTTCCCATGAACGATTAGGCTAAGTATTCTCGGTTTAACCATTGTCAGACTTTTATCGCGTCAAAACTCTGAGCAACGCGTGCCATAAATTGGACTCACCTAGCTTACCATAACCTACGTCAAGAACAAGTGCAACCACGACAATTAGTAGGGACCTCATTGTTGCCTTCCTTTGCGACCACCAACGTCCACGGTGGTCGACAAGCCAAGAACCGGTCATACTACTCAGACCTGCTTATAAACCCGAACGACTGCTAGGGGGCATGGCTGTAACCCTGCGTAACATGAACACGGGTGAGAAGGGCTAGAAATCTACGAAATGCTACAGTTACAGTGCTTTATTTTCGCGAACACATGCTGCAGCTGCCAGCGTTTTAGAGGCAGCCTGCTTGCATAAAACCAAGCGCCGCAGTTTGCACGGACAATTGGACAACGCTATCGAAAATACAATGCATTAGAAAAAAAGAACAGTCCCCCCCCAAAGCAATTTAACACTTGCCCTTGAAATCTCTTTTTTTCACGACTTCATGTCGAAAAAGCATCGCCTAAAGTAAATTTCCGTGTACAGGATCCTGACCAAGTCCAGCGTAATATTTTTGTTTAATTTCGGATGAAATCTCATAACAGAAAGGAAACGAGGGTGTACTAACCCGTCCTTATTGCTTAGAAAAAATAGATTAGACGTCGTGTATTATAACAAGCTAAATCAATTCAATTCAGTTTTATTTCTTTGGTAGAAGAAAAGACTTGAAATCAGTAGCACAGCTTTACGCAGGTTCAGAACGACTGCGCAATGAAAAAACGCGGACAAGGAAGACATACCCAGCGTTGGGCGTGTCTTCCTTTTCGTCCGTGTTTTTTTGGTGCGCATTCGTTCGGAAGCTATGAATTACCAACCTTCCCAAAATGATGCTCTTATTTACACAGGCCCTGCTTTCTATAAATGTACGTTAGCAGGAGCAGAGATATAGCAACTGCATACAGTATCTGTAAAACATGTCATAACAATAGTCGCAGATATGAACACGAATATAAAGGTGAAAATGTGCCTAAGTATTTTACATACTGATGTACGCTCTGCGCAGCGAAGTTTCATAAAATAAAATAATAGCACTGATAACAATTTATCTCTACCTTAAGTACCACAATAAATAAAATATTACATGTATGTTTCGCTGACAACAAACCTCTTTTGGCCGTGTGTTTTGACATACCTGCTAGCATTGCCAATCATTTAGAAGAGTTGCTTGTTGGGCAAGTTGGTACATACTGAGTAAAATACAAAAGCCACACAAAACGTCGAAAACGACGAAATCGGAAAAAACGGAGCGAGTAGAAACAGGTACAGAGAGCAGAGACGTGGCACTAACAACTGAAGTTTATTTCGGAAACAACCTTCCTCCCAAGTCCGTACAACGCATGCGCAGATAACCAACCAAACAAAACCAAAAAGGAACCAAAAGATACACCCGGCAGCTAACCAGAGTAAATCACCTTTGTGCTAAAAACAGACATTCTTTCCTGGTGAGATAGACTGAGGCTGCGCTAATACATTTGTCAGGACCCAGTTTCCAGATATGAAATGCAATGTATTACAAATGTATTAGCGCAGCCTCAGTCTATCTCACCAGGAAAGAATGTCTGTTTTTAGCACAAAGGTGATTTACTCTGGTTAGCTGCCGGGTGTATCTTTTGGTTCCTTTTTGGTTTTGTTTGGTTGGTTATCTGCGCATGCGTTGTACGGACTTGGGAGGAAGGTTGCTTCCGAAATAAACTTCAGTTGTTAGTGCCACGTCTCTGCTCTCTGTACCTGTTTCTACTGCTCCGTTTTTTCCGATTTCGTCGTTTTTGACGTTTTGTGTGGCTTTTGTATTTTACTCAATTGCCAATCATGTAAATCATTTTTTATTACACTTAATGCGCAAGGATGGTGACGTGCAAAGGTTTACAGAATGAGGTACGCATCTACGGGACAGTGGATCAGGTCTTGTTTCCGTTTCCGGGAAAAGCGTGTTTTGGTGAAATCTGGACAGTCATATATTATTATTGTGGGTATATTCTAAGCCAGGGGTCTCAAACACGCGGCCCGTGGGCCGCATGCGGCCCGCCGATCTTTCACTAGCGGCCAGCGGCATCACAAGGAATAAACTTTTATGACCTTGCTAAATGGTATGAACATTGTTTTCTCGCTTATTGATATTAATAACGCTATGTTAGGGGAACTTCAGAGAAAGGAACATAGTGACCGCACGGGGGGGGGCCTCATAAAAAAATTTGAGGCACCTCATGCGGTCACTATGTTTTGAAACATCACCACAGAACAAAAATTCTATTTTAGAATTTCATCCATTCTGCAGATCGCATCGATTCGATATATTTCTCGAAACCTACGTCAAATTCCTGGCAGATATGACCCATATGTTATATATGGGAAAAAGCATTCCTTAGTTAGGTGACGTTTTCTTCAACAGCCACCCCCCCTCCGATTTGTTCATTGTGAAGGCACTGAGATCGGGCTAATTGCTACTGATCCATAGCTTCTGTAAGCGCGCAAGACACGTAACACGAACGAAGAACACAGGACAAGCGCATGTGTTCTTCCTGTATCCTTCTTTCGTGTTACGTGTCTTGCGCGCTTACAAAAGCTATTTTTCACTGTACCGGCCCCTGTCAGATTAAATTTCAGGAATGCGGCCCACTAGTTGATATGAGTTTGAGACCCCTGTTCTAAGCGATCCGTAGTCGTGCATTCAAAACACTGGTGAAATATCGTAGTGTATAAAACGGTTGCAACTATAGGCACATTTTCAATGCAACCAACAGTCTTTCTGTATTGATAAGCATTTGTTAGACAGCAAGTCATATCTATACGTCCCTCTTTTGAATCATTGAGTCATCAGGTGTAAGCAGCGCCCCATGGAAGTTTGAAGCCATGCGATACAAAGATCACAGCTGTTGTGACCTCATGGGAAGCAGCGCTCTGCTATGGAGACCGCTGCGCACAACGAACGACGGCGATGTCTCGGGTGGCGTTCCATGGCAGTTTACAGCCATGGGATGAAAATAGCACAAAAAGAGAAATGAAAACGTTTATTGTAAACAGAAAGAAAAGAGTTTCTGGTGTGACGCCATGCAAAACCGCGTTCTGCGATGGAGACCGCCGCGCATAGCATTCCGCGGCAATTTAAAGCAATGGGCTCAAAGAGACGGAAAATAAAAAACAAAAAAACAAAGAGGAAGCAAGTATCGCGACCCCATACCGCACCCCCCCGGCCAAGCCGCGCATGCGCGGTAGCTAAACCTCGCACACCAATGGAGACATCGCGTGCAACATCCGCTTTAGAGTGCATAGCCTGGCTACGACTGATCGTGCCAAGACAGCCACGGGCCCGTCCTGAGAAAGTGCTTACTCCCGAGGATGAAGCCGCGCATCCCGAAGGCAGACGTGTCGGTCGATGGAGAGTATACGTGCGGCGACGGGCCCGTGCTGCGCTGCGCCACCAGTGCAAACTTTTCCAATTATTATTTTTTTGTGGCGTAATCTTATTTAAATGCCCGTAAAAGGATAGAAAGGTGGGTTAGTTGGTAATTCACATTCGTTCACTGAACCTGGAGTGCGGGAAAACACAACAGACGAAGGAAGAATCACGCAACACGAGTGCTCACTAACAATTGATTTATTTTCACGTTGGAAATACACATTTATAAGTGAGCATGTCAAAATGCCCCCCACCTCCCCGAAGGGAATCGTGAGGAAATGCGAATGCATTTCGCGTGCGCTTCACTCCATTTATATATGGTGGTTGTTTGTTGTGGTTCGAAGAAGGAAAAGGCGCCTAATTTCTGCAGCCCGGTCGGGAGCACGGCGCAGCGCCTTTTTTTTTTGCTTTTTTGTTTTTTTTCTTCTTTTTTATTTATTTTTTATTTTTTTTGTTCTTTTTCCTTTTTTATTTATTTTATTTTTTTTCATATATAGCTCCGCCGAGCTCCCGCGATACGAGCGCCCTCACGCACTTGAAATGCATTCGCATTTAAAACTGGGTATGCGTAAAGCACGCAGCAATGGAGCGGTGTTTCCTACTGGAACATGCCAATCGCTGCTAATGTGCAATGAGAGACAGAAGACTCCGACTGGACACAGAGACTCGCAGTCCGCTTTTAGTTAACGCGCACGCTGCGAATTTTTATTGTTCAACAACGCACAGGAGAAATCTCCCACCAGCACCACCTTGGAGGTCGAGATCCATTGCCATATATACGGGGTGGCCAGTGAACGGTTGTGCAGCGCGAGCAGTCGGTTTTTTCAACCAAGAAACTCGCTAGCAGACGCTGCCTGTGTCGGCGTCGCGAGGCGAGAGAGGGGGGGAGCGTAGGATAGGAGAGAGAGGGGGGGGGACGCACATGCGCAGTGGGAGTGTGGACGCTGCGGGCAGAGATGCCTAGAGAAGAGAGGGGGGAGCGTAGGAGAGGAGAGAGAGGTGGGACGCGCATGCGTAGTGAGGGTGTGGTTGCCGCGGGGAGGGATGCCTAGAGGAGAGAGAGGGAGAGAGGAGGTTTTTTTTATTTTTATTTTTTTTAAAGGGTTTGCGCATGCGCAGTAAGGGTGGTCACGCCGCCCACCACCACCACCGGATTAAGCTTCGCCATAAGATGCTTCACATCTAACACCTGCCGGCGCTTACCTCCTCAACCTATCCTCCTCCTCCTCCTCCGCGGACAACGCTGGACAACGCCGGACAACGCCGGACAACGCCGGATGCCTGACATAGCCCGACTATGAAATGCATTCGCATTTAAAAAAGATTATCACGACAGCACGAGCAGCATGCGAAGCGTTTTATCAAGGCACTTGTCTTTGAATTACCTCGGTAGTTAAACTCACACTCGTGTAGTGACAATGAAGGATGGCTAATACACTTAGTAACATGAAGCTTTGGGCTAGTTGGTTTTGCATTTTGAAGTAGTAACAGCGCAATATTCACACAGGGACAAACAAAAGAAGTAACACAGACAAGCGCTGACTTTCAACTGAACTTTTATTGAACACGAAAGGAAAATATATACGGAAAGATTTTTAAAAAACAATAAAGCATGACAAGATTACATGGGATGATCACACGTGGTCTTCCAAAACTGATAACTCTTTCGTCAACAAACAGACAGATGCCGTGCTGATGCATGATGAACCTTCCCGAGCTATATGGGCGGCTTCAATGATTTCGCGAGAGCGCTGATCGTAATGTCTGCCAATGATTGTGGTTTCCTCGAACAGGGGGGGTGCATCCGCAAGAACGACAATGAATAGCTAAAAAAGCCTTCTTTAGCATTTCGCACATTATTGTTGTGCTCACGAAGGTGGTCATTCAGACACCTTCCCGTCTGGCCAACGTAGCATTCTTTGCATGATAGTGGAATACGATAGATGACATTGCTTGTCCTGGAAATGTGATACGCTTCGGAAAATTGTGTTTGGCTTTGCGTTTGGCTTTACCATTATTGGGCACTGTATTTAGGGCATTTGGATACAGGACAGAACCAAGATTTTTCAAAACCACACTTGAGTGCCACATAGTTCTTTCTGAAAGTAGATTCTGGTGATACGAATTTGTTGGTTGACGTAATTATTTATTATACGTTTGTTACTATAGTACTGTATTTAGGACATTTGGGCACTATAGTATAACTCCAGTTTCCTCACGATCGTACGGTCTCTCATTTCCATAGCTCGGCACTCACTCATGAGTGCACTCAACTCACACTCACTCACACTCATTTGAACGTGGTGAGTTGAGTATGAGTGAGTACTCATGCGTGTGAGTGGACGTGAGTGTGAACGTGAGTGAGAACTCATGAGTGTGAGTGGTCGTGAGTGTGAACGTGAGTGAGTACTCATGAGTGTGAGTGGACGTGAGTGAGTGCGAAGGCTGAAAAAATTGTGGTGAGTGAGTTTGAGTGAGTACTCCCTTAAAGTGCCGACCTATGGAGCTCGGCACACTCACTCATGAGTGCACTCAACTCACTCACTCACACTCATTTGAACGTGGTGAGTTGAGTATGAGTGAGTACTCATGAGTGTGAGTGAACGTGAGTGTGAACGTGAGTGAGTACTCATGAGTGTGAGCGGAGGTGAGTGTGAACGTGAGTGAGTACTCATGAGTGTGAGTGGACGTGAGTGTGAACGTGAGTGAGTGCGAAGGCTGAAAAAATTGTGGTGAGTGAGTTTGAGTGAGTACTCCCTTAAAGTGCCGACCTATGCTCATTTCTATGACTGGAGGATCTAGCAAGTGTGGAAACTCGCACTCTAATAGGTTTATTAGTAATATCCATGTCATATTCATAAGTGTACATGCTGGTCACACCAAAGTAATTTGTCTCCATCCATCTTTTCAATATGGACCGGAAGCTAGAAGAAGCTTTTGAGGGAATCCAAAGTGGCATCTTCTACCGCCATCCAACTATTACAGCAAAAGCTGCTGTGAGATCACAACAAGGACCACCACTGCCACCGCCGCCGTTGTCCGTAACCGCTATCGCGCGAAATAAGAAAAAAAAAAGAAATAAGGAAAAATATCCAGCATGGAACAGAGTTCGAACCTCTCCGTGGCAGCCCAGTATTCTAGTATTCTACCACAGAGCCATGCCGGCGCTCGAAGCTCCTCCGCAAAGAAACCCTATACCGACGTTATGTCGGGAAGGAACCACGTCAACATATGTAATATAGCCTGGTAGAACAGTAAAATAACAACGAGGCGTCAGACATGACGAATTGTGTAACCAGGCGTCACACAATATGAATTGCGTAATGAGTCAGTCGTTGAATGCTTCCAACCCACTTGTTTTGTTTTGTCGCCTAGGAGAAACTGGCTCATACCCACAATGGAGATTGGCCACATTGTCTATTATAAATGGAAATTAAAGGCGGGATTAAAGGGAATTAAAGGGGTCAACCGTAATTTTTCGTCGTCATCAGCCACAGCATCAACAAAGTGCACATAATGCCTTGTAAATGCGTAGCGGGTACCTCGTTTCTCCGCAGAATGACGGATAATGGCGTAGTGGGTGCTTCCCAACTTGAAAAAAATTACGATTTGTGACGTAGTGGGTACCTTGCAAGCGCACTTGTATTAGTAACCCAAAGGGAGTTTACAATGGTAACACGTTCTGGAAATGCCACTCTTCAAGCTTTCGCTTTGACTGTGCTGCGCTTTCCACGCAGGCCTGGCGTTTCTTGGATGTCGCTTCGCTACACAGCATCGGTAGATATTGCACAGATATTGGTAATGTTTAGTTTACTGATCCACAAGCAGCAGTCACGTTAGTAAGAGCCCATAGCGAAATGTCTTGGGTACATAATTATTACACCAAGACCTCAAGCACCTCACAAAAGCGAGCACAAAAGACTGCATTGTAGCAAATAAGTGTCTACCGGAATACTGCGATACTCCTCGAAACAATTCACGGATGCTGCGGCGCAAAAATTGTCCCATGAACATGAATACACAATGTGCGTTAGGTATTCATTTTACCCTTCCTACGGTCCACCAGTTACTGAGGCACTTGACACAAAAAGCTGTTTTGATCAGATATCCGAGTACACAGACTTATTTTAAAGATGCTTTACATTCAGCTGTGCATTCAGCCGAAATTCAGCTAAAATCAATACAATATGCAAGTTTTGTTGCTTTATTCTGCCGTCCTCGACTTGGCCCGCTATTATAGCACCATATTTAACATGAATTTCAATGCGTTTCTTGTCCGCAGCGTCACTGCGGTCACACTGACAAATGTAAAACACGTATTTTTCAATGTGAACAACACGATAGTGCTAGCTGAAAAATAAGAGCTGATCTGATATTCTTGGAGCCTTGGTCATTCAAATAAAAACAAATACTTGGACCATGGCCCAAGCTACAGCTACATGACGAATGATATCTAAAAAAGTCGGCAGATCCCACGCACTGTGGGAATCGATGTAATGCGAAGCAGCCAGGAACGAGGAAATCATGTTTTACATAATTTGCATGTCATGTTTTACATGTTAGGACCTATCATTTGTGTTCGTAATACAGTCACGTCACTCAATACCAAGTTTGGTGTATATCAAGCTAACGAAACGGCCGCGAGCGCGCCATGAGTGTGGCATGCAAGTCATGTTGCGCATGACAAGTCATGTTTTCCATATTACCACTTGTAATTTATGTTCGTCATAGAGTCATGTCACTCAATACCAAATTTGGTGTATATTAAGCTAACGAAACAGCCGCGAGCGCGCCATGAGCGTGGAGTGCAAGTCATGTCGCACATGACAAGTCATGATTTCCATATTACGACTTGTCATATATGTCCGTCATACAGTCATGTCACTCAATACCGAATTTGGTGTATATCAAGCTAACGAAACGGCCGCGAGCGCGCCATGAGCGTGGAGTGCAAGTCATGTCGCACATGACAAGTCATGATTACCATATTACCACTTGTCATTTATGTTCATCATACAGCCATGCCACTCAATACCAAATTTGGTGTATATCAAGCTAACGAAACGGCCGCGAGCGCGCCATGAGCATTGCATGCAAGTCATGTCGCACATGACAAGTCATGATTTCCATATTATCTCTTGTAATTTATGTTCGTCATAGAGTCATGTGACTCAATACCAAATTTGGTGTATATCAAGCTAACGAAACGGCCGCGAGCGCGCCATGAGCATGGCATGCAAGTCATGTCGCGCATGACAAGTCATGATTTCCATAATACCACTTGTCATTTATGTTCGTCATACAGTCATGTCACTCAATACCAAATTTGGTGTATATCAAGCTAACGAAACGGCCGCGAGCGCGCCATGAGCGTGGAGTGCAAGTCACGTCGCACATGACAAGTCATGATTACCATATTACCACGGGTCATTTATGTTCGTCATACAGTCATGTCACTCAATACCAAATTTGGTGTATATCAAGCTAACGAAACGGCCGCGAGCGCGCCATGAGCGTGGCATGCAAGTCATGTCGCACATGACAAGTCATGATTTCCATATTACATCTTGTAATTTATGTTCGTCATAGAGTCATGTGACTCAATACCAAATTTGGTGTATATCAAGCTAACGAAACGGCCGCGAGCGCGCCATGAGCATTGTATGCAAGTCATGTCGCACATGACAAGTCATGATTTCCATATTACGACTTGTCATTTATGTTCGTGATACAGTCATATCACTCAATACCAGATTTGGTGTATATCAAGCTAACGAAACGGCCGCGAGCGCGCCATGAGTGTGGAGTGCAAGTCATGTTGCACATGACAAGTCATGACTTCCATATTACCACTAGTCATTTATGTTCGTCATACAGTCATGTCACTCAATACCAAAGTTGGTGTATATCAAGCTAACGAAACGGCCGCGAGCGCGCCATGAGCGTGGCATGCAAGTCATGTCGCTCATGACATGTCATGATTTCCATATTGCCACTTGTCGTTTATGTTCCTCGTACAGTCATGTCACTCAATACCAAATTTGGTGTCTCTCAAGCTAACGAAACGGCCGCGAGCGCGCCATGAGCGTGGCATGTAAATCAAATCATGTTGTTCATGACATGCACGTCGTTATTTGCATATTACCACCTGCCATTTATGTTCGTCATACAGTCACATCACTCAATCCCAAATTTGGTGTGAGTCAAGTTGACGAAACGGCCGCGAGCGCGCCATGAGCGTGGCATGTAAATCATACTTTTCATGACAGGTTAGTCATGATTTTCATGATATAACCAGACATTTATGTTCGTCATACAGTCATGTTATGCCATACCAAATTTGGTATAAATCCCATTAACGATAAGGCCAGGAGAGCACAAAGTCGTAGGCGGCTAGATAGATAGATAGATAGATAGATAGATAGATAGATAGATAGATAGATAGATAGATAGATAGATAGATAGATAGATAGATAGATAGATAGATAGATAGATAGATAGATAGATAGATACGCTCAAAGTCGCCGAAGTTCGCTAAGAAATGCTTCGCATTTAATAATTGTTGGAAAGGCATACTTAAATACTAGGCAAACAAAGTTTGCTGCTTGTATGAGAAACATGCCTTCAATAATAAATTTTCTTAGTAACTATATTTGTGCGACATAACTTCTAAGGCTCCTCCGTGACCAAACATTATTGTATCGTGCACATTCGAGACGCTCGCCAAGATGACAAGAACATTTGGTGTGGAACGACCATCGGGAAAGGTTACAATTAAGCGTCTCATCGAAAGTGTTCCACGTGACATTGCGAGTAACATAAGCCGTGCCTCTTAATTTCGCATTTGAACGTCGCTCGTCTCCTTGCACGAAGTTTCGTTCTTTATTACCTCTGATATGACATCATTTCCAGGTTCTTTGTGGGTATTTGAAGGATAGTGTAATGTCAAGGTGCTCGTACCTGCTGTCTTGAATGTAACGCAACGTTATTTAACATGCAGAAGAGTTGATAGGCGGGCTAGTTGGTATAGATTCATTATGAACTTGGCAGTGCAAACAAACGGGACGAAGTAAGAACGTACACAAACAAGCGCAGACTGAAACTTGGGATTTAATCGTAGCAGAAAAAGATACAAGAAAAAAACAAGGGGGAAAGAGGGTTACAAGGGGAAGGGTCAACCAACATCAGGTGTCGTCGAGAAACGCAATCTCACAATCTAAAAGTGATACGGAGGGTGAACTGATACAAATATCACTGTTCTTCTTTACCAAAAAGGCTTCAGCTATCTCCCTAGTCCTTGCGTCATGATGGGCATACAAAACAGAGGTGCGTGGAAATTCTGGTGCGCAACCACACTTTGCACAATGGGCGGACAAGTGCCAACCTGGGGGAAGACTTTAGCGCGTTGCAGTGCTCTCGCAAGCGCACATTCAGGCAGCATCCAGTCTGTCCGATATATACCCTGCCGCAGGACAATGGTATGCAATAAACAACATTTGTTCAGCAGTTAATAAAACGATTGACATGATTGACACCGCATCCCTTTTTGACGGGGCCTACCTTCATTTCGCAAATTGCAATTTATTGCAGCGCAAACTCAGCACAACGACAAACGAAGACACGTGGAATACACTCTGGCAGCGCTGCTATAGCAACAGCAATCATAGTACTTTCAGACGCGACCACCCTATGTAGTACGTCACAAACGCGACAGTGAACACACATGTACGTTGTGGGAGTCACCTATAAAACGGCGTCATAACGTGGGCCACTACAAGAACAATCCGCACGTCACGTGAGCCAGTTCCAGGGACGTTTCCGTTGTCGCAGGAATTGCACGCCGCCTTCGTCAGCATGGGCCTATTTACCCTCAAGCTGCAGGACCTACCCGCGCACGGTGGATAGGTTCCGACCTCTCCCTCATTAGCTGCTCAACTTTAAGGAGTCAATCAAGGAGGGGTGCAGGGTCAGTGTTAATGTCTACTACACGACCCTGACTGGCGATTAAAATTTCCTGTTGGCGCCATGGATAATTCGAACTTCTATATCGGTGCCTTTAGTGGCCATTTTTGTTACTATTTGCGGATCAAATAGCAAACAATTGCAATGAATAACCATTGTTTCCCAGCTTTCCGGCTGTGTTGGCGGATGCGCCAGCCTGCTTCTGCCAGCGGCCAGGTGCACATCGTGGCACCCAACGAGCTCCACGACCAGATGGAGTGACGAAGTTGCGCTCATGTAAGCAAACGCATACTAGCACTCTGCTGACGCTGCTCATCATCTATGCTGAAAGTGCACATCAGTCGTCAGTGCTGAACCACAGCGCCTGTTCTCTTCTTAACCTAACAAAAAAGAGACATCCACGACAAAATGAAGCTGGACTGTTCATTTCCGACCAGATTTCGCTACCTGCGGTCAGACTAGTATATCAAATTCTATATCGATTCCAATCTAGGCTTCAAGGAAACACAGCATCAAGATTTAATTTTCCTGGGGAGTTTGTCCCTAATTAAATGGCAAGAAATATTGTAGTCAAAATGCATGCAGGCGCAATAAAGCTGCAACAACTTTTCAATTTGTTTGCAACCCAAGCCTTGAAAGGCAAGCAAGGGAGTAAAATATTGTGCTCATTATTCTATGTTTTCGCTTATTCAAAATAATATTATTTATTATTCAGTGATAAAAGCTCGATGGCTCATATCTATTTCTATAAGGGCAAACGTGATTAGAGTTCATGCACGGCCTCCACGATGTGCACCCAAAAGGGGATCTCTGAGGGCAGCATTCGTTGCGCTGAAACGCATTCCGTCTTTCCCATTTGTGTTGAGAGTTCTGAAAGCTTCGTGACGTCAAAATGATGTTGCGGAAGAAAGACCGGAAACAGGGGTGCGCAGCTCGCCCAGCTCCAGCCAATCAGTGGCGGCCGAAGTGGACAGTCCACTAAGTGGGTCCATCGAGAATTGCGCCCCTGTTACTGTACATTTCGTCCACTTTCTTTCTCTTTACGCTGGGAATGGGCTGGGGGGGTTCGGTGCGTCGATGTGGTCAAGAACGCCGTGACGTCACGACTGGCCGTTTTTTTTCGAGTAATTCAACGTGCTCCGCCGAAGTGGACAGTCCACTAGGTAGACCCATCGAGAATCGCGCCCCAGGTTTGCTATGACCCCTCATAGACGGCTGCATCTGTATGCCTGTATTTAGCTATATTACAGATAATGGTTTGTGCATAGCCGCTCGGCGATGAAGTGGGTCCTACTACCATGCGGCGTTCTATCAGCTTCTTACACGAACTCGGCATGTCTGGCGTCCACAAACGTGGACACCGCAGCGACAACTCAACTTACAAAACTCAGGTCGCTTGCAGTGGAACAAAATCACACAAAAAACAACATAACCGCTTCAAAGTTTTCTCCAATAAAGCCGAATAATTTAACCCTTTCAGTCCCAGTGATTCCAATTGGAATCATAAATTATGTAGGTCACTCAGCTAGCATCTGGTAAAGATAAAGCGTTGTTCTTCCTCAAGAGCCCGTATTTAGCATCTGCCCTACATGTGTTGTTTATCGTATTAGTGTTTTCCTTTTTTCCTTTTTTTTTCTCCTTTTTATAACATCTCTTTTCTGTCATCTTTTATTCCCCTTACCCCCTTCCCCAGCACAGGGTAGCCAGCCAGTCTGAGAACTGGCTAACCTCCCTGTCCTTCCTTTTCTCCTCTTCCTCCTCCTCCTCCTGTGGTGTCAACATGGCACACACAATAAAGCGAGGTCACGTCTGAACGAAGAAATGACAGAAGCGGTCGTGCTGTTCGCGCATTTTGCTGAGGCAGCGTCTTCTTTCACCGTGCAGAGATTGGGCATTTATTTTAGTTCTGTGCCGGAAATTTGAATTTTGGCTATTGGACATTATGCTATCCTATCTGAATAACATTTTAAGTAATAAACAAAGTAAAAATTATGGAAATATTTTTAAATAATAATAATTAATAAAATAATTGTCCCATTAATTACTCTTCACTGAAAAGTATGAGCAAAGATTTTTTTCAGTTTTTTTGGACTACCACGATCATGCGCATCTCAAAATGTAAAGACTTGTTGCTTACATTGAAAATAGTTAATTCGGGACTGAAAGGGTTAAGAACTCTTGAGAATTTAGAGTGAACTTATCAAAAAAAGTGCAGGCATACCCCTTTACAGGTGACTTGAGAAGAATGCCATTGTTCTGTGAGCACTTACCGCTGTTGGTCCAAAGAACTTGTCATAAATACGTGTTCTTATGAAGTGGTGAAGTAATGCCAACATTTTAAATTGATTTTTAAGGCAATGCGTCGGCTATGATCACACTCACTGACATGTTTTGTCCACATATGTTGACGCTGGGATACAAAGGGTTAAAAAGCGCGAAACCTGCCTTGTGGGCCGACGAGCGATGGGGACGGTGCTCCAACAGCATCTGCACGGAGCGAGGCTGATTGTCCAATCGCGTCAGAAAGCGTTCGTCTTTCAGAGGCAAATCGAGGGCAGTGGCATAGCAGATGATCGATGTCTACCCGAGTGCCGCAGACCTCGCAAGCCACAGTGCCACTCACTCCAAATGTTGTGTATGCCTTTGTGAAGGCAACTCTCAGCAAGTATTACAGCTTCGCTGTAAGAACAGGCACGTGGTCAGCGTTGTGGCAGTGGGGCTAAATTCTGGCCAGGGGCTCGAGAAAGGGGCATGATAGGGCTCTGTGCGCTCCTTTAACATTAGTCGGGGGGCTTGATAATGGTTCGTTATCGCTACGGTTTCATCTACTGGCGAGTATCGTGGCGCTTCAAGGCAAACTCTGAGCCCCCTAAACATGGACGCTTTCCTGTGTACGGGTATTTATCACGCAGGAATGAGTGTGCGTACGTAGCGGCGCTATCGCAACTATCCGACTAAGAAAGTCGTTTACATTTGTATCGTTGCATATGCTAGTCTCCAGGGTCATCTTTTCCTGCGATAGTGAGTGCGTAAAAACATTATTGAAAATGTCTGGCATTATTGAGCGAACTGGGCCCACAAGTACCCTGTCCTTGGTGACGCCCTCGAGTACTTCGACACGGGCGGCTGCCTCGGCGTGCCGGACTGCCCGCAGTAGATCGGGGAGGTCGTGGCTGAACAGTGTCGCCTCCAATCGTGCCCCGGGTTCGAGACTGTCATGTCTACCCCGTTTGTAAAGAATCTCGAATAATTAACGAAGAAAAAACACATACTTCGAGTGAATGCTGCTAAGTGAAGATTTATTCGACGGTTACTGACAAACAAATCCTTCGCCGCCTTACCCTAGTTGTGACTCGCAGCGTCTTCTGAGAACACATTTGCCGTTCGCGTGGCGACAGAAAAGTGGTCTGCACCAGCATCGTCGCCACAAGTTGCGCGAACACGTGAGAGGTTTGCCGCTGAAGCGTCCTTTCACAACAAATTCGCAATCGCACTCGCCACAGTTGCTCGAGCTCGTCCACAGGATTTCGAAGCGGTGGCGGCAGCTGTGGCGTTCTAAAATAAAAAAGGAAGCGTCCACAAAGCATGCTCGGGAAATCCCGAATGATGATATCTCTAACTTTTGTGGTGCACACGATACATTATTTTTGGGAGTGTCGATACAGAAAAACAAATGCTTCTAAGACGAGTGCGTCAATCCTAAATGTAAACACCGGCTTGGCTTTTCGGTTTCGACATCGATATATTTGCCGTTCGGCAAGCAACTAATGATACAGCAGCACCATGTATATATTACAGTCACCGTTTTGCTTCCGATATTGACGAATTGAGGGCACTTGAAATTTTCCAGTAATTGCCAATAATGCTTACAAATGGATATTTGTGGCTCTCTGTTAAACATCTGGCATGTGTATCATTAGTCTTTGTTGCTGTGAAATACCACTCTTTCAAAATGTGTTGCACCCCCCCCCCCCCCCCCCCCGCTTTTTTTCTCGTTATGACGTGCAGCCAACCTGTCTGAACATCTACTTTACGTATGCAGCTGCTTGCACGCGATAGAACTTGAAGTTCGCGCCTACTTTTCGGAAACTATAAATATACACCAGGGAAAGAAGGTTGAAACTTTTTCAAGGAACAAAAGCAAGTATGCATGTGGTGCATTATATTGAAATCTTTGAAATATCTTCCCAGATTTTTAGGTAAAAATAAGCTTTCTTTCAATAAGCTCTAATGATAAGCATCTGCTCCGAAGGACACATCAACATTTCATAAACTTTAACGTATCCATCATCATGCAAGTTGAGAGATTCTTGGTTGGCGCGTGCGACTTTATGCTTCCCTACGAAGAAAGCCTCTGTTCGTTCAAGGGTTAATTTGTCCCTGCTCTTAGAATTATATTACATTGAAGTTATGTTAAATTATGACGTCCGCTCAGAATCCATAAATATAAATGGAATCGGCTCTAATATGACATTGTGTGGGAAGCGCCAAAAGATAATAAAAGCAGAGGAACAAGGACACATCCTAGAGTATTTTAAGGTGAAAATCTCACGTGCCTCATTAGACACTGGCCTTAAAGAACGCGGCGTACGGTAGGGAAAGTTACGTGACCTCGCGCACAGTGAGAAATAGATACCCCGGCTCAAGCCAGAATCAAGGCAAGGCATTCTGCGTGGCAGCCAAGCGCCAGAGCCACGTTATCGCTCTAAAAGTGTTTGAAAAAAAAAAGAAAAGCCTATACATGTGTCATGTTGGTCGAGGAGTCGCGCATAAAGATGTAATATTGCGTGGTAGAAGCAAGAACTGCTACAGGCGTCACACGGTGCGAATTGAGCAACGAATGGACGAATTAAAACTGCCCAATCATTACGAAAGGGTGAGCCATAATTAGCAATCATCGTCATAACCATGCTCAACACTGTGCCCATCTACGCATGTGCATTCATTGTTTTAAAGATGCGTAGTGGTACTTTGCTTCTTCGTAAAATGATAATGAATTATAGCAAAGTGGGTGCGTCGCAACTGTACTTGCAGTTGACACCGTAAGAG
Organism: Rhipicephalus appendiculatus; assembly: GCA_030522465.1. Lineage (NCBI taxonomy): Eukaryota > Metazoa > Arthropoda > Arachnida > Ixodida > Ixodidae > Rhipicephalus > Rhipicephalus appendiculatus. The sequence goes on along the minus strand of JALIZH010012119.1, from coordinate 109,149 downwards.
CATACAACTGTCTCTATTCTGCAGCTTCAGCTTAGCTTAGTTTTTCCTTTCTGTTGTTTGCCTATAAGAAGGAGGAGAAGAAAGGCAGGAAAGGCAAGGAAGTCAACTAGACGTGAGTTCGCTTTGATACTTCACGTAGCGGAACAGCGGGTGAAGAGATGAAAAGAAAGTGCAGAGACAGCAAGGTGCCACCAGTACTAACTTTCTTCGCTGTCAATTGTGCCTGTAGTCGATTACCATGGGCAGTCAATTTCACTAATCGTAGCGATACCGGCAACGTTTTGCACATGAGCATGGCTCAACAACAACATGCTTAGTCAGTTACGCGACCGCTCAATGCGCACCATAAGATCACGCAGTGGGCAAAAGTGCCGGAAAAGTTGATGGTTACCGATAATTTTAGGCTATAGGTGTTAAGCAACGTTTCCCATCGTGAAGATATGGCTGCTGTACTTACCCGGTCGACCTGGTCGATGTATGTTCCAACCCCCAGGACGTTGACCACCTGTTCGGGAAAACATTTGGGAAAGAGATGTGTTACTGTCGGCTCACCAAGGTCTTAGGTTTGCAGAGTTCAAGCACTTAGACGAGAAATAATCATGCCGAACAGAAATATCTAAACAAATATAAGAGAAATCAATGGTGCACGAGTACGTGGTAAACCCTTTTATTGCCAAATTCCAGCCCAACACACGGCGCTTCTTACGATGCCTCAAGAGAGGAATGTGTGTTGTCGTGGTACACAGATGGTACAAAAAAAAATATTTGCCCACATGTGTGGTTGCGCGACACAAAAAAATGATAGCTATAAAGCAGTGAACGAAAATTAAAGTTTTTATACGCTTTGATTTGTTCTTTAGCATAAAAAAAGTCACAGTTTCACCGCAAGGGTGAAGCAATGAATGCGATAGCAAAAAATTGTAATGTTATACGAAGTGAGGCTGGCAGCTAACTCTTTTTGGATCCGATCTCACGCAACTCTAGAAAACGCTTCTTTAAGAGAATTCTCTTCGCGTTGAGAGCGCAGCACGTAGAAGGGTACACCGGCCCCCCCGCTGTCGGCCGCCGAAAAGGGGAGATAACGCGTGTGCCCGCGCTCGTAAAATCGAAGGTCGCTCGAGGGGACCCCTCCCCCCTCCTCGCGTCTTTTCACGCTCACGAACGACGGGCGGGGCCGGTTATATATATACATATACATATACAGCAAATGACGGCGGCGGACACCGGCGGCGGCCAACGGCGACGCCGACGGCGAAAACCAGCCGAAAGTGTCCATATAATTGTTATCGCAATAAAATCTTCTGAATCAAGGGACAATAAGATGCGACACAGGCAAGCGCTCAGTTAGCATTCCTATAAGGTCCTGTGGGAGAGACGGGGGGGTGGGGATTAACAGGGACTCGGGGCGATGCATGGCTGTAATTCTGGATGTACGCCTGAATATGAAAAAGTGCGCACTGCTCTGCATTCATGCCGAAGAATCCGAGAAATAATATTAGCGGCAGAAATTGCCAAGGTAGGTTCCGAGTATCAGTGTGCCGTCTATAACCCTCTCTAAGGAAGAATTCGGCTATTTAGGTATAGTATGTGATAGTAACAGGTAAAATGTTCTGTACGAGTTTCCAGTTTTGAATGTAACTGATGCGTTCATCTTGTTAGGCGACTAGCTATCACTTGAGAGTGGCGTCATTTGTGAAAGGGGAGTGGTGCAGGCGCGTGGTTACCATTATATATATATATATATATATATATATATATATATATATATATATATATACCACGCGCCTGTATATATATATATATATATATACATATATATATATGCTCGAACAAGAAAATATCACTTGCATTTTACGAGGGTAGCGATGCGGGCTTGTTGGTCTGTCATGCTTCTTGGATGTGGGCGCGAAAAGACAGGGACGAAGGGAAGAAAATACACACACTGGCGCTACGTCAAGTGGTATAATTTCATTTCCTGTTCATCGGCCCCTTTCTTACTTGTGTTTCAAGATCCTAGCCACACTGTTGCCTTGCTTGCCACGGCTATTTGCAGATCACGAACGCTCATTTCTTGCATTCGCAAAGGCTTTCTGCCAGTTGACGTAGTGCCAGTGTGTGTGTACTTTCTTCCCTTCGTCCGTGTCTTTTGGTGCCCACATCCAAGCATCAGTTGCAACTTAGCGCTTTTGTGATCCGCACTCGTTTCGTCGATCGTTTCAGTAGTTTTCGCGCTAAAGAAAAAAAAATCATGCATTACGAACTAGCCCGGACATGCGCATTCCTACGTGCTTTGAATAACACTTTTAATGAACTCTCAACGCTGTATCTCCTGGGATAAATATGTTTAGTTTCTTCGATCCAAATGCAGTTCCCGGGAATGCTGGCTATTTGCCAATGACCAATTACCTATCTGCAATTGACATGTTATTGCCACTTTTCCATAGCCCACGCTGGGATGGAGTACGACTAACTAACTAACTAACTAACTAACTAACTAACTAACTAACTAACTAACTAACTAATTAACTAACTAACTAACTAACTAACTAACTAACCGACTAACAAATAACTAACAAACTAAATAACCAATTATATTACCTAGTTACTCAATCACTATTTTATTAATTAGTTAGCTAATTAACTTATTTGGTAATTAATTAGCTGTCTATCTAACTATGTAGCTTACTTACCACCTAACGAACAAACTGGCTAACGAACTAACTAGATAACTAGCTAACAAACTAGCTATCTAACTAACTAGCTAACTGGCTAACTAACTAAGTATAAGCACCAAGCAGAGCGTCACGTTTCAGAACGAATAGATAAGTTTTCTTATCGCAGCTTGGGAAGCCTTCACAGCTAGCACAAATTTGTTTCAAATTAGACCAGTCTTTTCCTACACGTTAGCGCTGCCACGACGACGAAGAAGCATATTAACTATTGCCGGATTGTACCATGGTATACATTACACGCAGACAATGACTCGATTTGGAATTCTATTCACTTGATCACCATAGCAAGTTCTAACGTAAACATATTTTACTCCCATGGCAATCAAAACTACTGCTTCGCACCGTAAACGCATAACCATAGGTATTTTGCGTTAGCCCTTTCTTTCGTTCGTTCCTGTTCTTTCGCGCTGTTTTTTCGTTGGAGATGGTAGCACAACAGCTGCCCCACTTAAACATTCTGATGCTAAAACTGATGCCAATAGCTCCGCCGTACAATAAGCCTTCGCGGCGTAAAGTCAGTTGAAGTTGACCACATTTTAAAGGCGAATACCTTAGATGCCTCATAAAACGCGAAAATTGACCGTCAGCGGTGTCGGCATTCAGAGGCGTCGGGGACGAGTGAACAAAAAAATCAGCACCACGTGATGACGTCGACGCCATCGTGACGTCACGGATTGTCAAAATTTATCGCGTCATTATGACGTTATCATGACGCCACGTGACGCGACGTCATATGAAGTCGTCATCACGTGACCTCACTGCTTGGCCAAAGGTGGGCCAAACACCAAGGCAGTGCAAAACTACGTCAGGTGCAGAAAGCTTTCGGAGAGCGATGGGGCCGGCTCAATACGTCGACTGAGAAGGGGAAAAAAAAGATGGCTTTCTCCTTCGAATCCTCTTAGGTGAATTGATAGGGGAACCTGTGAGTTTTAAGAAAAGCGCTCTCTAAGCTTTTCATTGCACCGAGTAGTGCGAACAGAAATTATCGTCATGAATTGGTACGCGCTCGCTTTGTCCTCTTTAGGTTCTGATTCGCTCCCCACCACGCGTGCCACAATTTCTATACGGCATGCAATACAAAAATTATGATGGGTGAGTCCATTACGTGACTAAAAATCACGTAACATCGTGTAACAATTAGCCACGGGACTGAAATTGAGTAACATCATTGGTCCCTGCCGGTGGGAAGTTATCTTTTCGTCCACTTTTCTTTCTTCACATTTACATTACAATTGCTTCAAATAACATCCCCTATACTTTCCTTGGCATCACTGTCTGTTTGTTACATTAATATCATAACAACTAGTCACGCGACTAAAAATCACGTAACATCAATCACGTTACATCACACATCTAGTCACGCGACTAAAATCCCTGAACATCGCGTAATAGCTAGTCACGTGATATGTTCCTGCCATAAACCACATAACAGCTGGTCACATGACATATTCCCTCCAAAAAAAAACGCGTCAAAGTTAGTCACGTGACTAAAATCCCAACATCGCGTAACAGGTAGTGAGTGACGTGACATGTCTAGCCAATTCTAGCCAACTTAGCACTACTAGTAAAATGTAGCATCCCTACCAAAAGCTTGGCATTATAGCAAAACTGAGCTAGGTCGAACACTTGCTCCACTGATGATTCCAGCCTTGCGCCACTAGTGAAAGCTGCGCATTTGTTTTTTTTTTTTTGGTTATCATGAAAAAAAATTGGCCGCGTATCTGCGTGCTTCGCTGCAAATGTCGTCGAAAGACGATAGTCTTGTGCCGACTGCACTGCATGAGCGGCATGAGTAGCACAATTTAATAGCTGGGCTAGCCGCTGGGCTCGTTTTTCGGACGTTTTCCGGGCGCGCTTAGACGGACGCCGGCGTTTCTCCGCTGAAATTTGGTCGTCGGTCTTTTCTCTGCGTTCTCTGATCATGTCTTGTAGAGTGGGTCGTATTTCATCAAGCGGCCATATATGTTTTGCCTTGCCTGAGACAGCGCTCTTCTACGATGAATCAGCCGCATCTGGCTGGCATTGATAAAACAGAAGAGGACGCCATCTACAGCGCTACCGGGGAACATCGGCTTGTGTTGAACAATGCTGCTGCCAGATGGCAGCACCACAGCCAGCCACAGCGTCGAAGTTAAATCACTGGGCGGAGACTTGTTTTGTACACAGCAGCGCCGCGTAATAAACACTAGGATCTTTATAATTACGTATCTATAGATTTTGTTTTAAAGGAACACTGTGAATAGTACTAAGGTATTGATGTTGTGCCTCAGGTATGCGTAATATTTGATTTTTAATTGCCCACGCTCACCCGTATGAACACATGCTTCTTGGTCAAGATTGGAGGTCGTAAGGCAGGGGGTTAAAGTTTGGCCAGCTAGCTGAATCGTGTGACGTGCCGACAAACAGACAGACAGACAGACGGACAGACAGACAGACAGACAGACCAAAATTTCTCCGTTTAGGTATTCCAAGAAAGACTATCGTCTTTAAAATATTGTTATTCCAAATTATTAACTATGGGAAAAGGTTACACGCTCTGGTCTGAACCAGACATAGCGATGCGACCGAAAAGTAGTGGGCTTTCATGCTACGGGACTACCGGAGTATACTCGTTGGCTGGGCTCATGGAGCCACGAATCGCTGTTCATATAAATTGCGCAAACCAGCATCCAAGTATATATTTCAATGCGTATGCGCGTCGACAAACTTTCGAATGTAAAAAGAAAAATAAAGGGGGCGGGGCCAGCAAAACATAGCATGTCCTCCGTTAATTCCTTACTTCAGTTAATGAAATCTTAAGTTACATTAATAACCTTCCTTCTAGTAGCACCTAATAAGTCATCCTTGCTCTTGAAAGAAACTTGTAGACTTACAGATCGAATTCTCACGCCTTGTTCCTACCATACTAAAGATTTTCAGCACGAATGAAAGTTGGGCGAGTTGGTTCGAATTCATTGCTTTTAAATTGTGCGGAAAGAAGGTCACGAAAGAAAGGTGATAAACACAGGACGACGTGCTATAAACAAAACAACTGAAATATTTTATTCAGAACACACATTTATAGAACGCAATCGCAGTAATCCCCTGCCAAGACGACCGATATCAGACAGTTACCTAAAGCATCGTACCTCTGCTGGCACGTGTCGTTGTAGGAACCCTATCTCTTTTTCGTGTAAACTAATAGAGCGATGGCTTACGCGTCTCGAACCTTCTTGGCTGATGTGAAAGGCCTCCGTAAGTTCCTTCTCAGTTCTCGCTCAGTTTTCGTATAGGTAACGGTGTGTTGCACACATCGGTACCACATCTCGGTGCTGCGTAAGCATACTATGCAGGCCGTCAGCGGACAGCTGCATGTGGTTCAATGCAGTCTAGTAGGTTTCGCATTCCTCGTTGACTCAGGCTAATACTAGCTAGTCAATAATTTAAAGAAACACGGACAAAGTTCATTATGTTGTCTAGATGTTCCCCGCGTCTGTGCAGTTTATACATACCGCTAGGACGCATTGCTACGACGTATAAACACGTGCAAACACAGAGAAGGGTAGAACGCAAATTGAAAAATATTTTTCTCTCTTAAAACAAAGAGTCATTTGATAAAACTTTCTGAGTGAGTAGCCAATGAAGGTTGCTAGTCAGTCTGCTATTGAGCATATTTTTACTAGGACCACCTCAGTGTTGAATTTACGACCAAACATGTGCAAAAATGAACATTTTTGCAACTTTGTCGCCACCTGTACATTTTAGTGCGCACTATATGCGTCTCAAATTATTTTTAATCTATAGTAAAGCTTTCTGGTAACACGCTGATACCAACTATAACATTTCCCTGAATGTTATCTTTCTATAGAAAAGTCCCCAAAATGGACCATATTGTCCTTAATCAAGGCCGCATGAAAAACCCATGAAAGCGTAAAAGTTCGTAAAAATTATTTTAGGTAAAAAGCGTACCGTCGTTCTAAAGGTAAAAACTTTTCCTAACCTAATTTAGGAAAAATGGATTTTTCGACAACCCGTTTTACGAGCCATGGTTTCGAGATTTCCGAAAAAAACTCACATGAGGCTTGCGGTATTGAAAAATATTTTTCGCAAAAAATATTTTGGGGTAGGACTTTTCGCTTTTGGCAGGTAGTTCTGAATTTTTTTTCAAGCAAATCGCAGATGGTCGAGTGCCAAGGTTGGGACAGTTGGCGTGGAATGACCCATATTGATTCACTTTTACTTATAATCAGGTTCAGGTAGTTAACTTCACGCCGTGAGTGTGTTTGGGTTTGTTATCCTGAAGTCGGGTTTCGAAGTGTAATTTCAGAGTTATAGGTGGTGACATCGCTGGATTAGTTTGCTTTGTATAACATGGGTGCGTATCAGCACTAGCATTTCGTCCTGCTTGTAGACAAGCGATTGATGATTGATTATTGATGATTTCTGCGGCCCTTCCCTTTGTAACGGACGATCGACAGTGTTCCCGGATCTTGGCCAATTAAAAAGGAAAAAAAAAGTCACAGTTTCACCGCAAGGGTGAAGCAATGAATGCGATAGCAAAAACTTGTAATGTTATACGAAGTGAGGCTGGCAGCTAACTCTTTTTGGATCCGATCTCACGCAACTCTAGAAAACGCTTGTTTAAGAGAATTCTCTTCGCGTTGAGAGCGCAGCACGTAGAAGGGTACGCCGGCCATGCCGCCGAGAAGGGGAGATGAGAAGGGGAGATAAAGCGCGCGCCCGCGCCCGCGCTCGTAAAATTGAACGTCGCCCCCCCCCCCCCCCCCCCCGCCCGCTGTCGGCCGCCGAGAAGGGGAGATAACGCGCGCGCCCCCGCTCGTAAAATCGAAGGTCGCTCGAGGGACCCCCCCCCCCCCCTCGCGTCTTTTCACGCTCACGGACGGGCGGGCCCGGTTATATATATACATATACATATGCGGCAAATGACGCCGACGCGGACGCCGACGCCGACGGCGAAAACCAGCCGCGAGTGTCCATATAATTGCTATCGCAATAAAAGAAACGTAAAGCTTGGCGCGGCTATAGTGTCTGTTTCTAAATTGTCACGTTTCACTGCCGCTGTACCGTCGAAGCGCTCCAGTAGCTTGCCTGCCACCATCTCTCCAGTCCTCTTTTCGTAGCAGCAACTGCTTCCCAGTGTGAGTGCTCGTCCGGTTTCCGGAGGCCCAGCGTTATCGCGAGCCTGACCTCAACTTCGTCTGGGGCGTTGCCAGCAGTCGCTGAGCTTTCGGAAATTTGGTTGTTGGTGTGAAGCGTGCTGGGTGTATGCCCGGGCAATAAAGCACGACGTCACGGATGGTCCCTTCTGTGGAGTTACACAGCGGGCACTTCGTGTCCAAATTGTCCGCGTACTTCGCCCGTAGGACTCGTCTACGCAGCACCCCGCTGTGCGCCTCAAACAGCAGCGCACTGCCCCGGGAGATGTCATAGAGGGGTTCCTTTCTGGTGGTCTCCTTGTTCGCACAGTAAGTTGTGAGTGCCGGCTTCGCCAGAGCCTGTGCGTGCCACCTTTTGTGCTCCGTCTTCCTCACTATTTCTCTGACCTTTTATCTCCCGCCTCGTTGTGGTGGCTCGGTCAGATCGACGGCTGGAGCCCCGTATCGTTGCCGAAAGTCAGCGCTGGGACGGCCACGCACTTCCACACCTCTCAGACCAGTTCATATGGACTGAAGGCCCACAGGGCCCTCCAGCGCAGAAAGGCACGCCGGGCCGTCGCCTTCGCTCGGAGCTCCTTTTCGTATGCCTGTGTGTACTTAGTCATTACCGACACTGTTATCCCCAGCTACTTGTAGGTCGCCACCCAAGCGATGTTACCACCCTGCAGCTGCACTGGAGGGATCTGCTCTGCTGCTCCAGATGGGAAGTGCATGACCGCCGACTTCTTTGCACTGAACCTCAGCCCAAGTCTGTTGCCCTCTTCCGTGCATATGTCCACAAGGAATTGAAGCTCTGCCACGCTCCCAGCCATCACCACTATATCGTCCGCATAGAAGAGTCCAGGTAGTCTTCTATTGCACGTCATGGCCTGTTCCAAGGAGCTCAGGTTGAAGCCTAGGCCGCTCTCGGTCAGACGCCTTTCCATTCTAAGTATATATATCATGAAAAGGAGCGGTGACATTGGGCAGCCCTGCCGCAGCCCCCGAGTAACCTCAATCGACTGAGTGGTCAGCTTCCCCCATTGAATGACTGCTGTTGTGTCCGCATACAGTCCTTGGAGCGTGCTAAACCATTCTGCCGTCACCTTCAGGTCTTGTAGGACATGCCACAGCTTTGCCTGGTCTATGCTGTCATTTGCCTGATTTATATCCAAGAAGGCAAGCATCAGGAGTCGATTCTCTTTGCTTACTATCTCTATTGCTTGTAAATTCACGAAAAGGTTGTCTTCGAGGCAGCGGCCGGGTCTGAACCCGTTTTTTAGTTCGCCCAGGACCTCATCAGTCGTGCCCGCAAAATATGGTTAAAAAGCCTGTATAGAGCCGATGTAGCTGCGATGGGTCGGTAGTTGTCGAGCGATGAGCTGTCAGTTCCACGCTTCTCAATCAGCCGTACTCGTGCGCATTTCCATGCTTTTGGTATCGTTGCCGTTGTCATCACTTCATTGAGAGCCTCGAGCAATAGCTCTTTTGTCTGCTTTCCTGCACCCTTGAGTATGGCTGAGGTCACCCCGTCTAATCCATCAGCCGTGCTGGACAAGCGCCTCAACGCTCGGTCCAGTTCCCTCAGTGTGATGTGCTCACAGTGCGGGATGGGGGCATCTGCTGGTATTGGACTGCTCTCTGCTTGAGGGAGTTGCCTCGCCTGCAGCTTCTCGAAGTGATGTGTGCACTGCTCTGCCTCATACGCCACACCGGTGATGGGGTCCTATAGGGATGTGCTAGCCTGGCTAGCTCCCCTCTGCTGTGCCTTCACATGCCGCCAAAATTTCTTTGCTGCGTCTCTTCCTGCCTCCTTGATTGTCCGGAGCAGTCTTTTGTTGACTGTTCCCATTTTCTTGCACCATCCCCGCCCTCCTTCTCCTGGCCTCAAAGTATTAATTCCACGACGCCAAAATGTCTTTTTCATCTGCTCCTTGAGATTCCTTTTGTCTACACCATTGTTGTTTGCTTTCATGTTATTCTGTCATTTCTATAAATGTTTTGCGTGATACGGTCAGGTATTGTGCATGAAAAGCTTGTTGAAGCGCAATAAAGCTCAGTTGTAAGTCGGCGCTCGTCTGTGTCTCCTGTCCTTGTCCAATTAGCGCTCAATTTCTTCGAATACAACCCAACTCACCTAAGTCAATAAGGTACTATTACAAAGGCACGTCGTAATTGTAGACTCCAATTAATTTTTTACCATCTGAGGTTTTTCGACGTGCACGTAAATCTTACGCGAGTGTCTGCGTATTTCGTCCCATCGAAAAATGGCCGCCATGACTGGTAACAAACAACGCCCTCTTGCTTAGCAGCGCCACGCCTTGGCGGATCAGCCGCCGCGGTGTGTTTGAGAATTGAGACAGACGCACCCGCTGAAAACTGACACGTGTACTGCTTAACACCGCTCCAAGCTGAGGTGGGCAATATAAATTATTTTAAAGCGCAAACGTTCATGCGAAGATGATAATCGGGGCGCGCTTTTCTAAGCGATGGCGGCACCTGAAAGGAGCAGTGACATCAACTTTACGCATGTCGCGTTTTTTGCGTCAACGTGCAGTTATCGATGCCCAAGTAACGATTCGGTACTGATAATGCAACAGAGGGACGAATTAATATATGTAATAATGGTTAGTATGACCCGTACTGAGCGCAATTCAAAACGGGTGCAAAGCCCGCCAATTTTCAGCGCTGCCAGCGCTGCCAAGCGGTCACCTCCCGCGGTCACGCACCATCTGATCACGTGGCCACACGAAATGGTGACGCGAGTTTCAGCTGACACTTTGTCTCTTCGACGCGCACGTGTAGGCATGTCTTCGCCACGCCCATCGTCGTCACCGCCGTCATCAGCGTCCACAAGCGACGATGAAAACACTGATGAATATGGTATCGCTGCGATTCGCGACGTGGCGAATCATTTTCGGTTCGATCCTCTTCAGAGTAGTGATTCTGATATCGACGCCGGACCGAGCAGCGACGAGGAGGCAGCTGGAGACGCATGCCTGGGCCATGCTGGCCGGCAAGACATGTCACAACTACGCGTATGAACGCTGCGTGCGTGTTACTTGTTTGAAATGATATTTCTCTGAACCCTATGTTCTGTACTGGTGCACTTTGATCGGTTATTGTCGTGTTTGTGTCTACCTAAGCATGACCAATGTGTCGTAATAACTGGTCAGTTGGTGAATGTCGCCATGTGTGTCAATTGTAGTGTATACTGTTCACAGGCTGAAACGCGACAAGAAAAAAGTGAAACGTGGAGGCCTGGCGTTTTTATTCCTTGAGCGCGTTGTGGGGTAGCGTTTCGCAATGGTGCACCAAACTTTTCGCTTTTTCTCTTATTTGAAGAGCACGACTGCAGCGCACAACGGTTCCACGGCATGCAGGCACGTAATGCGATGGAGATCGTAGCTTCGAATAATCACATTCGCGCTCACGACTCCACGACAGATCACCCGAAGCGGCGCAACGAAAACGCAGGATGCACACGAACGCCTTGCACGAACCAAGCAAAACAAAACAAGCAAAACAAAACAAGTGACGCCATTGCCAGGCAGCCTGGCGTCACCGCCTGGCGGTACCACAAGTAGGCACCACGATGACAACACTAAAATTGTCGACGTAATCGTTGCTCGCGCTTCGTCACTCAGCGCCTGAGGCGTGGCCAGGAGATCGCTGAACACGTCAAAATACCGTCGATGTCACATAGCATGAACGCGCCGTTGGGCCTTTGTACGCTCTTTGCGCTCGAAATAGAATAACTTCTACGTCACGGAAGCTATTCATACTTCGCTAAGAAAAAAAAAAAAGAAAAAAAAAAAAAAAACTCGTGCTTACCAAGCAATGAAGTGAACGCCACATCTCGAGTTTGTAGTTTGATGTCAGTGCTCCTTGAAGATATTGCTAGAGCAGCCTTGGCGGCAGGAACAAAATGAACACCGACAGTTGAGTAGTTGACACATGAAACCATCGGAAATCGAACTAGTTCAATGCCACAGCTCTGCAGAGTCTCGGAAAGTTTAATAAAATCAAGCCGTTGTGAAGGTGCTGAAGCAGAAAAGCGAGATCATTTAATCAATGCAGCGAATAACAGACACAGTGGTTGCTTAGGCTGCTTAAGTGTTTTTTAATACGTGATCATTGACGCTGAACTTGTTGAATGGTCAGGTCTCTGCACTTAATTCTGCGGACACATTTGCCATCAAAATTGCGGCAATGGGTTCGTTTGCACCAGCAGTTGTAGCGAAGGTCGGCAGTGCAAGCGTGTGGTGTTCCACGTAATTTTCTTGTTTTCAGGTAAATGTCGCATTTGCACTCGCCGCAGCTGCTTGAGCGAGCCACGTACCGCTCGTGTCGATCGCACTTCGGGCGGTGGCCATGTCCTAAAGAAATACGAAGAGGAAATACGCAAATTCAAAGGTAGCCTTGCCACACGGCACACATCAGGCACGCTATAAAGTAAAAATATTTTATTGTGAGAACTTTTTAAGCTTTTTGATGTCCAATTTCGGCCACCATCGATGTAAAATGTAACAAAAAAGCCTCATGCATGTTTTCAACAGTTTAATCAAAGGCTATTCTGGTTTACAGGAGGTCTGCATTGTTTGGTTTGATAACAGATAGAGTTTCCTGCTATGATCCATTTTCTGTGTGTCTCTCAGTTTTTCAGATCTATTCTAAATATATTTTCAGCTGACAGGAGTTGTGCAGCGTAGCGAAAGAGATTCAAGTTGGGCCGAGCACGCCGAGTGAAAATGGCCGACTGCGGTAGGAGGTACACGCCAGTGCGTCTAAATGGCACGCTTCCGTTCTCATGTGCCACGGTAGATTATGATGATGGCAGAGGATTGGAACATGATGGTAGATATGGGGTCATTCCACACCAACTGTCCCAACCTTGGCGGTCGAGCATCTGCGATTTGCTTGAAAAAAATTCAGGACTGCCTACCTAAAGGGAAAAGTCCTCCCCCAAAATATTTTTTCGCGAAAAACATTTTTCAGTACCGCAAGCCTCATGCGAGTTTTTTTCGGAAATCTCGAAACCATGGCTCGTAAAACGGGTTGTCGAAAAATTCATTTTTCCTAAATTAGGTTAGGACAAGTTTTTACCTATAGAACGATGGTAGGCTTTTTACCTAAAATAAGTTTTACAAACTTTTAAGCTTTCGTGGGTTTTTTATGCGGCCTTGAATAAGGACAATATAATCCATATTGAGGATTTTTTTATGGAAAGATAACATTCAGGGAAATGTTATAGTTGGTATCAGCGTATTACCAGAACGTTTTACTATAGATTAAAAATAATTTGAGACGCATATAGTGCGAAATAAAGTGTACAGGTGGCGACAAAGTTGCAAAAATGTTCATTTTTGCACATGTTTGGTCGTAAATTCAACACTGAGGTGGTCCTAGTAAAAATATGCTCAATAGCAGATTGACTAGGAACCTTCATTGGCTACTCACTCAGAAAGTTTTATCAAATGAATCTTTGTTTTAAGAGAGAAAAATATTTTTCAATTTGCGTTCTACCCCTCTCTGTGTTTGCACGTGTTTATACGTCGTAGCAATGCGTCCTAGCGGTATGTATAAACTGCACAGACGCGGGGAACATCTAGACAACATAACTGACTTTGTTCGTACTTGTTTAAATTATTGACTAGCTAGTATTTGTCTGAGTCAACGAGGAATGCAAAACCTACTAGACTGCATTTAACCACATGCAGCTGTCCGCTGACGGCCTGCATAGTATGCTTACGCAGCACCAAGAAGTGGTACCGATGTGTGCAACACACCGTTACCTATACGCTAAATTTAGAAGTAAAAAGAACACGATCAACGAAAGGGTAGACTGTAGTAAAAAAAAAAAAAAAAGGATGTGTTGCATGGCAGCTAAGTTGCAGTTTTGAACCAACGTATGGTGAACCAATTCATTGCGTGAATTGTGAAATGAATTGTGTAATCGCTGATCTACGTCACCATCCTGTACTATCTCATGTGAATCGTATTTATAAGGAAACGCGTTGACATGTACTTGTTACTTTGACAAAGGCTGGTCTACCAGCGGAAACGTCAGAAAATATACCGTGCAAAACCAACGTGCGCCGTACTCTCTTTTGTTTCTTATATATATATATATATATATATATAAATATATATATATATATATATATATATATATATATATATATATACAGAAATACGGGGCATGACGGTGGCGCCGACGCCGACGCGAGAAAGCAGCCGAGAGTGTCCATATAAATGCTATCGCAATAAAAGTATAGACAGCCTTGGTTGCCGGTAAACTACCTGCGGACAAACGCAGCACGAGTGATGCCACTCCTGGGTCCACTATTGTTTGCTTCTTCTGGTTGATAAAGAAGTGCAAACACACGAATTATATATATATAAAATCATGCGAAAAGTTATCAGTATTTATGCCACTAATTGGCATATATTTAAACTCAGCCTAATGTTAGCTGGGAAACCCTGTGCACAAATATTTCACTGCCACTGTGCTTCGCCACAAGAAAATTAGGAAACTCGATCGAGAAACAGGACCGTCAAGGAGAAACAACTTCTCACCTGCTATTCATTGCTTGTATAAAAGGAGTACTCAAATGACTGGATCGGTAAGAACAGGAATAAACAATAATGGAGAGTGTCTAAGCAATTTATGGTTTTCAGACTGTCTGTATAGTTTGTATTGAAGTACTCAAACGACGAGATTAGCAAGAATAGGAATAAATATTAACGGAGAATATTTTAGCAATTTATGGTTTCTAGACGATATCGTACACTACAGCTATGACCGCGACGAATAACAATAAAATTATTGAATGATTAAACCGAGAAAGTGTCAATGTAGGGTTTTAAATTAATGCGCAGAATGCTGTGATAGGGATAGGTTGTCCAGCGAATGATCCAAAATTCGTGATAGACAACTGGACCCTTGATTCAGTACGAGAGCATATCTATTCAGGCCAGATATTAGCTCGGAAGCGTACTTATTTAAAGGAAATCCGCCGAAGAATATGAACGGGTTGGTGTGTATACGGTAGGCGCTCAACATATAACCGGTAACTTACCAGGGTCACTAAAATGCAAAGGATATATCGATTACATTTCTCCAGTCATAATTTATGCAGCCGAAACCTCGAGAATAACAAAAGAAACTCGAAAAGAACCTATGGACCACACAGCTTGCAATGGAAGGAAATATTATAGGCGTAACTATAAGAGATAAGAAGACATTAAATTGTAAGAAAGAAACAGGAGTAGTCGTTATGTTGGTATATATTAAGAGAAAAAAAATGGACCAGACCAGGTGACGTTATGAGACCAAGAGGTGGGAAGCGCGGCCGGGAACCGCGAAGGATTATGTGGAACAATGAGATTAAAAAAAAAAAAACACCAGGCCTGCGCGGAAAGCGCAGCACAGCCACAGCTAAAGCTGGAAGAGCGGCATTTCTAGCGCCCGCAGTAAACTCTCTTGGGGCTACTAAATACAAGTACACGTGTATGCACTACACCATAAATCATAATTTTTGCCATGTTCGGAAGCACCCCCTACGCCATTATTCGTTATTCTGCGGAGAAGCGAGGTACCGGCTATGCATTTCCAAGGCATTATGTGAACTTTGTTGATGCGGTGGCTGCTTACGATGAAAAATTATAGGTGGGCCCTTTGTAATGGGTTGGAAGCATTCAATGACCCACTCATTACGCAATTCGTATTGTATGGCGCCTGGTTGTTATTTGACTCTTCTACCACGCTATATTACGCGTACATACGTTAACATGGTTCCTTCCCGACATAACGCCTGTATGGGGTCTTTTTGCGATTGAGTTTCGAGCACCGGCATGACTCTGCGGTAGAATACTGGGCTGCCACGGAGAGGGCCGAGGTTTGAACCCGGTTCCATCCTGGATTTTTTTTTTTTGCCTATTTCGCGCGATAGCGGTTACGGACACTGGCGGCGCACCACTACGACGCCAAAAACGGCTCTTGTTGTGATCTTATAACAGCTTTCGCTGTAATATGGAGGCATAATAGGGAATCAGCTCACGCGGGACAGGGTAGGTTCGAGATCAGTGGCAAACGCCTTCGTCCTGCAGCCGATATAGGACAGTCTGATGATGAATATTGTTATTATTGCATTCAGAAAATATAGGTGAAAATTGTATGTTAGTGTGTTTGGCTTAGAAAACACCTGATACCATTTTCTTGCAATTCGCTATATCTCGGAAGACCCATTTAAACACTAGTTTGAAAAATGGCAGCGAGCTTTAAGGTTATACCACATGACTACGGGCCAGTGCGCAGCGAACATAGTTCTCTTTAACGAGCTCTGTGGAGATGCATCAACTGAACTCTAGCTCAACACTCTGCACAGTGCGTCGCATTTGCGCTGGTTCTCAAAAGCGTGCCTTGACCTTGTTACACACGCATGAATATGGCCACGAAAAACCGATAACAAGAGCCAAGGCAGCTGTTACTTTGATAATGAAAAGAAAAAAAAAAACTACCTTGTTATTCAGCTGTCTTCCACGCGAAATCATTTTGCAGTGACACGTTCGTGCATTTTGATATTATTCTTTCATGGTACGCGCGCGGCACGCTGGTGCGCTTTTGCGTGGTGTACTTTTTTTATTATTGGCGGGCTCTATTAAAAAAAAAATAATCGCGTAACACATAGTGATCCGCTAGCAATCGCTAGATGTTTTCATTGCCAAGCTAACATAAAATGCTGACATATCGACAGCAACCAAATTACAGTTCTGTTAATTCTACATTAATCATCTTGCACTAAATATTATTAAAGAACACAACATATTCGCCTGTTCTTCAGGTTGATGGAAACAGCGTGCAATTGTTTGCAGCCGCACAGAAGCTTCCCATCAAAAAAATCTTCATTGAAAGCTGGAATTGGACATCGCGGAAATGGGACAGCTAGGACGCTCTTTACGCGTGATTTGTGCAACAGGCTGATTGTGCGAAATTATACTGAGCGCAAACCACAAATACACATCACAACATTGGAGTAACAGTGCTTATGATCATTGTGCCTTCTGGCAGTGTCAGGTTAAATTAAATTTTACGCCAGGAAAAGTATGAATAACGAACTTAGCCTGCCACAAAGCGCCCTCTTCGTAAACGTCAAAAGTTCGTTTTTTAAAGATAACAGCTTCTAGTCGATACTGGAAAAATGTAGGAAGATCACACCACAGTTGTGTAAGGTTGCGAGAATTCTCTTAAACGTCTACACTGTTTATCTTGCATTGGGTTGCTCTTATTTACATGCACCTGGGAATCTTTTTTTTTAATTAAACGAGTACTACGGTCTACAACAGCTTGGCTATGCCCAAATCAAGCTCGTTAGATTGTTGAACTAAACACATGAAATGTTTAGACATCTACACAAACTCAGAAAACATACTCTATCTTCTGGGAAGAGAAAGTTGCGTTTGAAGACAAGCAGCGTTGCCGATGAGTCGCAGTAGAGTGTCAATCGCCGCAGTGCCAATGCAGTGACTTGATATTGCTACAGTTGGTCAAACACTTCTGTGTTATCTGATAGTCATCTGATAATTTTTGCATGTCTGTAGACTTGTCATCGTTAGTGAATTAGGTGTAGCCGGAGAAGTATTAAAGGGCCCGTCAACAGGTTCCGACTTTTTTCTTACACCCCCCAAACAAGCTCGTTAATTCGTACAGTAGACCGCGGCGATCACGTTTTCCGAATATTACAGCGCTAAGCGCCGCGCAGACCCTCCATTTCGAAAAACAATTCCCGCGCTTCTTTCCTACGCCTGACCAATCCTCCTTGCACAGTGACGCAAGGTCGCCGATCGGCGACGTAACGCGCACTGAGCTCGTCGATTGGTCCTTTGCCCTACGAAACGGCGTCTTGGCCCTGCGCTGATACAGTTTCGGCCGCGCAGTACGCATTTCATTTTCCTGTGCTGCCCTCAGCCGTTTTGTAGAGCCCGAGACTCCGGGAGAAGCGGTATTGCCAGAACGAAAGCCTCCGAGATAAAGAGGCGTCTCGCTACTTTACCGCTAGGGGAAGGGTGCTCTTCGCATAGCGCTTCCTCCCCGCGCCGCTATGACACGTGCTCATGAGGGGGGGCCCTGCCCGGTCGTTGGCTGTGCGCCGATGACGTATCACTGACGTCGTGTCACGTTGCCGAAGTGGACGGAGTCACGACGACGGGCTACGCCTCCCCCTTCCTACGGCGGAGAAGGGTGGAGAGGCGGCGCGAAAATTTGAAACCAGCTGAAACGGATGTTCTAGCCCCTGTAACTTCCTTATTATTGCACGTATTCGCGAAATTCATGCGGCAGCATGTTCACATGGAAAGTGCACATATTTATCTTTATAACAATTTTTGGACCTCGGGGTTGTTGACTGGCCCTTTAAGCGATGGCCAAAGCAGGTGGCGACACCTCATGATGCAGACCTAACCAAAGACATAAAAAGTTCAAATTTCCGTGACTTCCGCGTTCTAATTAACTGATGGCAGTCACTGATGATCGTTAACTAGAAATACATTCATAATTTTTTTCTGGCGAGCGCACTGACGTTTGGGATTTTAAAAACAGCGCAAAATAGAGACAAGGGACTAAAGAAGAGACGACAAGCATGAACTAAAATCCTAAGCATGAACCACCAACTAGCCCAACTTTCGCTTCTAGCGCACTGACGTTACTGCGATAAAGGCCAAAAATACCAATACATTAAAGATAGAGAAATTGCCACATGGTGTCGCCACAAGCTCAGCTGCGGTAGAGTTAATCTATATGCTGCTTCAGTATATAGAGCTACGACCGTCAACGGCTTCGGTGATCCGGTATGCGCGAACGTTAAATAGTTCGCGGACGAACAGAAACTCTCTATAATAAGCAAGTTTCGGTTTGTCGGAACTGCGTAGCGTTAGCTGACTACCTGGTTACTGGAGCTGTTAATTTAGACGGCTAAATCAATGGCACCATCTCGCGGCGCTGAGATCAACAAGCCGAACATCCAAATACTATGGGTAACTCCCCGATCACTCGTACTATTTTCCTGAAATACCCACAACCTCCGAAAAACTCGCCCTTATTTTTCCAAATCTACCCACCCATGTCACAAAACATTTCCTGGGCACGCGCATTCACAAAGGAATGTCAGGGAAGAAGGTATCGACATTTGTGAGCCGATGGCCAAAACACGTCAACGGTTGCCCTGACTGTGGATACACATCTGCAGGTGGACGTGGAGCACCTTTCTTCGGCTTGTTAGGCTTACTTTTCTATCTAAAGGTTTACAAAAAAATGTAATAGACAGACTCACATAGCAAAGGACATTATGTTGTCTCATTTAACTTATCCCCAGGAAGCCGTTGGTGCACGCGCGCATAAACACACACACACACACACACACACACACACACACACACACACACACACACACACATATATATATATATATATATATATATATATATATATATATATATGTATATATATATATATACATACACACGCAAGCACACACACGGACGCACACACACACACACGCACACACACAAACACACACGCGCACACAGACACACAGGCGCGCGCGCACACACACACACACACACACACACACACACACACACACACACACACACACACACACACACACACACACACACACACACACACACACACACACACACACACACACACACAGTGTATATATTGGCGTCGCCAAAAATACGGAGGCGTTGCCTTGATAAATTGTCTCTGTAGACCCAAGGTCAAAAGTGGCCCTAATGGCAAAATAGTGAATTATTATACAACCATGTTGCCTATAAGGCAATATGGTTGAATAAAAACGTCCCGAGTAGTCCCTACATAGTTCATCAACTCGGTGTTACGCGAAGACGCTTGTATCTACTGGAATTAAGGGCATGCTAAAACTGTATTGCTAGTTCGCTTTCACATTCGAAAAGGGGTCGCAGCTGTACTCACCCCAAGTCCCATTAATTCCCGGGCGACGGCCAGGCAAGCCCCAGTCTAGGCCACCACCCGACCCTGCAATTAATTTAAAAGAGATTTCATCGCTGCACTGTGTATATGCTTCGTTAGCAAGCCCACAGCATCCTCACAATGCCGTGGTTGTACGAGAAGTTTATTGCATAAGCCATTTTAGTATTCAGCTGAAACACAACCATTTAAGAACGCGGTATCTACACTCACCGGTGCCACCGGCGCCCCATGTACTGCCGCCACCGCCAACGCCACCAATTCCACCAACTCCGCCAATGCCGCCAACGCCGCCAACGGCACCAGCGCCACCAGCGCCACCAGTGCCACCAGTGCCACCAGTACCTCCAACACCACCAGCGCCACCTGAATGTGGGAAAGGAGTGTTAATGTGAGAGATTCATCTAGGTAAAAGAGCCCTGCATCACGTTTCAAAGATACCTAAGAACAAGCTTAATATTGTACTCGGTTCACCCGCGAATCCTATGCGGAAAAAAAGCGCAAGCTTGCACTCGGCCGCGCAAGGCTTGAGACGCAGGGAAGCTTGCCGAGTTGATGGCGTTTCGTGGCTGTCACTACGTTGAACGTGGTTGAACTTAGCACGTGCACACCGCCGGTAGAAGCACAAGCACGGCGCCGTTTGTACTCTGCCTTCCGGTTCGATCCTAACGTTCAGCTTGCATACGCGCAGCATTCCAAGCATTCCACTCGCCGTGATCGACAGTACCTTCTCGTCGTCTCTTGTTCTCTCTTTCCCTGGTAGCGTATTCTGGATCTGCTCGTCGCTGTCGTTGTCGTTCTCGTACAACGACAAGCCTGGCTTCACAATGCGCTGCTTCTTTTTCAGGAGTACGTACTTTCTTTGCGCGTGCCATGGCTGTATATGATCGAGCGGAGGAACGTGGTTGCGCGAGGTGTTGCCGTCGCTGGGCGTGGCTAAGTAGTAGCAGCTATGGTCTTGTCGCCACTGCGCATGCGCGGCTTGGCATGATATCGCGAGGGTATGCCAGTTGTTCTATCAGCTACCCTATAATATCAGAAACCCCAATAATACACGGTTATTGTAGGCATAATTCCTTGCTTTCGCCATCAACACCCTTCACCACTCCTTTGTTACACTTTCCCATTTGCCCTGTGCAGAATAGCAGGCTAGAACGCACTCTCTCAGGCTGATCTCTCTGCGTTCAAGTAAATTCTCTCTCTCTCTACGTGGGGTAATACCAACTTTGGTGGGTATCAAGCCAGCGAAGTGGCCGCGAGCGCACCGGGAGCATGACTTGTAAATCATGCCGTACATGAGACGCATGTCTTTATTGTCATGTTATTACCTGTCATATGTGTTCGTCATAAGGTCTCGTAACGCAATACCAATTTTGGTGCATATCAGTTTAGCGAAACCGCCACGAGCTCACCATGAGCATGACATTATTAAATGCGAAGCATTTCTTTGCTTAATGCTGACACTTTGAACGTTTCTATCTATCTATCTATCTATCTATCTATCTATCTATCTATCTATCTATCTATCTATCTATCTATCTATCTATCTATCTATCTATCTATCTATCTATCTATCTATCTATCTATCTATCTATCTATCTATCTATCTAGCCGCCTACGTCTCGGTGCTCTCGTGATCAGCTCCTTAACTTGGGGTAGACAAAATTTAGTATGGGAGGGTAAGAGGGTTTGACGATTATGACTGTGTGGTCATGACATGAATAATGTGAAAAAATTGGCCGCGTATCTGCGTGCTTCGCTGCAAATGTCGTCGAAAGACGATAGTCTTGTGCCGACTGCACTGCATGAGCGGCATGAGTACCACAATTTAATAGATGGGCTAGCCGCTGGGCTCGTTTTTCGGACGTTTTCCGGGCACGCTTAGACGGACGCCGGCGTTTCTCCGCTGAAATTTGGTCGTCGGTCTTTTCTCTGCGTTCTCTGATCATGTCTTGTAGAGTGGGTCGTATTTCATCAAGCGGCCATATATGTTTTGCCTTGCCTGAGACAGCGCTCTTCTACGATGAATCAGCCGCATCTGGCTGGCATTGATAAAACAGAACAGGACGCCATCTACAGCGCTACCGGGGAACATCGGCTTGTGTTGAACTATGCTGCTGCCAGGTGGCAGCACCACACCGTCGAAGTTAAATCACAGGGCGGAGACTTGTTTTGTTCACAGCGGCGCATTTCCAGCGCCGCGTAATAAACACTAGCATCTTTATAATTACGTATCTATAGATTTTGTTTTAAAGGAACACTGTGAATAGTACTAAGGTATTGATGTTGTGCCTCAGGTATGCGTAATATTTGATTTTTAATTGCCCACGCTCACCCGTATGAACACTTGCCCTTCGTTCAAGATTGGAGGTCGTAAGGCAGGGGGTTAAACTTTGGCCAGCTAGCTGAATCGTGCGACGTGCCGACAAACAGAGAAACAGACAGACAGATAGACAGACAGACAGACCAAAATTTCTCCGTTTAGGTATCCCAAGAAAGGCTATCGTCTTTAATACCGTCGCGTACGACATCAAACCCTTTCCTCCAGACACATATGGCACATACCCATATACCAAGCGCCGCAGTATGCGGGTATGCGCCACAGGTGTTTGACAGTTTATATCTGCCGAGGAGCGGCGAGACAGACATTGGTAATTTAAATGCGAGGGCGTTAAGAAAGACCGACATCGGCAGCGTTATGTATATTATGATTCCTACTGGGACCATAATATATATGATGGTCCCAGTAGGAATCGAACCCAAGCATTCTTCTGCATGGCAATCAAGTATTCTACAACCGAGCCATGCCACATCTCGGAACACCTTTGAAAAAAAAATCACCACCCAAGCACTCCGTACAAATGGTTAACCAGCGAAGCTGAAATGTGTGGCCCCGGTGTTTAGCAGTGGGTTCAACCCAACGCTGCACTGAAGCCTTCCACAATTATCGTTGCCAGGTTGTGGTCGAACCACAGGCGGTCACAGACGTCGCAGCCGAAGCCAAAGTGCCACTGGAGAAACTCTCGCCGAAAGCGGGCGTTCGCCCCGGCGAACGCGCTCCCGCAATCATCACGTCGACGCTGTTCTGCCCGCAACGCCGCTTCTTCGGCGCACCGTTGCTGCAAGCGTTTGACATCGCGAGCTAACTCGGCGGCGTGGTTTGCAGGATCCGCCCGCCACCGGCGCTTGCATTGCTGTTCGCGATTTAGCGTGGCTTGGAAGCCTGCCGGATCGTCGGTACGCAGTTGCTGCCGGCACTCGGCCTCGCGGGCCTGTTCTTGTGCCCGGACTGCGGCATCGACCCAGCGAATGCGAGCTCTCTCACGTTTCCACTGTCGGCGCTCTCCTGAGTTGTCCGCTGTTCGGGAGTTCGTAGGATCCGTGGCTTATCCATGTGGAAGCTCTCAGTCGAAACGGATGCGCGCGTGCTCGGCGCCGCGGCCGCCGCGGCTGCGACGGGATGGACAACGTCACTCACGGCCCAGCCAATGGCGCGCGAGCTTGGGTACGACGCTCAGGACGACGTAACTGATAGCACAGCCAATGGAGACCGCTCGTGACACAAATGCCGAGCGGCTTTTCGTTTCTCCTAGCCATATACAGCTTTCGCTGTAAAAGACCCTATGCAGTCGTAATATTGGTGAAACACCAATTGTGGTTGCAGTGCTGCCCATCTAATTTTATAAACATTACATATGTACTCCAATAATACAGGCGTCACGTCGGGTTAGCGTCAATTGTATTTAAGCGCCATCCACTGAAGTTTGTCTACGTAGCACTATGCAGGGCAACCATCTTCGCAAGCGCAAGCGCTACATTTCAGCTTACCGTTTCTGGTTGGTAATACCCATGTTGCTCTTGGCATCGTTAAGCAAGTGTAAACAACGGCTTATATAAAACATATGCGACTGTTCAACATACAAGTCTGTGCGTATAACATTTGTACATATGTTTAGCGCCATTTCGTAACGTTTCGCTCAGCAAAAAGATTACACCACAGTCACCTCTCCGCATGCTTCGCATGACATCGATTCCCATGGTACTTGGGATCTGCCGAATATTTTTTTCATGTTATTACCTGTCATTTGTGTTCATAGAGTTATGTCACGCAATACACATTTTGATGTATATCCATTCAATTAAACGGCCGTGAGTGCCCCAAAGCCATGTCGAGTAAATCATGCCGCACATAACATGCGTCTCATGATTAGCACACCCGGGCTTCTCACTTATGTTCGACATACAATCTTGCCATGGAATAAAAAATTTTGGCATTTATAAAGTTAACGAAACAGCCGCAAGAGCCTCAAGACTGTGGCATGTTAATCATGCAGTTCATGAGATGAATATCGGGATTTTATTGCTATGACCTCTCATATACGTTCTTCAGAGACTCAAGCCTTGCATACCCAGTTTTTTACATACAAACCACAAACGAGAAGGCCCCGAAAGCACTAAGTCGTAGGTGGCTAGAAAGATAGGTATGCTCAAGGTCGCAAAAGTTCTTAGAAATGCTTCGCATTTAAAATGAGCACTTCTGTGGGTACTTCAAACTTATAATAGGTAAGGCCATGGCTTTATGTATACATTTCTGACTCATGGAGCCGTTATACCGAGAGTAATCGGTAATACTCCATGGCACTGTATTTAGCGCATCCCATCCCACTATGTAATGCTGTAGAAAAGACTAGCAGCAACCGCGCTCACCAACGATGCCCGGTAAGCCCGGGGAAAGGTGCACGTTCTCCTTCGCTGCCCGGGAGTTGCGTGCGATTACCAAAACCTGTAAAGATGGAAACAACAGAAGTTGTGTGTAATGCTGTGAAGGCTGTCTATATACATAAATATACTTTAGTAAAACTCGTTCTTGGTCTAGTGTGTCCGACATGCTTGAATTTGAAAGAGCACGTGTGGCGTATGCACACGTGATCTTGGTGTTTCTTTTTATTCAGTGGTTCCGCGCATGAATAAAGCAGTGCGAGTTTGCGCTTGTCGATGTACCATCGCTTGTGAACGCATCTTTTCGCGCAAAACATTCTAATTTCAAGAATACAGAAATATGAATGCAGTTGCACTCAACATGAAATGTAAGAAATGTGGAGCAGCGACTCGCCTGCCCTTCGGCGACGCTGGCGTTCCCGGACAAGAGCGCGCTGGCGTTCCAAACGTTAAGCCTGCTCGACGTCCATGGCGGAGACAGGAAACTTTCATATGGGAAGCAGTGGCACCCTCTCCCCACCTTCTTTCTCTCCTGCGCACCCTCATATCCTGCCCTTTCATCCTCACTTCCCTTTGCCATAACCTTGCTGTACTAAACACGGTTATGCTATGCATTACCCTAATCTTTTCGCTCCTTCTGACTCTCACTACTCTCCTCCTCGTCATGCCTTCCCTTTTACCACCCTCTTGCTGAGCTATGCTATACACGGCTATTCTATGCTTTACCCTGCCCCTCCTCCTTTCCCTCGTCCTCCAACTCACATCTACTCTCTCAACACTCACTTCCCTTACACACGCCCTTGGTATGCTATACCATGCGCGGCTATGCTATTGATTTCCCTCCCCCCTCCTCTTTTCTGGCTATGCTATACATTTAGAAGACTGTCGGATTGGGCGTGTACGTACAACATGATTATGAGTGCAATTCCTGTAACATCATCGCGTTCCGCGCATGGCTGTTGCAACAGTGTAACTGTATAAAAGCGACGGCTTTCCGAAACATAAATGGTTCGAAGTTCAGCGCTCTGTGTCCTTTCTTCTGTCCCCTCCTGTCAGTTGCGCTAATTTGCACTCATAATTATATATATTGTTTTACCTGCGTGACTTCAAGTGACGACCCGACATGACAGCATGCGATGACAGCATACGACAGCATATGAGAGCCTGGGCCCCTATAGTGCTTCGTACTTAAATATACTGGTCGATTAGCCCGCGAGCGGTGTGTATTTAGGTGGGTATACGTGAGAGGTCCGTATCCATGGAGGTAACATATCGGATGACTATAGTAACTGCAGATGAAAAATACGAAGAGCGAAAATGGCAACAGCATATTCGCTTGGGGAAAAAAATCAAGCGTGCGAGTTTAATAACATCTATCGAACCATACGTTGCGTCATTCGTTTGTATCCAGGTTGATAGAATCATGTTACACACAGAAACACCGGGAATCAGTTCTTTCCTCTATGCATTGTGCGTCTGTAGCTTCTATCGCTTGCAGCAAATTATTAGCTACAAAGAAACCAAGCATCCGCTCTCATGAGCCGCTTTGATTCGTAGTACCATATTTCAAACCAGGTAACACAAGATAGAATAACTGGTCCATAAGTGTCACTACGATTAGCCGCTGTACAATCGTTCGGCTTGCAAATCTATAAAATAGGGATAGATTAAAATGTCAACAGAAATAATCGGCGATTGAGACATAGCCTACTGCACCAAAATGAAAACTGATCAAGATGCCAAATAAACTACTACGGCTTATTGTAAGCCTACTATGCTAAAGTAGGCCATAAGAAAAAAATATTGGTGGCGACACCACTGTGAAATGATAACTTCTTGCCAAGATAGTTAGTTCTGCTTACTTTGAGTTATCAACTACGCTTCCTTTGCACATTTTATTCGAAGTGTGTACGCAAGACTCATCGGTGAGTGAGCTAGCCAAAAGGCCTTATTTTACTATATCATCAACTCTACAGAAACAAGCATTCTTCCTGCATCATTCGACATTGAAGTTGTTTGGTAGAATAAAAGTCGGTGTTATCGCGTATTGGTTAGGTATAATTGACAATTCAGTTATGCAGAACCAACATAATTGACAATGTCGTGTAAATTATTCAGCAATACCACTAGACATTTGCACCAAAAGCGTACCTTTTAAACCGTGTAATGCCTGTAATATGTTTGACGCTCACTTTTACAAATGCGCAGTTGCCGCACTTACCTGAACCACTTATTGCGCCACCGCCAAGACCACCGCCAAAGCTACCGCCTACGGAACCGCCATGACCACTACCACCAAGGCTTCCGCCTGCAAAACATATGTTTTTGTTAGGCGCACCAATTCAAAACGTTTCATTTGGTTACTTATGGTAGATACTGGGCTGTACAACAATATGGGAGATCAATCACACAGAAATACTTGATTGGGAGAAATGGCATTCTGAGAGCTCTACGCAGGTCATTCAGTAAATGGCATTCCGAGAGCTCTATGACATGTCATTCAGCCATTGAAAACCTTATTTTCTTTCAGTAATAAGCTATAATTATTTTGCTACATGACTCAGACGCGCCACTAGAGTGTTTGAAAAAGTGGTCGAATGTCGCATAAGGTGGCGGTAAGTCAAAAAATGCTCGCCGTAAACATAGAGATCTCTTAGTAGCGAAGGCCATCGCCGTGCCGGCACAATGAAAATTGTTGACTTCGAAGTTTGCCAAGCGGCAAAACGTGCTTTCCTTTCATAAATCCTCTTGAAACATATAGTTCATGTCATATAAACATGTTTGAGACAGTCGTTTACGTAAAGGGCAAAGGGCGTATATATAACGCTTGTTTTTATAGACAGATAGACAACCACCCGTTTACGCGCATACGGGTGGTTGTCTATTTTCCATTTCTTAACCCTTCCGCCACCTTGCGGGATTCCGCAGAACTCATTTGCATTACCTGTGCCCATGTGCTTCGAGTTGTCGATGAATTCGCCCACGCGCTGCCAATTGCTACCTTTCTGGTTGGCTCAATTGGTACAGCGACCGCCTCGGAAAGGTGTTGGTGCCGGGTTCGAACTCCGGACCAGGATGAATTTTTCGGCAACTAAGAAGCTTTTCTTCCTGAGAAATCCGTATGGATTTCCTTGTGGCTTCGTGCTACAAACGGGTGGTTGTCTATTTTCCCTTTCTTGTTTTTTCTTTTGATGAAGCGCAAGTGATAAAGTTGAACATATTGAACGAAAACAACTTATTAGGTTGACCTGCACATTCAAATCGGATACGAGAGTCCAAAATTGACTATGCGAGAGGTCCGTATGAGAAGAGATAGAAAAAGAGACCCCGCTGTACGTGCGAACAGCGGGAGGAATTTCTTTGGACACGACGAAAGCTACATCAGCATCAAAGATGACAAAGAAACCGACAAGTCTGACAACAGCAAGAACTTTTAGTTGATCTTCGAGTTCTGCCTGCAGGCTGAAGACTACTCGAAGGTGAAAGCTATGTTCTCAGTCGATGTATTCATCCTCCCTCACCTTGTCCGGAAGCTTTCCGCTCTGGACGTGGTTTGCCCTGCCCCCAGAATCGGAGGAATTGGAAGCTTTCTGCGCGCCAGCTGGTTTCGCACTGCCTCCGTGATCGGCCCACTTTCGGCCAAGCGACTATCTCATGCGATGACGTCATCATGTACGTCATGTTATGTGACGTCATGAGGCGGTCATAATTTTGGCGATCTCTGATGTCACCAATTTTCGATGACGTCAAATTCATGATTACGTCATCAGGTGATGGTAATCTTTTGCTTCGACCGTGTTGACGCCACCCGTGGTCAATTTTGTAGCCAGCGCTACATTACCGTATTCTCGCTGTTTCGCTGTGGCCGGTGGCCGCATTACATGAGTACCACGAAATAATAATATACTTTCTCGCCATTTTAATATAATCAGGCAAAGCAAACGATTAACTTCCATCTTCGCGGAACCACCTCGCGTGGTGTACCGCAGGGATAAAAATCTGAAGGACATCCTTGTCAGAGCCAAAACAAGTCCTGCTAAAATTGAACCAGGGTGCCACCCCTGTGGAAAAGCTCGATGCAAAGTATGCCCCCACATTGTCACAACACGTGTAAAAAAAAAAGCAAGCTCCTCAGATTTCAAATTCAACATCACTGAAAGCCTTAATTGTGACTCCAGTAATGTGATATACATGCTACAATGCAATG
The DNA here is from genome assembly GCA_030522465.1 of Rhipicephalus appendiculatus. Lineage (NCBI taxonomy): Eukaryota > Metazoa > Arthropoda > Arachnida > Ixodida > Ixodidae > Rhipicephalus > Rhipicephalus appendiculatus. The sequence goes on along the minus strand of JALIZH010012119.1, from coordinate 80,346 downwards.
TCTGCGGGCAAGAATATATTGGCCAAACAGACACGCCGTTTAGACTGCGGTTCAATAATCGCCGGTACCACACCACTTCGCTGCCGAACCTACCCTTATCCAGACACTTACGCCTGCCAAACCACAGCTTTGAAAATATGAGCGCTACCCTTCTACAATCCGGTTTTCGAAACACGCGGGAGCGTGAACAACGTGAAACATATGTTATTTTCAAATTTAGAACATTAATATCCGGGATCAACGAGGACACTGGCAGACTCTCCTGCCTCCGAGAGGTAAGCCAAGACGTTTTTGGCAATAGGAAAACATGAATGGAGCCCATGCTTGTTTCTTGATGGGCTCGTACATCTGCAGTGTCTTTTCTTGCTCATTTTTTTCATTTTTTTTTTTTTGCATTTGTAGAATGTGCATTGCGTACGCTCCCCTACCACTTGAGGGCTATTGACAAGGAACGAGCGGACATGTACGGTGGAACGCCGACCCATTAAGGGGACGCTCTTGCCTCTACGTGCAGCGGCGCAGACTCGTCCCGGCCGCCGCGGCGGCAGCTTTGGGTGGCCCTCCGCACCACGAGGACCGGTAAACACGAGATCATAAGCTGATGTGGACTCGCTACGACTCTCGGCCGTAGACAAATTTTCCCAATTTGTCTTGTTGTGTTGTGTTTTTTTTAGATGCGAAGCAGCTTATGGTGGAGTTCAATCCGGTGGTGGTGTGCGGTCTGACCACCGTTACTGCGCATGCGCGAACCTTTCCACACACCTCCTCTCCAACGCTCCCCCTCTCTCTCCTCTAGGCATCTCTCTCCGCGGCGTCCACACACCCACTGCGCATGCGCGTCCCCTCCCCTCTCTCTCCTCTCCTACGCTCCTCCCCCTCTCGCTTCGCAACGCCGACGCAGGCAGCGTCTGCTAGCGGCAGTTTCTTGATTGAAAAAACCGACTGCTGGCGCTGCACAACCGTTCACTGGCCACCCCGTATATATAGGCACTGGATCTTGACCTGCAAGGTAGTGCCGGTGGGAGATTTTTTCCTGTGCGTTGTTGAACAATAAAAATTCGCAGCGTGCGCGTTAACTAAAAGCGGACTGCGGGTCTCTGTGTCCAATCGGAGTCTTCTGCCTCTCATTGCCCATTAGCAGCGATTGGCATGTTCCATTAGGAAACACTGTTCCATCACTGCCTGCTTTGCGCCTCCCCAGTTTTCTCTCCTGCGCAACGTCGCGATGAGCGCCAGCGTCAACGCCGCCGCCAGTGTAAGCGTTAGCGCCGGCTGCTTCGCATCTAGACATGGTTCACTTTAGCGGGAGATGGTGGAATGTTGTTTCTATCTTTTTTCTTTGTTTTCCCTCTTTCTCACTTCCTCTTAGATGTTTTCGAAGGCGAGTGAACGCCGTTAGAGACGATAGTTTAACTCATCTCTGACGAAGGGAGGACCCCTCCCCGAGACTGTTGGGAAATAAATAAATAATAATATCCTTGTTGACACTGCCTCCGTAGTGTTATAACCCATAGCGTATATATATATATATATATATATATATATATATATATATATATATATATATATATATATATATATATATATATAGGCGTGCTCACGAGGGGGGGCAGAGGGGGGCGGCCGCCCCCCCGAGTCACCAAGAGGGGGGCGTGCAAAGTCTGCCCCCTATACATTGACTTAATAGGGAAGGGGGGCGCTGCGACGAACCTTCACCCCCTCTGAATGGCAACCCTGCGCACGTCTATATATACATATATATATATATAAATATATATATATATATATATATATATATATATATATATATATATATATATATATATATATATATATATATATATATATATATTATAAACATGCAAAATTACAAAACTTCGGGAAGAATTGATGATCCCTCCGCACCCCCCCCCCCCACCTCCTCTGGTTTCACCACTGGCTACATCAGTAATGCCTACTGACTTACAAAAAAAGGAAAATAATAAAAAGCCTGAAGGAGAAAGTAATAAAAGAAGATAAGATGACGTAATTTCGTGACAGCCTGCCGCAGTCACGAAATTTAGTCCCGGAAAGGCCGGGTTAGTGAAGAAGGTTGAAGCAAAGGGGAGGGGATGGGGGACCGATCAGAATGTCGCCTGACGCTGCCATTTGGAAGAACGCATTTCACATATTTCATATATGAATCATTTCTGATGAGGATTGGGGGTCAGAACTCGAGGAACATACCAATACTAATCTCCAGAATAACTCAAACCTGGAACGACACCTTAATTGCGCAAAAAAGATGAGGACAGAGGGAGGTACGAGAAAACGGACTTTTTTTAAAGTTCTCCACGCGTTTCGCCGCACCTCCCGTTGTCCTCGTCTTTTTTGTGCGGTCAAGATGTCGAAAAGTAAGAAGCAGCTAGGCCAGACTCAAGTTATCCTCAAACCTGGAAACCGATTCTGAAATAAAGATTATTTCGTGCCGCCGTTATCTTTCGAAACACGGTAATCGCATGAGGTCCCTCACAAAAAAAAAAAAAATGCCCCCACCTCCCCCGAAGGAAATCGTGAGGAAATGCGAATGCATTTCGCGCGCGCTTCCCTCCACTTATATATGGTGGTTGTGGTTCGAAGAAGGAAAAGGCGCCTAATTTCTGCAGCCCGGTCGGGAGCACGGCGCAGCGCCTGTTTTTTTTTTTGCTTTTTTTCCTGTTTTTTTTATTTGAAAAGATTTTGTTCTTTCTTTTTCTTTTTTTTTTTCTTTTTTTTAGTTTTTTTTTTCATATATAGCTCCGCCGAGCTCACGCGATGCGAGCGCCCTCACGCACCAGAGCGCGCTCCTCCTCTCCACTCACTTTAACACCTGCCGAGGCCGCCGCGGACAACGCCAACTCCGGATGCCTGACATAGCCCGACTAAGAAATGCAATCGCATTTAAAATTACACCATCTTCCGCTAAAGGGAACCATCTGTAGATGTGAAGCAGCGGGCGCTAACGCTTACACTGGCGGCGGCGTTGACGCTGGCGCTCATCGCAGCGTTGCGCAGGAGAGAAAACTGGGGATGCGTAAAGCACGCAGCGATGGAGTGGTGTTTCCTACTTGAACATGCCAATCGCTGCTAATGTGCAATGAGAGACAGAAGACTCCGACTGGACACAGGGACTCGCAGTCCGCTTTTAGTTAACGCGCACGCTGCGAATTTTTATTGTTCAACAACGCACAGGAGAAATCTCCCACCGGCACCACCTTGGAGGTCAAGATCCATTGCCATATATACGGGGTGGCCAGTGAACGGTTGTGCAGCGCGAGCAGTCGGTTTTTTCAACCAAGAAACTCGCTAGCAGACGCTGCCTGTGTCGGCGTCGCGAGGCGAGAGAGGGGGGGAGCGTAGGAGAGGAGAGGGGGGCGCGCATGCGCAGTGGGAGTGTGGACGCTGCGGGCAGAGATGCCCTAGAGAAGAGAGGGGGGGAGTAGGAGAGGAGAGAGCGGTGGGACGCGCATGCGCAGTGGGAGTGTGGACGCCGCGGGCAGGGATGCCTAGAGCAGAGAGGGGGGAGCGTAGCAGGGGAGAGAGGAGGAGAGAGAGGGAGAGAGGAGGTTTTTTATTTTTATTTTTTTTAAAGGGTTTGCGCATGCGCAGTAAGGGTGGTCGCGCCGCACACGACCACCACCGGATTAAGCTTCGCCATAAGATGCTTCACATCTAACACCTGCCGGCGCGCACACCTCCTCAACCTATCCTCCTCCTCCGCGGACAACGCCGGACAACGCCGGATGCCTGACATAGCCCGACTAAGAAATGCATTCGCATTTAAAAAAATGTTTGAGACCAGTCCCGCCTTTGTAGTTTACCCGAAGAAAGCGTTATTAATCGCTAAAGGCCAGTAAATAATGCGAGTACCATTTATCAAAGTCAAAAACATTTTATTCATTCTGAAGCCTGTGGGGGTGCTATCACCCCCTGAAAGGTCGTTTGCACCTCATGGCGCGCGTGTCTCGCGGTTAAGCCGCAGTTTGGGTTGACGGCCGTCGAGCGGAAGATGGCGTTGTGCTCGCGCGGGTGATTATCATCATCATCATCGTTAAGGTTAGCACGGTGGCGCCAGCAGCGCCGCTGGGCGGCGAAGCTGGTGGGCGCACGGGAAGAAAGAGTTTTTTTTGGCGTTGGAGCGGCGATCGGGACGGACGTCTTCCTGCAGGGGGGTAGGCGGGATGCGATAGCCGCGGGTCGCTTCCCGTCGGGCCCCTCGTGGTGAGTCGACCGTCCGCGACGCCGCCTTCGCGTTACCTTGTGGTTGTTGTTATGTTGATTGAGCGTATTGGAATTTGTATAATTGGTTTTGTTAGCGTTTGATTTATGATTCGGCTAGCGAGCTCGCCTTGTAAAAGTAGTTCAATAAATGTACACGATGTTTGGGTTGGTATGACCGTGTCTGCTGTCTCCCTGTGCTCCGAGAGCGGCGCGCTCATTACGAGACCCCACACTGGCTGCCCAACGTGGAGCTCTTGGAGCATCGGACGACAGTTTTCACGGTTCGGAACAACCTTTTTTTTTTTTTAAAGCCGGTGTAGAGTAGGCCTAGGGAGGGATGTTCATCGCTAGCGTCGGCGGCGTGCTTTTTTGAGAGCGAGGAGATCGGTTGCTGAGGCGTGTTTGAATTTGTCGGCACGTTGAGTTCTTTTTTCTGCTCGCAAGTGGTTGTTGTTCTTTTAAAAACGTCGTTGAGTTGGTACGAGAGCCACGTGGTCCGCATCCTGGGGAGAGCAAGGCTTAGAGCACGTGGATTGTAGGCCAGGCCCGAAGCGAGTGAGTACGGAAGCCTCGTAGGTGGTCCGAGTTTTCTGTAAATAGCTTCTTCTTTCTCTTTGGCTCAGGGAGTCGGGCGTCGTTGCTGTCTTGTCTTGCGGCTCGACGTCGGGGCGTCGTGACACCGTCCGGGACGGTGGGCGCCGATCGCTCGGTAAGCTGCTGTGTGCGGCGAGCGGGTAGGGCCACCTTACAGAGCTGATGTCTCCTCGCGGCCGCCTCTTCTGCGCCTATGCTGGGTGCTGGGTGGATGCCGGTTGTTGTCGAGCGACTCGTTAGGCCTAAGGCTCTGCGGAGCTGCCTGTCGGGACACAACCCGTTGGGTCGTGGCGTTGAGGTGTTGCACTCTGCTTCCCTTTTATCTTGCGATGCACGAACTAAGAAAAGCAACCTTTGTTTTGGATGAACCGGGCGTCTCGGTCACCGCCGATGTTTTTGCTAGCCGTACTAAACATCGTACCACGAGGGCGATGAGCCCGTAGCTCCCTTCCTTTGTCCTACCGCACCGTTCTGTCGCGAATGTTTTTTGAGTGTACGCAGCGGGATTGATGTAACCCGCGGCTGGCTGTCCTCTGCACATCTTCTTCGCCGCTGGCCAGGAGTGCGGTCGAAACATCTCGGGAGATGGACATGCCTGGGACCTGCGCAGCGGCCTGCAGACCGGCGGCCTCGTGAGTGCTGCTCTCGCAACCGGAAGACGTGTCGGCGCGAGTGACGCTTTCTCGCGCCGACGGCCACGTTGTCGTTGCGGGTCTGGGGCTGAGGTCAAGTCGTCGAGCCAGTGCAGCGGTGTCGACCAGCGGCTGTGTTGCAGTGCACGGACATTCGGACATGTGTTGTTTCCTTTCGTAGAGCTTGTGTAGCTGTTTTATTTTTTTTAGTTTTTTTTACCGGGGTATGTTTTGAATTAAGGTTGGGAGGATGTGGGGGGTGCTATCACCCCCCTGAAAGGTCGCTTGCACCTCATGGCGCGCGCGTCTCGCGGTTAAGCCGCAGTTTGGGTTGACGGCCGTCGAGCGGAAGATGGCGTTGTGCTCGCGCGGGTGATTATCATCATCATCATAGTTAAGGTTAGCACGGTGGCGCCAGCAGCGCCGCTGGGCGGCGAAGCTGGTGGGCGCACGGGAAGAAAGAGTTTTTTTTTGGCGTTGGAGCGGCGATCGGGACGGACGTCTTCCCTGCAGGGGGTAGGCGGGATGCGATAGCCGCGGGTCGCTTCCCGTCGGGCCCCTCGTGGTGAGTCGACCGTCCGCGACGCCGCCTTCGCGTTACCTTGTGGTTGTTGTTATGTTGATTGAGCGTATTGGAATTTGTATAATTGGTTTTGTTAGCGTTTGATTTATGATTCGGCTAGCGAGCTCGCCTTGTAAAAGTAGTTCAATAAATTTACACGATGTTTGGGTTGGTATGACCGTGTCTGCTGTCTCCCTGTGCTCCGAGAGCGGCGCGCTCATTACGAGACCCCACAAGCCGCGGGCCGCAAGCGAAATGTCTGCGAGCCACATGCGGCCCGCGGGCCGTGTGCTTGCGACCCCTTACGTAGACATTGGTCAATCTTGAGCAACTCAAAGGGAGCTCTACAATCTGTGCCATCAGCTAGGCGTCATGGGTTACACGAACAGGTCTTATAGGGGATTACGTGTCTTCTCCATACATCATATCAGAAAGGGCACCACGTGATGTTTCAGTGGCTGCCAAGGCAACGCAGCGTCCCAGGGAATGAACACGCCGATAACGCCGCTCGGGTAAGGGACACAGGAATACCACTTTCAAGATCCGTCGCTGCCACTGGACTGCTAGTGCTCACATAAGAGATCATGGTCGCTCAATGACACATACCAAGCAGAGAGACCATTCGTAGCAATCGTCAACACCACTTTTCCTCTTTGATGCATCGCTGTACTGAACTGGCCTCCGCCAGTCTGCTTTATCGCTTACGGCTTGGGGGTGGCATTCGCGAAATCGTATTCATTTCGCATCGGAATGGCCGTACGACACTCTTGCGCACCTTGACAATAAACCAGTGCCTGTAGAAGCCATTCTTACAAATCGTGAACAGAGGACATGTCAGCTGAAGGTAACGAAGGCACTTAGGTTTTTTTTTTTTAAAGAAACGGATTTGGACAAGTGGCTGTGACTGTCATGTCACGTACTACGCAAGAGGTACGTACTGTGACTGACTGTATGTGTGCTGTGCTACGTGCTGTCTTTCTGTCGCTTTCTTCTCCATCTTTCAATCTCCCCCATCTTGTTCCCATGTTTAACGTAGCAGATTGGTTGTCCTAAACTGGTTAACCTCCCTGCCTTTCCCTTTCCACTATTTCCTCTCTCTGAGTGATAAAATGTGCGTGTCTGAGAAATGAGCGGTCTTGTAAATTCTTTCAGAGGCCCAGCAGACGTTTGCATAAAGCAGTATCTATTTATTAGAATAAAAGGAAACGTTACACCACCTGCAGATGCGCTTCCACCAAGGCCACTGCCGTGGCTACCACCAAGGCCACCGCCAAGACCACCTCCTACAGAACATAAAACATAAACCAGAAAAAGTCCTATTTTCTCACATGTACCACTATTAGAAGCTTTTATTTGGTGACTTGTGGTAGACAATGGTTTCAGCGATATAAAAACATGCATACCGAAGTACTCAGTTATTGGAATAAAAGGAAACTTATTACACCACCTCCAGATGTGCTACCGCCAAGGCCACCGCCAAGACCACCGCCAAGGCCAACGCCACCAGAGCCGCCGGCGCCAAGGCCACCGGCGTTAAGGCTACCACCTGCCGAACATATAACTTGCGTAAGAAACGTCACTTTTTCTTACATGTGCCACGCCAGAACTTTCGTTTGAAGGTCTGGGGTTAGATACTATAGGCACAACGAACAAAAAGAGATCATGCATACAGAAGTATTCAGTTATTTTGAGAAAACTTTATGCAGGCCTGTAAGATATGTATTTACGTTTATTTTAAGAACAAGGTAGACATGACATGTAACTAAAACTTGATTACGTTTCAGCAATAAGCTACAATTATTTCCTGCAGTGCATGTCTCGGGTGTGCCACCAGAGAACATTATACCGTATGGTGAAGTAGCGCACTTTCGACGAGGACAAAGGGGACAAGAAGAATTTTCGTAGCGAGTGTCGTATCCTTTTTGTCCTTGTCCCCTTTGTCCTCGTCCAAAGTGCGCTACTTCACCATACGGTATAATGATCAGTCACCAACTAGCCCAGCTCTTAACATTACCATTTGAGAACTTTCGAAAAAAAATAGGCGAGAGAAAGAGAGAATAAAACGAGAGAAAGGCAGGGAGGTCCACCAGAATTCTAGCATACGGTTTGCTACCCTGCACTAAGGGGAAGGGGGAAACAAAGTTGGAAAAGAAAGCGGAGAAAAAAGTAGACGGGCAACGACGATGGCGTGCCCGCTCGCGAACGCTTGGTTTCAGCGCAAGGCTTGCAATAAGCCTCGCAAGTCTTGAAACAACAAAATTTGACGATTCTGAAGACTAACCTGGTTGCTTCTAGGTTGTTTCTAGGCCTTTGTTGAGTGATGCAGGCTGTTTCTAGGTTGCTTCTAGGTTGTTCCTAAGCTATTGCTAGGTGATGCTAGGTTGGTTTTACGTTGATTGTCAGTGCCGAAAGGCTCGTGTTAAACCACACACAATCACAACACGACACGGGTGTCCAAACTCTAGAGACAAAGCCTTGCGCTGGAACCAAGCGTTCGCATGGCCACGTCGTCGTTGGCGTAGGCTTTTTATTGCTTCGAGGTCTATCACAGCCACCGTTGCCTTTCTCTTTCACAAGTATTCGCTCGTTGTACGTACACGGGGTCTTCGGCTCACCGCCGTCGCTCCACAGCCATTTGTGGGGCTAACTGCAGAATATTCTTCGTTTTTAGCGAACAAGTTGTGAATAGCAGGATTTACTCACTTTCGGAGGCCCATACTCGTTCATGATTAAGGTAGTTTTCTGATAGACCGCACAGTGGCTCATACCCGTTTTATGACGATAGTTTTCTTCATATTTTGCGGACTAGCGGTGGATAGTGGGATTTACCTCGTTTTTGTGGCACATACTTGTTTCTGAATGTTTTCGCGTAGGCCGCATGGCGCATACCTGTAGGCCGCAGAAATTACGGCTAGCTGAAACAGCTTCGCTGTTAAAACTGGTCTAATGTTGCCTAAGGTGACGGGAAAGCAAAAAAAAAATGCTCGACGTAAACACAAAGTCCTCACTATGTTGGCCCAATGACTAGATTTGGAGACTTCGAGGTTAGTCAAGTGGCAAAACGTGCTTTCCCTTCATAAAGCTTCCTGCTTCATTGTTCAGGTCAGATAAACACGCGCGAGACAATCTTTTATATAAGGGGTAAAGGGCGTAGATTTGACGATGTTGTTTAGTATAAAGTACGAGATATCAAAAGAGAACGCTTGTCGCAGACAGCTTATTACGTTAAGCTGCAAATTTGAAGCCGACACCAGTGTCCACCGATAGACTTTGTGAGAGGTCCGGGTCTGTGAGAGGAATTGTCGTGCAAATTAATGCACGTATCTGTGAAAGGAATATGATCGTGTAAATTATTCAGGAATTCCAGCAAAGACTTGCATCAGCTGAGCAGCGTATAGCTCTGAACCAAGGCGATGGTTGTAATGTGTTTGGTGCTCGTTTTCGTAAAGAGGCAGCAGGTGTACGTACCTGTACCACTAATTGTTGCACCGGCTCCTGATGAGCCACCACTTCCAGCGCCAAGACCACCACCAAAGCCAGCGCCAAAGCCACCGCCATTGCCACCAATGCTAAGACCACCAGCGCCATGGCCACCACCTACCGAACGTATAGGATGCGTAAGACACGTCATGTGTCCTTACATCTCCACAATCTAAACAATTAATTTGATGACTTCTAGTGTACACTGGTTACAACGAAAAATAGATCATGCATGCCGATGTACTTCGTTATTAGAATAAAAGGAAACTTATGAACACGCCTGAGAAGACATTTTACATGCAGGGCAGAGGGCGTATTTTTGATGTTCTTTGTATAAGGCGCAGGGCGTAAAGTTCCGAACGTTTAACGCAAACACCTCATTAAGCACTGCCCCTGAAGCCTTATGTGGCTTTGATAGGTCTGACATTTATACTATTTTCTTTGGAAATGAGAAATAAAGATTATTATTATTATTATTATTATTATTATTATTATTATTATTATTATTATTATTAGTAGTAGTAGTAGTAGTAGTAGTAGTAGTAGTAGCAGTAGTAGTAGCAGTAGTAGTAGTAGTAGTAGTAGTAGCAGTAATAGTAGCAGTAGTAGTAGTAGTAGCAGTAGTAGTATATAGTAGTAGCAGCAGCAGTGGCAGTAGCAGTAGTAGTAGTCAGTGGCGTAAATCCATAAAGACCACAAGGGGGGACACACATCTTCCAACGGCGGCCATTTTGTTTTCACAATAATGCTTTATTTTTAATTATACAAAATTAAAATTCTGCATTCACATATCATAATAATAATAATAATAATAATAATAATAATAATAATAATAATAATAATAATAATAATATTAATAATAATAATTATACAATAGAACGAGCATGAGTATCGGGGCCCAGTGACAAAAATAGCACTGGGCATCCAAGCGGCATCACATGGCGAAGTTAGTTTCTAATACCAACTCGTGGGCAGGTACTAGCATCTCTTCAGGTGCATCATTCGGGTTAAAGTATGCAATAAAAAATGGTAGCAATTTTTGTGCTAACGCATAAAGGTATTTCCCATCGTGCCTATCGGCTAGAAGTACTTCGTTTCTGTTCATTGAAGGTGCTTCAGATTTCAGAGTTGGATTTACGGAGACTTCGTTGTCCTTCGCTGTCAAAAAATTCAAATGTGACGTTTGGAAGATAAATCTCAAGGGGGGACACTTGCATGGGGTGTCCCCCCCCAGCCTGAGCGCAGGGGGGTCAGGACCCCCTGACCCCCCCCATGATTTACGCCACTGGTAGTAGTAGTAGTAGTAGCAGTAGTAGTAGTAGTAGTAGTAGTAGTAGTAGTAGTACTACCACACATACAGAATACGAAGAAGAAACGTCAGGTTTTCTTACTCGAGCCACTCTGAAACTCTTTTTATCTGGCGACTTGTGGTATATACTGGGAACAACCAAATAACAGATTATGCATGCAGAAGTATCTAGTTTATCGTAGAAGAAAGCATCTCGAGTTTTAAATGCAGGTCACGCGACGTAGGTGTTTAGGTTTATTTCGAGAACAAGGCAGGTGCGACATGTAATTGAAAGTCTCATTATATTTATTTATTAAGCAGAGATAGTCCAAAAAGTATTCCGGAATACAGATATCGAAATACATGCGCTGGAAGTCTAAAATATAGATACTGAGATACGTTTGTCTTTGACGTAACGGGATATTTCGGAGACACATTAGCAAAACGAAGAAATAGTATCCCGGAATACAGTTACAGGAATGCAGATACTGGAATACCTTTCTTTTTTTAATTTGGGGATGCTGATATTCCGCAAATACAGTAATGAAAGTGCAGCGCAACATCGCCGTTAATATTGCAGCGCATCGAAAATTACGAGTAAAGCATATCGCCTGATTCACTAACCAACACGATTAAGTGCAGGAAAAGCTTTGCTGAGAAGCCTGTTGGTTTAACAGCATTTAGTAAACAGCAGTTTCTCAAATATGCTATGCGCTACAGATCGTCGGTTCGGCTTCAACACAGGACTCGCGAACTCGCCAGATGGCTGGCCCTCTGAAAACACACTTTGAAATGCACAATGTGTCCTTCAATTTTAAGTACAGCATGATTTGGTCCTTGCTGACTGCTTCGCATTACATCGATTCCCACAGTGCGCGGGATCTGCCGGTTTTTTCAATCAAGAAACTCGCTAGCAGACGCTGCCTGCGTCGGCGTTGCGAGGCGAGAGAGGGGGAGCGTAGAAGAGGAGAGAGAGGGGGAGGGGACGCGCATGCGCAGTGGGGGGTGTAGACGCCGCGGGAGGGATGCCTAGAGGAGAGAGAGGGGGGCGTTGAAGGAGAGAGGGGGATGGGACGCGCACGCGCAGTGAGGGTGTGGGCGCCGTGGTGAGGGATGCCTAGAGGAGAGACAGGGGGGAGCGTAGGAGAGGGGGGTGTGTGGAGAGAGGTTGCGCATGCGCAGTAAGGGCACATTCACACTTGAGAAGCGAAAACGCCAAAGCGGCCGGAAAACCACGTCTGCGCGCGTCGGAAGCGTTCACATTCGTTCTGCCCCTCGTACATGCCACCGCCGCCGCCGCCTTGGCCACTTTGAGAATTGATTCCATTTTGCCCGTTTCCTGAGCATTAAATTTCGTACCGAATTCTAGTTATGCATGCAAGGCACTGAAAATAAACAGTTTGCACCTTTTCAAACCTTCGGGAGATACACCAGCAGAAACAACCCGAGCGGACGCCACTGCAGCGGCGGCGGCGGTCTCAACCGATTGTGCAAACGCGAGACGCGTTAGGGCATGCCGACTCGCTGCTGCTGCACCTTCTTCTAATTCCAGTGTTCTCGGCGATCGTAATCAAAACCAGGCTCTCGATGAACGCGTCCTTGTCGAGGCCGTGAGCTTTGTCGTGCTGCACGGGTAGTTTGCAATTGCGCCGATGCGAGCACCGCCAACGCCTGTGCCGCCATGTTGAACTTGTGGCCGGTTGTTTACGTCACGTGGTTTGAGCTAGCACAGCCAAAGCCGTGAAGCGGAAAGGCGATCCGCTATCGCGTGCCGGAAAAATCGGTCCAAGAGCGATTTTCGCGCCGCCTGATTTTCCGGCCGCTTCGGCGGCGAAACGAGCAGATTTCCGGTGTCTTTTGCCGGTTTCGCCTCTTTCGAGGCCAAGTGTGAACGCGGCCTAAGGGTGGTCACGCCGCACACCGGATTGAACTCCGCCATAAGATGCTTCGCATGTAAAACCGTGGCCTCCGAGATTAGCCGGCTGCGCGCCGGCGCGCCGCCGGCTAATCTCGGAGGCCATGGTAAAACAGCAGTGGTTCCGTGTACGAATGCAGACGGTGAGCGAAGCTCCATGGGACGCACGCGGCGATCGGCGCACGCGGCGTTTCATTGTCCAGGCAACGGACCAACCACTGGGCGGACGACAGGGTGAAGCGATGGTTTCGGCGTTCGCCAATTTGAGGAGGGAGGGCAGAGTCGAAGACAGAGGGAGAGGGACACTATTCTGCCTCCGTTTCGCATGCGTTCGTATGCTCGCGTTTTGCGTTTCGTGCAGAGGCCATCCGCGTTCCAGCGCTCATGCAGCTCATTTATCCTCCCGCGTGAGGGGGAGACGCCACATCTGGCACAATGCCAGGGAGCTTCAACGGTGACGGCGACGGCGGAGTGCCGGCCTAAGGTGCTTCGCTCCTAAAAAATTAGGTCTGCTGCTCGATCCTTGAAATATAGTGACTTTGTCGTCAAAGCAGACAATACTGCCTCTGTGGTTCTGACGTCAGAGGGGTCGAATGTTTTACCACATCAACCATTCTCTGCGTGTGGGTTCTGTTCGCCACCCTCACTGTGTCGCAGACTGGTGGCGCGTCCTTGCTTGGCTTAGTGCAAACACGGCCGGACTGGAGAGGCGCGCGCTTTGGAAAGCGCGCACGCCTCTCCAGTCCGGCCGTGGTGCAAATAAAAAATATTCCTTTCCCCTTTGCAAAGACGCCAGATAATTTCCGACAAAAAAAAGTAACGAGGTACCCGTGTGCCGTACAGTATCACGATACAATCGATACATATTTCACTACTGAGATACAAATACATTTTTCAAATGTATCTCGATACAGAAATAGAGATACTCAAAAGTATCTCTGAGATACTACGCGATACACGAGTATTGCGATACTGCCCAACCCTGATTTATTTGCTACACGACTCGGGTGTACCAAGAGAGTAATTTGAAAAAAAAACTTGCCTAATGTTGCCTAATGTGGCCGGAAAGTCACTAAATGCTCGCCGGAAACATTAATGAGCGAGTGGCAAAAACCTTCAGCATTCGAAGGCAATATCCAGATTTGTGGACTTCGTGGCTTGTCAAATGGCAAAACATACATGTCTTCCTTTCATAACTCCCTGCAACATAATGCAGGGGACAAAACACGCCTGAGTAGATTTTTTATACGAAGGGCTGGAGGCGTATCTTTACGTTTTTTTTATACAAATCGCGGGATATAAAGGTCAAAACGTTTAACGCAAACATTTTATTAGGTAACGCTGGGCATTCAAAGCTGACACTCAAGTCCGCCAATCGACATTGCGAGAGCTCTGTATCAGCAGACATAATAAAGCAGACTTCGTTGAACATGAAAAAAGCAGAAGGTACGTGTTTGTTCGGACGTAGCGAAAGCTAGACCTCCATCTGCGACGACATAAGCTCTGCCAAGTCTGAAGACAACAACAGCAGCAAATCAAGGTGGTCGACGAGTTGGGTCGTCGAAACAGTTTTAGCTGTACGGTGAGACTATTCGACGCGTGCCTTCAAAACTTGGTACTATGGAACTCACAGGAGAGATGGTGTAATCAATGAACGGACCCTATATGTTTCTCTATGCTGTGACACAGCCTCTGAAAGGTGTGTGAAGAGCACACACTGTTATTTGGCATCAGACCGTTCGTCTCGTCGGGAAGCTGTTTCTATCATCAGAATGCGGCGCTCCCGACGCCGTAGCGGTTCAAGGGACTCTGTGAAGCGTAGTTCACAGGTGACGCCTCCTCCTCTGCTTGCTAGATCAGATGCGTCCCAGTCGATGTCCGAGGACAAGACCACACAAGAGCACATGGACACTGAAGTATGGCCGGCATTACCAAAGCTGCAGCCAGATCCACAGCCAGAATCACAACCACAGCCAAAGCCACAGCACCATCCACAGCGACTCGAACGGTCGCAGCAGACATTGACCGAGTCAACGACAGCGCTGGTTCCCCACGGCTTGCCCGAAAACGACCAGGACATTCCTACGATGCTTCGCTCCCTTCTGGACACCATATTTATGCTTTTGAATAAGCTGAATACTCCGACAGCCCGAACTGCCCTAACACTGCTGGAGGTTCTTAATCCAGTGTTTTCAGCGATTCAATAATCTCCACGGTTCGCCCACGGCCCTCTCAAAAGACTTGATTTCCCAAGGAAGTTAGAACGCTGAAGTCATGTAGGTCAGAGAAGCTCCGGCCTCAGTGACTGACTGTACTCCTTTGTGCGTGCATTGCTCTCCTCTCTCTCTCTTTCTCTTTTTAATCCCCATTCCCTTATCCCCGGTGCAGAGTAGCAAACCGGACGCTCGTCTGGTTAACCTCCCTGCCTTTCCTCTTCTTCATTTCTCTCTCTCTCTCTCTCATACAGGCCCCGTTGTAGCGTTGTTCCAGCAGGAGGGTATTTTGTGTAACTGTGAGCAACAAAATGTTCATGTATGTGAAACGAATGGTCTTTTAGATTATTCTGCACTCCCAGAAGACACTTCCATCAGCAATGTATGCTTCAAAACATTGCAATGTGTATCTTTGGGGCTCGCTTTGGTAAATGGTAAACAGGGGCACTAACTTGCACCACCTCCTGATGTGCCAATGCTTCCTCCGCCTAAGCCAACGCCAAGGCCAGTGCCAAGGCCAGCGCCAAGACCACCGCCACTGCCACCAGTGTGGAAACCAGCGCCATGGCCACTACCTACAGAATGCATAACATGAATCACAAACGTAATGTTTGGCAGATACATTCTATCAAAACATTTTATTAGAGTACTTATGGTAGATACTCGATACAGTGAAATAAGAGATCATGCATACGGATGTACTTAGCAATTGGAAGAAAAAAGAAACATATAACACCACCTACTGATGCGCCACCACCAACGCCACTGCCAAGACCACCGTCAAGGTTACCAAGGCTACCACCAGGGCCACTACCTTCAGAACGTATAACGTGAATTAGAAACGTCATGTTTTCATACGTGTTTCGCTCTCAAAACTCTTATTTGATGACTTGTAGACACTCAGCACAACAAAACAACAAATAATGCATACAGAAGCACTTAGTTGCAAGTAAAGAAAACTGCACATGGACGATGACTAGCGCTGTGGCACTGAGGTATCTTATTGGATCAGCCACAGAACAATTTTGAGAGAAGAAATATGGTTGCTTTACATCTTTTCTAAACAACAGGGTTACGGTTATTTCCGACTGAAAAGTTGAATTTACGATACCAGACTGAACAGTCAAGTACTGAAACGTTTCTCCTTTATTTACGCATGTACATGCTCACTTTGTAAAAAACTATATAAGTTAGGCATACATATATACCTCTAAGGCTCCCTGCCCCACCTAGACCTCCTGTAATACATGAAGCGAAAGGAAGACAATTACACACAGAATATTTATCCACGTGCCTTATTAGAAAACAAACTGCTCTCTCTTTACGAGTGTTCTACCCAGTTATGTAGAGCGTAAAGATAAGTGCTGAATTCGACGGTATTACGACACGATGAGCGATACTAATTCGATCTCTAAGCTTGAATATAGCGCCACGAACCACGCTCACCTCTCTCATGCAAAAGTTTTAAGCGCTCTAAAAAAGTTGGTGGCGTCAAGCTTGACACCTTTGGAAGCGTATACGTCTGCGTTTCATTGCGAAATGTAGACGGCGAAAAAGTGAGGATGTGCTTAAGGGTGAAAAAAAAAAAAAAGAAACTAGGGGCCATGACACCTAATTGTAAATGCGGAACAATTCAGGTGCCCGGCTTGTCGTCCATTCATGCATCTCATGCGGCGTGATAACGCCCATAGTAAAGCGCTCGATAGAGGTCCTAACAAGGCTAACAGTGCTCAAAGCCGGGTTAAAATGAACGAACAAGGTATAATATAATATATGACAAAAATAACCAAAAAATAATCGCATAAATTACTTAAAACAGCTAAAACGTTTGGCAAACATAGCGCTGACTCCAGCGGGGTGCAAGAGAGGGCACCACCGCCTCACCGAGCCAGCGAATGCCCCATCCCTGCTCCGCCTCTGCGTCGGCGCTGCGCTGGAGCGGCACTGAATCGCTACGTTACTATATTTGATGAGGGGAAACAACGTGTCGTAAGTCGATAAAGCGCGGCAAAAAGTAGCCTACTTGTCGCATACCGTGTGTGTGAACCTGCTTAGCGAGATTCTACTTGTGCCGGGAAAACCCTACGTGCCTACCTCAAACATGGGCGTCATTGACGCTTTTGTAAACGGAGCAGTGGGAACTCTCTGAACGGCAAACACTGGTTGCCAGTGCGACGCACTTCCTCAGGTTTCACAGTGGTGGAGCTGCCATACGTTTTTGATCATAATTTGTGTTGCGTGGGTGAATTCTGATGCGTTCTCAAACAGGCTGGCGAAATTTTAGCGCATTTGATAGAGCACTTCATCTGAAATTGATTATACACGCGAGCAGCCTGTGAGTCGGACAACATTGTCGCGTTCGCAAGCCGTGACGTAAGAAGCTGCTTGCTGTGTAATCGTCTGCATTATAATAATAATATCTGGGGTTTAACGTCCCAAAACCACGATATGATTATGAGAGACGCCGTAGTGGAGGGCTCCGGAAATTTCGGCCACCTGGGGTTCTTTAACGTGCACCTAAATCTAAGTACACGGGCCTCAGCATTTTCGCCTCCATCGAAAATGCAGCCACCGCGGCCGGGATTCGATCCCGCGACCTTCGGGTCAGCAGTCGAGCGCCATAACCACTAGACCACCGTGGCGGGGCAATCGTCTGCATTCCGGCGAACAATTTCGTTCCGTGGTCAACTGTGGGTGCAGTCAGGGGCGGCGCCAGGGTATTTTTGCAGGGGGGGGGGGGGGGGGCACTCACGACAAGTGAGTTCCTGCAGGGGGGGCAGGGAGGCTGGAAACATATGCGTTGTGTTTTGACTATGTTTGCTCTTGGGGGGGAGGGGGGGGGGGCAAAGAGGGGGGCAGGCGGAAATTTGGGGGGGGGGGGGGGGGGGGCTCCAGCGCCCCCCATACCCCCCCGCTGGAGCCGCCCCTGGGTGCAGTCGAGCTCTTTCCACTTTGTTCCACTTGTAAATTGAACTGAAAGTGTCGCAGCGGCGAAAACAATACGCCCGGGCGCAGCAGCAACATACCACGTGTCGCAAGGTGGCTGTTTCGTAGCACACAACGGCTCCGTTGTATGCAGCCCTTGATGTCGCACAAGCCATGAAAAAATGGCGGTCGCCGGCGGTAGATGGTGTTCATAGCCGGCGTATTCTAGGGCTCATTTTGAACCGAAACATTATTTCGGAGTCCGTTTTTCATACATGTATAGACATAATCAACCATCTACTTCTGTTATTCGCTGAAAACCACTAACTGTTGGGTGACTGCGTCTTTAAGGTGTGAGAAGGGAGCGACCTAATTTGCCGACATGTATGAATGACATGTGCGCTAGTTTGGTGTCGCCTAGCTGACATCCTCTTAAAGATGCTGCATCAAATTGCTAGAAGTGGTCAGTGAGTGTCGCTTCGAATAATAGTGACTGTGCAGTCCACTGCAGAATATGCCTTACCAGTTGCTGCACCAGCAGAAGACTTCCAAATCTAAAGTACTCTATAGCCCATCTTGCATAGTTAGTCTTCGATTTCGCGAAGAAAGGGTAAACCTTTACCCACACCTCCTGGCGCACGGCCAGATAAGCTACCTACTCCGCAGACGCCACCACCACCCAACGGACATCCCAACGAACATTTGCAATAGCAGTATGGCTTTAATACAATGTAAAGTCCGTACTGTGGCGCTCGCTTTCGTTAATATGCAGCAGTTGAACTTACCTGAACCACTTATTCCACCACCTGCTGATGTGCCACTGCTTCCAACACCAAGGCCACCTCCAAAACCACTATCTGCGCCACCACTAAGGCCACCACCTACATAATATTAAACATTAAACGTGAAGTTTTCTTACGCGTACTGCTAAAATAACTACGAGTGTGCGAAAATTCGAATATTCCAGTAAGAATCGAATAGTAGCTCTGCGATTAGTTAAATTCGCGAATAAAATGTGTACTATTTCTTTTCTCGAACAGTGAAACTTCGTTAGTACATAACTGACGGGAGAAAGTAAAACGTCTTTATTGATGTTTGAATGGCGAAGGAGCGCGTGGGAGGAACCCCTAGTCCGGGGTCCCTAAGATGAACGCCGCATCACTAGGCACTAAGCGGTAGAACGCGTTGTCACTAAGTACAAATATGCATTTCCGTACGCGGGCCGAAGCAACCAGCAAAAAAAAAAAAAATAAATAAATAAAAATAAATTCAATGTCATGGCAAATATTGCATAAAGTGCCTGCTGCGAGGCCTTTCCTTTTTTTTCCCCAGTGATAGCGGCATGTTAGGTAGCTCTCAGCAAAAAAAAAAAAAAAAAAGCGCGCATGTCTGTTAAACGAAATCAGCAACTCACGGCGCTGCATTTATGTTACGTGTTGTCATAACGCTTCACAGCGCCCCAAGACAGTTGCTCACACACCGTGGCGGTACATTTTGGTCTCGAGTAATCGCCGACATCCTGAGTTACTGAGGAATGAAGTAGCACGGGCACACAAGTTCATAATGGTATACCAAATTATAAATCTCTAGCGGCGCTACCGATTCAAGCGCGTATGTTGCGCATATTGTGCAGCTGCGGTTCTCTCGAAGTTCACTTCCATAGGTAGCTGAAAGCTCCACTTACCCGCACTACTCGTCATGCCGAAACCAGTACCAGCTCCACCCCCTGCACCAGCTCCAGCAGTTGAGGCCCCTGAAGTTGTGTAGGAATGTTACACGGGGAAAACGGAACGTTCGTTTGACTACTGTACGAAAAATTGGAGTGAACTTCATTGGCACTGTGATTAAAGCCCAATAGCTATTTATTTCTGCAAGATTTGGCTGGCGCAGCCCCCGTCCTTTAAGAATGTAGTGAAATGAAACAAACAGCTAGCGTAGACGAACTATCAGTTTCGAGGCTGAACGCAAAAGATAATGATAAATAAGATCAACGAACAAGCAACAGTGACCAATCCTGCGGTAATATAAAATATTTTCTTAGGCCACTCCATTTTTTTTTTTGTATTGGCTGCCGCATATGAACCTGAGTTTAACAAGAGCATTATTGCGTAGAAGTACCATCATGAGCGTCGTCAAGCGACTTCAGGTGCTTCTCATATCCGAAATATTGGTGATGCACAGGGTTCCCGTTGGTGGCTATTTTGCGCCAAATTGGCTACTTTTGGACCCGTTTGGCGACGAAAATTTCCTGTTGGCACCATGGCTCTTTTTTAAACCTGTGGTTTTACTTATTCAAAATGGTTTTATTTATTGATCAATAGTAAGGACTGTGTTGGTAGTACCGCTTCTGTTCTATTTGGCTAGAAAATCGGCGATAATATCAAATGACATGGCTACTTTGGCTACTTTTGGCGTGAGTTCTGGCACCTTTTCATGTCCACCCAACGGCAACCCTGGTGATGCACGCATAAGGCGTCGGTCTGTGTCCCACCTTCCGATGGAAATATCTTATCAACGTGATGGCAAGCTTGTGGTTCAGTGACAAGAATGTGACCACATTTGTAGTGTGTGCTTATGTTATCAGCGATAAACGAAGATTACGCATATTATGTGCCATCATATGCACTCCCACCTTTCCCCCACTGACGTATATTAACATGTGTAGGCGGATGGGGTAGGCAGGAGTGAAAACGGCCTATAATTTCTTTCAAGGAGTAACTAGAAGGGTCATTCCATGCCAAGTGCCAGAGACGTGGCACTCGCCCGTCGCAGATTTTGCCGATAAAATATGTACATTTTTCTTTCACACCATGAGGTATTGTGGCAAAACCGTTTTGCTCGAAAAAAATTTCAAGACCATGGGGCCCCCTCAAAGTTTGCTTGCATTTGTTAAACTCTGCCTAATAAAAAAAATGCATATAAAATCTATGTCTCTCTGTTGAGCTCCAAAACTACGCTCGCCCTACTACAGAGGTTCTGTTTGTTTGTCCTATTTAGTGATTCCGAAATTTTTGCGTTCAAGTGCCAGTTACATATTTTGAAAAAGACAAAAATCGTCAAAGTTCCCAATTTTTAATTAAGCTAACTCGAATAGTCTCAAAGTAATCTTAATAATATTTTGGTTTTCAGGTAAGTGTATTTTCGTACAGAAATGTTTAGTGGGGAAATATGTTTCAAACCTTTTGGCAAAAAATTGTGAAATCAAAAAGATATGCGATTTGTCGCACATTTGACCTATTTTTTCGTACTTATGCGGTCCAAGTAAAAACTTCCATGATGCGGCGCTTGATATAGAATTTCACTACTAAACGATGAAGAAAGTCAAATCAAATCATTTTTTTTTTGTTTAAAGGAACAAACTAATTTTTGAATTAGGACCTCCGACGCGCCTTCATTTTGTTCGGCTGCCACTTTGACGCAAAGCACGTGGCCACCCTTGCAGCTGACGCTCGGCGGCAAGATGTGAAATGCACGTCAGTGGCACGTGAGCGCTCGAAAATCTTGTGGCCTTGATGTCAAGCCGACGAGTAACGATTTCGCTTTAGGCTGTAAGCTTGCTTGGCGGGCCCATTGGGAAGGACGTGCATTGCCTTCGCGTCGATCATAATGACCTTGCCTGTGAGATTTTCACTACAGCTGCCCTCCGTTCCGCTCAATTCTTATGCTAGGTATACATCTTCTGACTGAAGCTATGGCGCATGATAGCTTTCGTAATGTTTACGCGCTTGGCATATATTTCGTATGCGTCTTATTTTAGTTCTGTTATTCTCTCTTTTACTTGGTTTCTTTGCGTGCTCCCACAGGACATGTCACCTACCTGTGCCTAAGCCTTCTCAGAAGTCGCAGAGCGATAACGATAAGCCATATACTTGGACAACTTCGCTATATTAGGGGCTTTTAGCTTGTACGTATACTTCTTTACGTTACCGTGTTACCGGATACCGGAAGGAATCTGCGCATGCGCGGGCCTTTACGGAACGTAAACTTTCTACGGAACGTAAACTACTCGCCGGATAGGCTTTTACGTTTGCGGCCCTACCTCGCAAATCCACCTTCGTTCGTGGCTACGAGCGATATTCAGTTTGCGGAGACTCCTGCTGCCGAGTCAAAATAAGCCGTAGTGCGAATGCGAATTGCGATCACCTTGTTTCAGTCGGCTTACCAAAGCTAGAGCGACGTAAACGTGAGAGGCCTAAAACGCCTAAAGCCCCCGACAGGCTGGATAGGTGGCGCCATCTAGCGGGGTCAATGTGAAACAGGCAAGCACAAAATTGTTATTGCAGAAACATCGCGCATTTTACTCCTTGCGTAAATGCCTTGCAGTGAAATAATTATGAATGAGTTGCCTTTTTCATCATTTCCTCCCTTAAATACTAGATGATAACAAACGTGTTCATGACTGTGGTTGCACGAAGCGTCACAAGATGTCGACACCATCGTCGCTAACCCGATATTTTTTGCACCCTTTTTCGTAAACCGAGATACTGTACACGCTAAAAACCTTTCTTATTATTTTGCCCAAGCAATTATTCAATCTTATCTAAATCAAGTAAAGTTTAAACGCAGTTATCATCACCATTTGGTGGTTTTGCGCAAACGTAAAGGTTTACGTTTACGCACGCACGTAAACGTTTACGTATGAGGAGCTAAAACTTTTCTGCAGCATGCGTTCCGGTAAGACGGTAAACGGAATCCGGTAACCGGTAACACGGTAACGTAAAAAAGTATACGTACAAGCTAAAAGCCCCTATTGTCACGTGGTCGTGACGTGAACTAAGGCAGCTGGCAGCGTGTCCAAAATGAAACTCTTTATTTGGCCGAACTTGTGGCCGGGAAACTGAAAGTCAGACTACAGCAAAACACACTGGCACTGATAGCGGCGAACAGAGCGTCGGCCGTCGATAAACTGACAAGAGGTGAAGCGCGTCGGCATTTATACATGTGCCGTCGAATATTCCAGCGCTATCGCTAGTGGCCACGCAAGTTCCAGAAGAATTAATGTTCGCGTTGTGCGCGCAATCGCATCGGAAGGTTCTAGGATTATCTCGATGGTTCTCAGTCAATCGGAGCGGTTTGCTCAAGGCAGCACTTACACGTGTAATGGGGCGATAGCAAAGCTTGAGAGAGGAGTGTGGCAATATCATGAATTCGCGGCCTCACCCGCTTCGGACAACCAAGTGGTGTTAAACTTCCGTTTCTGAAAAGAATGATTTTATCGTTTCCCCCGTTAAAAGGGCTCCTTAGTGAATGAGTTCAGTAGGAATAACGTTCTTCAACAGACTTATAATAATAATAATATGTGGGGTTTAACGTCCCAAAACCACGATGTGATTATGAGAGACGCCGTTGTGGAGGGCTCCGGAAATTTTGACCATCTGCATGGTGTTCTTTAACGTGCACTGACATCGCACAGTACACGGGCCTCTACCATTTCGCCTCCACCGAAATGCGACCGCCGCGGCCGGGATCGAACCCGCGACCTTCGGGTCAGCAGCCGAGCACCCTAGCCACTGATCCACCGAGGCGGACAACAGAATTACTTTGAGATTTAAGTCGCTGTAGCTTTTTCAAAGCAACTCGGCCGTCACGTGGCGACTATTAGAACTCGACGTGACGTCTGTAATACACAAACAGTGCATTACAGAAAATATTTTAACTTGCGGTGTATGATATAAAATATTTACAGGGCTTTACTGCATTGCTTCCTTCATCAGCGCACTAGTGAAAGATACGTCGGATGGCTTGGAAAAGATGTACTAGCTCGGGTGTGTCGAATGCCTCTATCACCATCCAAAAAACGTTCATTTCTATATGACATAACCGAACCTCGCCTATAAGGATATAAATACATTAGAGACTTTATCGGGTCACATGACAATTTCCAACTAAGACATGTACCGAAATAACTGAACATAATTTTATAGGCAGCAGACATATGCCATTTTATTTTCGGATGTGTTTCAATGAACTCCGCGAAAAATTACTACCTAAATAATCATTCAATGCTCTATCCTATTCCAAGCAGTTGCAGTGATGTGCGTTGCATGTATCTACATATTGTTGTATATATAGTCTAGGGAAGACACACAAGTTCCAGCAACATATTCAACTTCAGATTCCCACAAAAACTCGTGTAACTCAAGTAACTTTCCAGCTGAAAACTTTGTACGAACGCTGTGAATATTGTTCGCATAGACTTTCTTCATGGTGCGATGTTTAGACATCTCATATATCTTAATCTTGTGAAGCCCTTTGTCAGTGGCTTTTTTTGAGAATTTGTACGAAGTCTATGGCGCTTCGCCTATGTGTTTATGTCACCATGGAAGTGAAAAACACTCGTTAGCACTTCATTTGTTTCTCTTCCTGGAAGTGCAGTTTTCACCTGATATAAAAATAAAAACATACATTTAACACCTCCATTTAAAGGGGTTGAAATATGTGCGCCAACGGAATGATACCTGTCTTTTTTTCGTTTTTTGCGTAATTGACCCATTTAGAATGCTTGACACATTTGAAAGAATGCCCTTGACAGTTTTCCCAACAAGTTAGTAAGTTAAGACTTAAACTGCTGTAATAATAGGGGATCTTTTTTCACAGCATCCAATGGAGAGGCGCAACAACACACCATAAAATACCGAGGTGTACAGTACTAGAAAGAAGCAGTTCTCAAGACGCCGCCGTCACCTCGCCGTTGTATTCACAGACACATATATCATAACGCGCATAATTGCTCGCATCGTGTAAACACATTGTTCTATATCTGGTAAATTTTTGAAGAATATTAAACAATGCAACATAGGCAGCTGTCTTCAGGATGGTTAGCATAACTTCGAGTTCCGCAGTGTGTGAGCAGTTCGAAAATTTTTCCAAATAGGAAAATTAGGATAATTTCAGCTTCTCGACAACGTAGCTCAAATGTCTCCGCTGATGCCAACATAGCCAACACCAAGCCGTTGCCCAAACCTGCACCAACTCCTGAGATAGCGCCAAGACCACCACTGCCAAGGCCGCCAAGTCCCCCGTTAAGTCCGCCGTTAAGTCCACCGCCAAGTCCACCGCCAGGCCCACCGCCAAGTCCACCGCCAAGCCCACCGCCATAGCCGCCGCTATAGCCACCGCCAGAGCCGCCGCCGCCCCTAAAGCCACCACTAGAACCAGCAGACAAGCGAGAACCCAAGCCAACACCCAAGGCAGTGCCCAAGGCAGCGCCGGTAACGCCTGCAGCAGCTGCAGTAGCAAAAAATTGCCGTCGCAGTTTCGCCAACAATAGCGATGGTCTAAATAACTGCACAAAGTTCATTGGCTTTAGTAATCATGTGTATTATATATAAAACAGGTACGATGTCGGTGAGTTGTGCACAGTATAGTATTGCTAATTTTCCAGGTGGTGGAGCAGCTTTTGTCAAAGTCACTGACAAAGGCTGGTCAAACGGATGGCTCGAGCAGAGGCTGAGCGCCTCCGATGTCCGAATTCTACCACTCTCCATTTTCGCGTTAGGCGTATCGTAAGTATCAGTCATTGTTTATCTTTTTTTTTCTTGATTTAAAGACAAGCGACGCGATTGAGCTATTTGCGCTGCATACAGCAATGTTGCAGATGTATTTGTTCTTTCGACCTCATTGTTTTGCATCATGTTATCGCTGCATGACCATTCGTGTACTAGGCCTGAGACTAAGGGCCATAAAATGTGCCAAATGAATAAATCAATAAAGTAACTAATAGGTAGTAAAATAGAAAATAAATAAATAAATAAATAAATAAATAAATAAATATGTAGGTGACGTAAGATAGCCATATACCAATAGCATATATCGACTGCAACAGATTTTCACAGTTCCTGGGAGAATAAAAATCTGAGCAGCTTGGGTAAAAAAATGCTCTCACCAGCGCCCAATGCGTTTGCAGCACTCCCACCGATGCCATTGAGGCCACTGTAGCCACCACTTAAGCCATTGCCGTAGTCACCGCTCGAGCCGCCTGCAGTTCCGCTGCCTAAGACAGCGAAACACAAAAATCGAGCATCACTATCAACACAGTGAATGTTCGACAAGGGAAATATATTTAGAGCTTACGTGGCCCCTCACGAGGTCTCACCATTCGAAGCTGACGAGCGCAATATACACTGGACGTTCACCATCACGTCTGGCAAAATTCGCAACGCTACGCGCCGCGGAAATGGGTCATATTTCAAGCTAAACGCTGCTTACCCGTATTCTCGAGGGCGCGCGCCCAGAGAATGAGGGGATGACGTACACGATGGAATGACCCTACGTAGTTTTTAGTGCTTTGACGTCGCTTCCCTGCGTTGACACCTGCGCTCTGACGTCGCGCACAATAACAAGTGACACTGCGATAATTATTTGACGCGACAGGTGTACTTTGCGTTATTTGTAGCTTGAATAGATTAATACAACTTGAGAGCAATCATAGAACACATAAACAGAATGTGTACGGCTTTTCTTTTTTAATTTTTACTGCGAATCGCAGTGAAATGCGAGGCTAATCTGCCGCCGTTTGGCATGCGTTCGTATTCTCGCGCTTTGAGCATCGCATCGTGCAGACGCCACCCCTTACAACAAAACTAATTTTGTAACACGTTCCAGCGCTCATTAGGCTCATTTATCCTCCCGCGTCTAACTAAATGTCCATGCGGCACACCGCTAGTCTCGTGTCCGTACAAATGCCGTAGCTTTCAAACACAGTAATACGTTGAAAGCCAAGTGAACGGCGAGAGCGCGTTCGACCTATATAACTTGCAGAGATGAAGCGCAGGGAACGAATACACAACACCTCTCGCGTCTTGTGGGCTCGGGCAATGCCACCTTTCTATACTCCGTTTCACCAGCTGCTGGCAGTATACTGTGGAAGCTACGGGCGCCCTCAGTTAATCATGACAGAGTGCACTACATATAATTGTGTTCTTACGCGAATGTCGCTGTTAATGTGTGCTATACTAATTAACTTTTTTAATTTTGTAGCAGGTGGCGCTTGGCATCCTCTTGATCTGTTTTGTTTATTTTTCGACGGGCCCACTTCCGTTCCAAAGGAACTGGCCGGCTTTGTCTATTTACTTTAATCATTCAATCAAGGAGTTTAAGTGAATCATTGAGCCAATTAACGAGTGAATCATTGAATCAATCATACGGAAGGTTTATTTTCCGAAATAATAAACGTTTTTTTTTTATGTTTGCTACTATCACTGCAACAATACTGAATGATCCCGTCCTGTACGCACCACGTACTGATTGCCATGAGCCCGTTAGAAGGGTTCACATCTCATCGTCCTCATCACAACTGGAATCTGGTGTGGCAGCTGTGCCACCATATCGCAGCTCCGCAGAAACCGGCGGCGACAATGCACAATGTGCGTCGCTTCTATGAGAAATGCGTTCCTTGTACTTGAAGCCAAGCTGCTTCAGCATCCTCTGCATCGTCGTTGTGGACCCGTTCGGTAGCGTCTCGTCCTTTTCGAAACGCTGCACCACCTTGGCGATAGTTGGAATTTCACCTCTCTCAAAAAAAAAAAAATGTACACCACCCATCGAAAGACGCTAAGGTCAAAATCGTCCAGCTTGTTCGCGCGATCACAGCCTTTCCAATAAGAACGCTTGTTCGGTAGTAGGACTCTGACCGCGTTCTCCGCCAGCGCTTTCCACCGATAGAGCGTTCGCTCGCTCACATGGGTAGGTTTTTCTGTCCTCTTGGTGAGTGAATACACGCTTGTACTCTCGCCGCACTCGACGCGAAGCGCTAGCGTTTAGAGCTATCTAAAGCGAGCTATCTGCTTCGACAGCTTGGGAAAATCGTGCACACTCGATAGATGGCTCACCGGCTGCAGTTTGTGGGACGCGTTGAAGGCACACGACAAACTTGGGCGACGCCATGTTGCCGAAAAGCGGCGCATCACCACCTCACAAGCCTCCGCTCATCATGTCCATGCGGGCTTTTTCCATAATTTTGACGAATTATTAAAACACTTTGGACGCTTTAAAACATCAATCCTAACCATACTGTCACTTTATGCGTTTGTAGTTTGCAAAATAGTTCTGGATTGCTAAAATAGTTGAGGGACTATTTACTGTACTCACACAGTCCTGATTGGACAAGAGAGCTCTACCTTTGGCTGGACTGCCAACAGCTTGAAACGGAGATAGGTGGCATTGGCTCGGGCTGGTTCGGTCACGTTATGCGCTCATGACCTTGTGTGCAGGTGACGTGTTCATGCGTATGCATCATGTGATCCTCCCGCTCACTTGCCGAGGAGGGCAGGGAAGGGATTTAACTTGCGAAGGGTACAAGAGGCCAGCGGCGAGGGTTTCAAGAGCGCCTCCTCGCATTATGGTTTCGCGCCGCTTCAAAACAATGGCTTTCTCAGCTTGTGGGGTTGCTGTCAACCCTGTGTAAGTCGTTTACACCTCATGGCGCGAGCGCGTCTCACGGATAGGCCACATTTAGGTTTAACAGCAGCCGACCGTGAGGTGGCGTTGTGTTTCGCGTGGGTTAGGGTTAGCGGTGGCCCCAGCTGCGCCGCCACACGGCTGCGGAGGAGAGGCTAGGCCGCCTCGTCCATCCAGACTTCCATCCAAGCGAGCTAGCTCGCTTGGATGGACTTCTCCTGCGGGAGATCCGCGGGGGACGGCAACCGTCCGCGGGTCGTTTCCTGTGGATCTGTTGGGACGCGTGTACGCGCGGGAGAAGAAGACACGACCGCGCGGCGTGGATCCCAAACATCAACTGTTTATTCAGGTTCTCTGGAGGTTCCGGAGAGCAGCGGAGGTGGCGCTGCCTGGCGGCTTGGCTTGGCTTGGCTGCCGCCACAGCACTCCCCCCCTAGTGAGTTGCCGAACGGAGTTAAAGGTCCAGGCGAGTGGGTGCTCTTGATAGCCGCCCACTGTGCGTCAGCCGGGAGGGCACCTCGTGGACTTGGGCTGGCATTGAAGCTGGGGGGTCCTGGCGATGATTCCCTTAGTGGAGGCAACACGGCGTCGTCACGGTCCATGTGTGCTGGCTTGATGCGGTCCAACGACACGACCTCCTCACGGCCGTTTCTCTTGATTGTGAATTGCTTGTTGCCACGGCGGAGGACTTGAAACGGCCCATCATAGGGTGGCTGAAGAGGTCGCCGAACCGCGTCGTGTCGTACAAACACATATGGGCACGATGTGAGCTGTGGGTCGACGTGCACCACACGCGACCCTGGGGGCCGTGGAGGTACCGCGCGCAGTTTGCTCATGACGTTGCGTAGGCGAAGTGCATAGTCGCTGCAAGCTATGGATGCCTCCTCTGAGCCGCGCGCAAAGAGCTCTCCCGGCAGCCTGAGTGTCGTGCCGTAGACCAGCTCAGCGGCGCTGCAGCCAATGTCCTCTTTCAAGGTGGACCTTATACCCAAAAGAACGAGTGGGAGGGCCTCCACCCAGTTGTGTTCCTCGGTTGCCGTGAGCGCAGCCTTCAGCTGGCGGTGAAAGCGCTCCACCATGCCGTTGCTCATGGGGTGGTACGCTGTCGTGCGTATGCGTGAGGTGCCCATGAGCTGACTGATGGCAGTGAAAAGGGCTGATTCGAATTGTCGGCCGCGGTCTGTTGTTATCGTGGAGGGCACACCGAAACGGGCTACCCAGTGGTACAGGAAAGCACTCGCAACCGTCTCGGCAGTGATGTCCGCGATAGGGATGGCCTCCGCCCAGCGGGTGAACCTGTCGACACAGGTCAGCAGGTAGGCCTTTCCGTGGCAGGGTGGCAGTGGGCCGACGATGTCCAGGTGGACATGATCAAAGCGAGAATCCGGAGTGGGGAGTGTTCCCAGTGCTGTCGAGGTATGGCGTTGTATCTTAGAGCGCTGGCAAGCTACACATTCGCGTGCCCAGCGTCGGACGTCCCGATTTACGCCCGGCCAGACAAATCTTGCCGTCACCAGTCTTTGGCTGGCTCTAATCCCCGGATGAGACAGTCTGTGCAAGGACTCGAACACATGGCGACGGAGGCTCGCGGGCACGAACGGGCGAGTTCTACTGACGCTTGTGTCACAGCAAACCTTGTCCTCGGATCCGGGAACCGGGATCCACTCAAGATTCAGGGCAGTGGTCGCGGTCAACAGGTGTTTCAGTTCGTCATCTTCACGTTGAGCGGCTGCCAAAGCGGGAAGATCAACCTGTAGTGTGGGCATGATGGCGTTCACAGGATTCCGTGAGAGGGCGTCCGCTACCTCGTTGTCGCCGCCTTTGACGTGGCGGATATCAGTCGTGAACTCTGATATATAGGACATTTGGCGTCGTTCACGTGCTGTGTGCGTTCCACCGTCGGAGCTTAGCGAGCGCAATGCATAAGTAAGCGGCTTGTGGTCGGTGAGGACGAAAAACTCTACACCTTCCAGGAAATGGCGAAAATGTCGTATGGCAGCGTACACGGCCAGCAGTTCTCTCCCGAAGGTGCTGTAGCGGCGCTCGGTAGGTGTTAGCTTCCTCGAAAAGAAGGAAATAGGGCGCCAGATTCCCCCCAACGAGCTGCTGTAATACAGCCCCAACGGCTGTATCGGAGGCATCTACCATTACGCTCTGCGGGACACCGGACCTGGGGTATTCAAGCAGTGCGGCGTTTGCCAAAGCGTCCTTGACCTCGCAGAAGGCTTCTTTTGCTTCTTGAGACCAGGAGAGGGTGTCCGAGCCATTTCGTGAAGTGGCCAGCAGGTCGTGAAGAGGTTGAAGGATATGGGCGCAGCGGGGAATGAAACGGCGGTAGAAGTTTACCAAACCCAGAAATTCCCGAAGCTGGCGCTTGGCGGTCGGCTGCGGAAATCCTTGCACGGCTTCAACCTTGTTGGGTTGAGGAAGAACTCCTGAGGCGGAGATGACGTGTCCAAGAAACGAGAGTTGTCGCACACCAAGCTCGCATTTGGCCATGTTCACGACCACGCCATGTTCCACTAAGCGCTGGAAGACGATGCGCAGATGATTCACGTGCTCTTCCGGAGTGCTGCTGGCGACTAGCAAGTCGTCAAGATAGGCGTGGCAGAAGCTGAGGCCGCGTATAGCACCGTCCATGAACCGCTGGAATGTCTGACCCGCGTTTCGGAGTCCGAATGGCATTCGGAGGAATTCGAAAAGTCCGAAAGGCGTTGCGATGGCGGTCTTCGGGACGTCCTCCGGGGCAACGGGAATCTGATGGTATGCCCGTACCAGGTCGATCTTCGAGAAGATAGTGGCACCGTGAAGCCTCGTCGTGACATCGTGTATGTGCGGTACCGGGTATCTGTCTGGAGTCGTTACCTGGTTCAGCGCCCTATAGTCCCCGCATGGTCGCCAGTCTCCCGGCGTTGACTTTGGCACCATATGAAGTGGAGATGCCCAGGCGCTCGACGAGGGTCTGATGATCCCTAGCTCCATCATGTGTTCAAATTCCTGTCGTGCGACCTTCAACTTCTCTGGAGGCAAACGGCGAGGCCGCGCGTGCACGGGTGGGCCGCTGGTGGCGATGTAATGGCGTACCTCGTGCTTCACCGCGGCGCTGGCTGGCGGCTGCCTCGTCAACTCGGGAAAATCCTGCAGAATGCGAGTAAAACGTTCTGCACCGGACGGCCCGAGCAGAGTGGGGCTCAGCGGAGGGTGGTGCGAGGGATTGCCTTGCACAGTTGCCTGCGACACGGGATCGTGAAGGCGGCGGTTGCGCACGTCGACGAGAAGGCCGAAATGCCGAAGAAAGTCCGCACCCAAGATGGCGAACTTCACTGCTGCCACGATGAAAATCCACCGGAACGTTCTGTTCAAGCCTAAATCGAGTGGCAGCGAGCGATGTCCGTAGGTGGCGATGGTTGTGTTGTTGACCGCCTGAAGCGGGGACGCACTGGGGACACGGCGATCGGTGGACCCAACGGGTAGCACGCTCACCTCAGCGCCGGTGTCCACGAGGAATCGAAGGCCACTGTCGCGGTCGGTGAGGAAAAACACTGATGGACGACGTTCGGGGGCCTCTGCGACACTGGTCGTCCTCAGTGCCGGCCGCTCCCGTTTCCCGCATAGTCGCACGGAGGAATGCATTTGCGAGCAGCATTGCCATGCTTCCTGTGATACCAGCAGATTCTCTGTTGCACTGCTGGGCGCTGGCGCTCCTCGGGAGTGCTGCGGGCCTGCATCGCTGCGACGGTATCGGCGAGGCGGGATATCTGCTCCCGGATGTCATGCAGCGTGGTCGTGGGCGCGCCGCCGGCGATGTCTGGCTGTAGCGCCGCGACGGACGGCGGAGCGACCGCCAGCACCGAGTCCGCGAGCTCGGCGAGTTGAGACAGGCGTTTGTCGGCAGCCGAGGCGAGGACCATGCGCACGTTGACCGGAAGTCGCTGTAGGAACAGCTCGCGAAGCAGTCTGCTGTCGGCATCGGTGGTGGCTGCGCCGGCCGTGTGCAACAGCTGCCTCATGTGGCGCAACAATTGGCTGGGCGTCCGGTCCCCGAGCTCGGTGTCGTGCAGTAGCTGCTGCAGTCGCTGAGGCTCCGACGGCGTGAGACGGCTGATGAGCAGCTGTCTGAGCGCTGTGTACGCGTTCTCTGCAGGTGGAGCGACCAGCAGATCGCGTATCTCGCTCGCTATTGCCGGTGGGAGGCTGGCGACCACGTGGTGGTACTTTGTTAGCTCAGCGGCAATACGACGAGCGGTGAATTGGGACTCCACCTGCAGGAACCACAGCTGCGGGTCCGCTGTCCAAAACGGCGGGAGCCTGATGTCGACGGCGGAGATGGCCGGTGCGTCAGGGGGAGTCTCCATGGCGTCGATCGCTTGAAAAAAAAGGCGGTAAGCCTCGTCCGGGTCACCACTGTTGGGACGCGTGTACGCGCGGGAGAAGAAGACACGACCGCGCGGCGTGGATCCCAAACATCAACTGTTTATTCAGGTTCTCTGGAGGTTCCGGAGAGCAGCGGAGGGTGGCGCTGCCTGGCGGCTTGGCTTGGCTTGGCTGCCGCCACAGATCATTCGTGGTGAGTCGACCATCAGCGCCGCCGCATTTACGGTACATTGTTGTTATGTTGTTTGCTTCAGTGTTGTATCGGAACATTGTATAAGGTGTTTTTTTTTAGCGTCTTGATCACTAGTGACGTAGTTAATTCGGCTGGTGATGTCGGCGTTATAAAAGCAAGTGAATAAATGTGCACGTGTTTTGTTTGGTTTGCTCGACCGCGCCTGCTGTGTCCGTTCGTTCCGAGAGCGCAGCTCATTTCGAGACCCCACAAGGTTCTAATGGTCCGATTAGAAAAATTCTTGTGGTATAATGCTCATATTCGTTCACGGAACCGGGGGCGCAGGAACACACAACAGACGAAGGAAGACTCGCACAACACGACTGCTCAATGTGGTTCTTCCTTCGTCTGTTGTGTGTTCCCGCGCTGTCGGTTCAGTGAACGAATATGAATTAGCAACTAGCCCACCTTTCGATCCTTTTGGATTTCAAAAATACACAAATGTATCGCTGCTGACTGAGTAGTGAACATTAAAGGCACGGGTCGCGTGCATCAAGTGCTGAAAATGTGTTCATGCGCTTAAAAAGACGACTATAAACATTAATATATCTGCTGGTATCCTATTTTAGAAGACCCGACGAAAAATTTAACGTGCAGTACAAGGGAAAAAATAAAAATCAGAAATGTAGTTAGCACTTAACTACCAAAGTCTATTAAAGCCACCCGAAATTTTTTGGATGTTTAAAGGGACTCGGACCTAATATTTTGATGCACTTATATGAACCACCCTAGGACTTCAGGCGTCAAAATCCAGTGCCACAAGTGCTTGAGGCACGCCAAAGAGGCGAAAACATAACCGCTAGTCTCCTCGCTTATTGAAAGACAAATATGACAACCTTCAGTAGCTGAAAACAAATCAGGTCACATAACTCACTCAGTCCGCTAGGCAACGAGTCAGTGTTGACGAAGATGCAGGGATAGAGGCAGAAAACAAGTGGGCGCGACTTTTGGTGCCGCATTCAATTACTGTCTTTGATATTACTCACATCGATTTTGTGCCGTTTCCAAAGTCGTAGTCCACCACACCATGACATGACGCAGTTAAAAAACACAACAGAATAGGCCGATAGAAAATTCTGACGTCTTGTGTTTTGGGACATAGCATGCAGCTAGCGTGTTGTCTCTTGTCAAGCTCTGTTGGTGTTCTGCTTACAACAGGTACTTGTAGTGCTACACCAGTTTTTTTTAACACGAAAGTGTTTTATGCCGGAGTCCACCACGGCTCCTCTGACGTATTTCTGTCACGGATATGACGTAGTAAAATATAAACTAACGCATTTAGATCAACGAAAAAATTAGAAGAAAAAGTCATGTGTATGCTCGTCATGTGTATGCTCATTTCGTGCGTCCTTTCTGCTTGAGGTGCGCGCAGCAAGTTTCCAGCTGCTTGCCGTTCTTCGAGTGTCATTACAATTTCTTGCTCTAGCATTCATTCCTTCGGCCTTGTGGCGAAACAATGCAGAATAAACGCTCAACTACCTGTGTGCAGACACGTTTCATTTTCGTGTTATCCCCATTTCTATGACACAGGGATCAGCCCTGTTTTTTGCATTATTTCAGGCACATGTCTGCGTTACAATTCGATGCCTGTTACTGCAACTTTTTCTGCCGTACTACAAACACATGCCGCATTACTCCAGCTCTCTGTTGTATCACACACGCGACGCTCTTCAGTTCTGTTGTCACGACAGCATCTGCCAGTGGCACATGAGTAATTAGTAGCAACTAATGAGAAAATTTTTCGGACGGTAATTTACTGCCTCCACCTTAAGCAGTAGAACAGGTATAGTCCCGCTCATGGTCGCTATTTGCCACTCTGCTCTTTCTGTGATCTGTCTTTGTATTTGCGTATGTTTTTATACGTATGTGTTCCTTATCTGTATTTCGATAAAATGCGTAAAATGATGCTGCATAGGTTCGTAATCTTTGCTGTGTACAGACTATCGTCGCTTTCTTAATCTGCCCGTGACTGGCACGAAGCTAATCTTGCTCTACTATGTGTGCGAAATTCACATTCGCTTGCCGTTCAGTGATCGGTTTGATTCGATACAAATCATCAATCGCATTAGACGTGTTTAAATTTCGACAGTTAAGAAAAATCGCTGCATATAAATGTTTACTTCTACGTATCTGTTGATGGTGTTTTTAACAATAGTTTGGTGCATTGAACACATTGCACTATTTTATTTTATTAAAGCGTGCGCAGTGCGCACTCTCGAGCTTCGCAGGCAGCCGTCAGAAGGCGTCGTGGTGCTGTTCGCCACGCGCTCCCGTGGTCCGTAAAATTTTGACCGCCACTGTACATTAATTTTACGAATTTCAACAGGACTGGCTTTTCTAAAGTTATGAAGGAGGCAAACTCACCCGACACACTGGCGCAACCGGTACATCCACCTGGCAAAGCGCAGATAGGCATGAAAATTAATACAATTCATTTTGCGCACTACAGCGTTTTGAAATCGTGTGGTACTGCACGTAAGCAACGCAATTATATTACACTGTCCCGAATTTGTTACGCAGCGGGCTTTGCTGTTTAAAGAATATAAATTGCTTCTCTTATACTGAAGTAATGCATGTTGTTGGGCTAGTTGGTTGATCGATTTTGAAGACATGTTTAAACTGCGTGTAGGAGACAACACGTTAGAAACACGTACACACAGGAAGCGCAGACGTGTGTGTGTGTTCTACGTTTCTAACGTGTTGTCTCCTTCGCACAGTTTAAACATGTCCTTGTCCAAAGTGCACGACCACTGAAGATCACTTTTCTCAGGGAGAATGTACTTCTCGACGCGACCAGGCTTATATAGCTCTGCTGAATTTTATGGACCGAGTGGATCTGGCGACCATTTATAGAATTTTTTTTTTGTGTTATAAGTTATTTTGTCTAAGTATTCGTCATTTTTCTTACTATTTTATCTTGTTTCATCTTTCTCTCCTCCTATCTTCCTTTCATCTAACTTTTTCCTCCTCCCGAAAGAGTAGGCAGGCGTTGTGCCCCCCCCCCCCCCCCCCGGCTGGCAACTGTCAGCCTGCTCTTTCCCTCTTTCTGCTTTGCGCACTTGTGGAATGCAAGTCAAATAATAATAATAATAATAATAATAATAATAATAATAATAATAATAATAATAATAATAATAATAATAATAATAATAATAATAATAATAATAATAATAATAAAGTAATAATAATAATAAGTGAATTATGATTCTAATACATGAAAATGCCACGTGGAGGAAAAACGGGGAAGCGAGAAAAATGACCTCCTGACAATGGCGACGTCTCTTCTGCATGAGTCGACTAACTCTGTCAATAAACATGCAACAACACGTACGATGCGCAGGTGTGTCTGCAGGAAATCCAGCCTACAGCACCTTTCATGCAGCGTTTATAAGCCTGGGATATGTGAATGATAAAGTTCATTGCATAACGTTCTTGTTAAAGGTAAAGTTATGCGTAGGTTTGCGTTGCGCAACGCTGCTAAAGAACTTTTAAAATCATAAATTGCCGCGTGCAGAGAACAGCTAATCGACCACGCGATCGGGACATCAGCCACGTGAAAGGAGAAGAAAGTCTTAATGGATGGATGGATGGATGGATGAAAGAACTTTATTAGGGTCCAATAGGCCGCCCTAGTGTCCTGGCCCGAAGCGGGCCACTGCCCACGTTGGGACCGAAAGACCTAGCCTTTCGGCCGCTTCGCGGGCCCGTTGGACTGCCCATAACTGTCCCTGCAATGTCGGACTGCGTAGAGCTGTGTCCCACCGTTCTTCAGTATTTTCCTTGTCGCTTCGTAACGCGGAGCAACGCCAGAGCATATGAGTGAGATATATGGTTTCGTGGCATTTATCGCATGCTGTAGGAATAGCGAATTCCGAATAAATCTTGTTAATTAACAACGGGGCCCGGTATTCCTTTCAACAGGGCTGCCGTTGGTGGCTACTTTACGACCCTGGTGACGAAAATTTCAGGTTGGCTCCATGGCTATCTTCGGTTACTTTTGAACTTCTGTTCTGATGCATTAGGTAGACATTTCTCTTACTATTTGCACATGAAATACACCTTTTCTAAACTTTTCTGTCGTGTCAGCCGATGGGCGCGGTGTGCGCGGATGGGCGCGGAACGGCAACCCTGCTTTTCAACAACTGGCGCTTATAGCCTCCCAGTTACTTGACATAAAAAAACGCGTATATTGCTGCCACGTGAGCTCGACCAAGATGCTACCAAACGCTGAACGATTTTGATTACGGCACAGTGAAACTTTCTGGACTGTTTCACAATAACGTTTCTCAAAGAAATTCAGCACGCTGCACTCGAACCTGCCACACACGATCATTCCAGTCGAGGTACACTTACAACACTTCACTACATGCGAACCGCGCAATATGCGTTTAGTTTACGCGGTGACAACAAATCTTCAGAGAAGCGAACCAACGCCGAGAGCACCCCGCGGGGCTTCTGCTATTTTGTTTACACCATACTGGTTCGTTCGCTCCATGAGTTTGACGACACTTCCGCTACACTTTTCTCAGTGCATTGGCCTACGCTAGGGCCTCTCCCTAGTTTTTCTTTCTCTACGGAATTAAGGGGCCGCGAAGTCAGTTCCGCCTCCAGCGGGAGCAGGTTGATGACACCCTTTGTCCTGGTGAGCGCCATATTGGGCCGAAGTTGTTGACGTGGACGCCGCCTGTTCTTAAGGTGACGTGCTAACATGACGATAGTCGCATGCGCTAAAGTACAGAAATAATAAGTAGTGGGCGGATTTGTAGGTATCAAAGAACGCGTTTTAGGCGCCAGAAATAGGCAGGCCAAAACACGTTTCAGGCCCCTAAGGTCGTAAATGTAGGTACAATAAATTTTCAAATAAATACGAAAAATTTCATAACAAAGATGTGTGTGGCCTGTATCTCCGACAGGATATAAAAAAAAAATGTTATTATTTATGACCACACGAAGGCGCGAACTGCTGAAAATAGCCGTGCAATTGTCATTTTCCTGCACAGGTCGCACAATACGGTTTCTCCTTTAATTAACGCGATAGCGTTGAAGAGCTCATTTCGTTGAAATTGTGGTGTCGTTGTCGGCATGGTTAGTTGTGCTCGAAAAATCGGCGTTGGCCGTCATTGAAATCTCAAAATAGATGCAAAACATAAGCCATAAAATGTTTGTCGCGGGTGAGAACTCAAGACAGGCCTTCAGCGTGGCAAGCACGTGTTATGCATGGAGCCATGCCAGTGCTTCAAACTGCTTCGTAAAAGAACGTTACAACAATGTGATGTAGTTGGTGGAGTGTCCTCAACGCATGTGATAATGCTTGTCACAATCACACCAGGCGTCAAAACAAGCGAAATGTGCAACGAGTGGGCAGTTTGAAGCTGCCAACCTATTTGAAAGTGTGCAGCTGCGCTAGTGCGCGTAGTGTGCAGCTGCGCTAGTCCGCGTACCTTACGGGCGTACAGCGGGGACTTCACCAACTTGCAAAAGAAAGAATTATGGCTTAGGGGGCATTTGGCAACTGTGCATTCAGTACAAACTTTAGGATACTTCGAAACGGCCAATGTTACGCGCACAAACCTTCCTTTCATTGTGGCTCGGGTGACGGCGACGCGCGCAGGGCCCGATTTCCCCATCGCGTTCTACTCTTGAAGGCAAAGAGGAAGCGTCCTTCAAGTTTTTTTGCAGCTAAGTGAGTCAAGTGTCCACTGTGGAACCAACGCACTCTTGGGTCTCTTTCTTTTTTGGCGTGGTGGAGAAAGGCAGCACAGGAGCATCTAGTCAAATCACTAAAAGAGCAGAAAGGAGTTATGCGTTGTATTGGTCGAGCCTAATCGTGTAGGGTCAATTTCTCCCCTGTTGGTGAACACCGTAAGAAGTAAATGGCAACAAAAGAAAAACCGTTTGCCGATCACATTTTTCAGTCGTTCGCTCTTCACTCTCCTTTCCCCTGACGGTTCTCCCCCGTTTCGCGTTCGCCGACCGCTCACGCCACGTCACCGCGGTGGTGGCCGGTGGCTGGTGGATCCTCTGTCACTGCTGCTAGCTGTTGTTTTTCGGAAGTTGGTTGAAATGGAGAGCTAATTTGAAACCCTTAGATTTCCGAACAGTCAATGTTGCCCCATGACATTAATAAGGGTGTCAAACTGCACCCGAAAGCTAAATTAGGTTAGACAGTGTTGATATAGGCACCGATTTCGAAAATAGGCATTTATAGGCGCATATAGGCATTGAGGAACAAACGCCAAAATATGCATTTATAGGCACTATACAAACAATATAAAACCCCTTTTTCATATATCAAAATAGGGTGATAAGAACGCAAGAAACAGAATAGGAATGTGCCTAAAATGCGGTCTCTAATAATAAGGTTTAATAGGAACAACAATCTCAGACATTATATTCAAGGCGTGTGCCATAGCGCGCGTCTGCGTGCGCCGGCACAACGTGGCGGCGCTGTCGGAATTGTAGCCACCCGAAATCTTGCCTACTTGAGCACTCCTTGATCCCAGCACGAGAAAGCTTCGATGTAAAATTCAGACCGCTGGTCAGGCGGCCGCTCATTGGCGGAGCATTACGGTGTCAAAACAGTGCCATGGCCTACGTGTGCGCGGCATTCCTCGCACGACCTACAATGGCGTTGGGATGTGCGAGAAAGGTAGCGTTAGGTGCCTCTTAGCGCTAGTAAAAGCACCCGCTTTTACTAGTGCTGTTAAGTCGCGCACCAGAATATATCGAAGAATCAGGTCAGTGGTGTCGAGAAAACAAAAGTCAACCAAACACACGAACGCGCACGCACACTCCAACGCGCGCGCCTATAGGCAGCGTGTCACAGTTCCCTATCCGCTCAGCCCTGATTTGACAACGCTTACATGCGCCTAACGCAAGTCTCTTTGGCCCAAAGCAAAGTCATTTTAGATGCAAAAAAAAAATGGGGGACCCTTAAGCTTCGCTTTAAGACTTGAACGCGATAGCGATACCCTGTCCCTAGTGCGTGCTTCAACCACTTAGTGCATACTACGTAATCGGTAGCACGCTTTAAACCACGAGAAATTATGCGCGTGAAATGTTTTCGAACTTGCTATGCACCCACAACGTGGTCTTAAGGGAATACGCGCACTAACGCGCGTGCCTTTATAATGAATGGCCGGCTTTAAACCACGATGTTGTTATGATATTCACATATTCTGACGCCCGATGGCAATGTACACTTGTACAACGCAATATTACTGCGATATCACATGTCGTATTGTGACGCCTGTATACAGGACGCGCGTGTTTTTACAGCGTGAACGTTATTTTGACTGCATGTCCAAGCAGAGGAGGTTATTTTCACAGTACTTCCAAGCAGACGCGTGACTTTGTGGTAGAACACCTGCTTGTCACCCAGATGGCCTGGGTTCGATCCTCACTCGGACCCGAAAACTTTCATTATTTATTTTATTTGCATATTTCTCGATTTTTCAGGTCATGGACAAGATGATGATTTTTCGCTCACAACCAACGACGCCAACGCCGACACCGTCACCGACGCTGACACCGACGCCGACGCCGGTATTTCTGGGATACGAGCTCCTTCATGCTATCGCGTTAAAAGGAGCGAGACTTCCTTGACAGGGAGACCGCGCACGGGCACATGTTTGTATTGATCCACGGGCGTACTCCGCCTGTGAGAGGCATCGAGCGTTATGAATTATTTTGTCAGCACCTATCCATCATTTACAAAAATATTAGGGGGACAAGTTTATTTCTCCTCTTCCTCTAGAGCTTCGTCTTGAAAAGTAATACGCTATACCGTAATCGGGCCCCGCTTACGCTATATCGATCAATCGCCTCAATCGCCAGCCTTCTAGCTGGACATCCCAGCCGTGCCGCAAGGAAAGGAACGTCCGTGCACATTACGTAATGTAGGCCCTTTCAAACTATTCTAAAACGCCTACGGTAAGTACAGTCGCGAATTGCTCACTACGACATAGTTCATCCTTTTACTAATTGCAATGTACCCACTACGCGTCCGTAAGGCAGCACGCGCACCTGCGCATCTGCCCACGTTGTTGATGCTGTTGCCGATGATGATAATTAAGTATGTCGGTGGGTTTTGGCATGGGTAGGCCTATAAGGCAGCCACTCGTTATACGGAACTAATATGTCTTGACGCCTCGTGAAATTCTACGCTTCTGCCACGCAATATTACATGAATCAATGACAGCGCTTGCACTACTTAATATTGATATAGTCTTTTTTTTTTCGAACTGACTTTTAGCCCTGGCATATTTTTCTAGTAGAACACCTGCTTGACACGCTGAAGGCATGGATTCTATTCCCACTCGAGCCGAGGTTTCAATCTTTTTCGATTTTTCGGTCACGGACAACGCTGATTTTTCGCTCACAACCAACGACGCCGACACCAAAATTTCTGTGAAACCAACCAACGACGACAACACCAGAATTTCTGCGAAACGAGCTTTTAACGCTACGCGTTAATAATTTCAACAGCACTGGCTTTAAGAGGAGCACTAACTTTCAGCACTGGCTTTAAGCACTGGCTTTAAAGCAATGGATTTATGGTTAAAGAAGAGGCAAACTCACCTGACCCTCTGCTGCAACGGGAACATCCACTACCTATCAAGGAGAATACACACATGCAAATTAATACAACTCTTGTGTTGGTACTGCGCGCACATACGGTGTTTTGAAAACACGTCCTACTGCGCGTCAGAAGTTAAATTATATACATGTGATACGTGAAATTCGCAAAAATGTTCAGGTGGGAGCAACGAGAGAATGACCCCCCTGGTAATGGCAAGCACGTTTCTTCTATATGACTCTGCTAACACTACAAATGGACATACAAGGACACGTAGGCTGCTTATAGGAACGCGCACGCGAGCTCTCGTCAACTTCTTTCAGTTGTTTCCGCTTCTATACAACCTGTTCTTCTGCTACTCTGTGGCCATTTACACGGTGTCAGAGTCAGAAGGCCTTTATTTTATGACGAACTGCCTGCTTATATGTGACTGATGTGGCTGTTTTCGCAAATTTAAAGCTGATACTAAAGAAAACTATTCAGTGGGGCTAGGTACGCCTTGTGTAGTGCTTGATTAACATGTAAATCCGTAGGCTTACATTGGCGTGTATGATTCCGTGACTTAATGCATACATTCAAATGCAAAGGACTGCTGAACCGCTTCTCGTATCTTTATTTTCAAGGTATTGGGCACTTATGCATAATAATTATCCAATATGAGCGCTATCCATTGGCCGAATGATCACCACGACCGCTTATACGTTCCGTCCCTAGTGGTAGAAGGAAAGAACTGCCACAGGAAGGCTGGAATCGGGACATCCGAGCAGATTAGGTGTTCCAGTAAGGTGTAACTCATCCCATACCGCGGTCTTGGACAATGGCTATCATGCTAACCGGTGAGTACTTCGGCCTAGTGCCAAATTTTCACCCATAACTCTGGACACTTTCAGCGTTCGCAGTCCAAAAGCAGCCTCCACGGGGCGCCACCTTCGCGTGCAGGCGATGTGTTTTTTTTTTCTCTCCTGGTAACCAGCTTCCTACAGGTGCTGTTGTCTTTTCTCTCTCTTTTGTTTTCTATTTCCAATCAAGCGCCAAGAATGCGTGGAAGTTGGGGCTTAAAGCTCGTGTTTTCTTTCTTTTACCCCAGCTTGCTGCGCAGCATATGCGAGGTGTTTCTTTTGTACGAAACACTTAAAAGAAAGAAAACAAAACTTGTCATACGTTTTCCTCTGCCGTTTTCGTGGGTAGGCGACGTAGCTAGTCGTAAATGAGCAGGGAAAAAGGGTTCATTCTACTCTCATTAATTGCAGAAATATATCTCCGTACTTAATGTTAATTGATTCACTTGGGCGATCGTGTTGCAGCTGCGCAATGGATGACGGGGATAGTAATCGACTCGCGACTGCTTTGCAAAAATCAAATAAGATGAGCATGACTTTTACAGCATTTATATCCACATTTCATTAAGAAATGTTTCGGCGTTATAGGTTATATACTTCCATGATAAGTGAAGAACAACGTTCGGGAACTCTTACACATAAGCGTCTCGTGTACAGATATTTGTAGCACACATTAGGAGGCGTATCTGGAAGAAGACACTTGCCGTAAGTTCTGCGCTAATAAGACATAAGTGAAGGCCGAGGGGCATGTCAAGCTGCTTATGGGACTTTCTTCCTTGGTCCTCTTTATGTAACCAAAAATGACATAAATAAACTTGAAGCTTCGCTAGTGCTTCACCTTAAATTTAAATACTCAGACGTAGACTGGAAATGATGCTGTATGGCTCTTTTTGGATGGACCTGGGTGGGTCACGTAATGCGTAAAACAGACAATAGATGGACAGTAAGAGCAACATAATGCGTACCAAGGAATGCGAAACGCATTACAGGAAGGCCGAGAGTTATATGGCGTGACGAAATTAAGGAATTCGCGAGGATAAAATGAAATCAGCTCGCACAGGATATGGTTAACCGTAGATCATTGGGAGAGGCCTTCATTCTGCAGTGGTCTAAAACAGGCCGAGAAAGGTGATGAGTTGCTATTTACAGTTTTCCCACATAATTAAATAAATACAATAGAACCGTGCATTGCTTTGACAGAACCGAGCATTTTTTCTATTGTATCCCTTTTCCGAGGCAGAGCCACGTCATTTCGTCTGGTTAAAATTGAAAGCAACCAAGTTGAACCTACAAGTTGTTAAAAGGTGCGCGATTTCAACTGTCCGTTGTAGAGTTACAAACAAGACTTAACCTCCTACTTAAGATCTGCATGTAAAGATGTAAAAACACATTATTACTGTTCTGAAAATTAGCTTCTGCTCTTGGTTTATTCAGAGAGAGCAAAAGTGGCATTAGGTTCAGGGCAAAAAATTGGGTTAGGTAACGTCAAATGCATGTTCATGATTTCTTAGCGAATCAAATGGATTGCTTTATCAAAGAAACAAAAATATGCGATACAGCTTAAAGTACTGTTTTTCTTTTCCTGTTGTCGTTATCACGCACCGAAACCCTGCCATATGTACCTTTAGGCTTAACTACCAATAAGCGCTTGACATCTGCACGGTGTGAGCATGCGCGTTTCTTACGAAGGATGATCTCGCATCGCGGCTTGAATAAAACATCAACGATGGCTGCTGATGGCATGAGCTCCCACATAAATAGCCTTTCGTGACGTTAGAACTCTCAATAACTTCGGGCAAGCTTAGGTGCTCTTTTAATATTACAGGTGTCGCGAATATTGTCACAGTATGACATTACCTTCATGAAATGTCTCTCGACGGGAGATTGATTTCAGTTCGACAAACATAAAGCTGATCATTACGTGTGCCCTAACAAACAGCTAAAGCTAGATGGACACTTTTTCAGGCATTGTTTCATGTAATTCACTACTATCAGCAATTGTAACTCAGAATCATGCACATTTTACAGCCGTGAAAAAAATCAGTAGACAGGGGTTGTGTGCTCGAGCCGGCGTTTTGACAAGGGGACTGTCTTCTTCAAGGCTAGAACTGGTTCTAGCCTTGAACTTTTTCATCGCAAGCTTTTATCTTGCCCTTACTGTTGTATTTTATCTTTTACTACAGGTATTTATTGCCGATAGACAACTTTTTGTATTCTTTCTCTCTTCATGCACACACGCAATACTAAGACTTCTTTCTGTCCGCAAGCTTCCTAATCAGTACGGCTATCGGCATAGGTGTGCGCAAGGTTCCGCTTCAAGGGGCATAGGTTCATCGGAGCGCCTCCTCCCTATTATGTCAATGTATAGGGCTGGTTTTGCCCCCCCCCCCACCGAGTCGCAGCGCCACCCCTCTCTATTATGCCCATATATGGGGCTGACTTTGCACCCCCCCCCCTCTTAGGTGACTAGGATGGGCGGCCCCC
This sequence comes from Rhipicephalus appendiculatus, assembly GCA_030522465.1. Taxonomy (NCBI): domain Eukaryota; kingdom Metazoa; phylum Arthropoda; class Arachnida; order Ixodida; family Ixodidae; genus Rhipicephalus; species Rhipicephalus appendiculatus. The sequence continues at coordinate 35,593 of JALIZH010012119.1, read as the reverse complement.
CGCCCTGCCCCTCCCCCCCTCTCCCCGTGCGCACGCCTGTTCTTATCGGTGTAATGTATGTAATGTAAGAAGATAAAAACATGGCTGATCTCTCCGTCATAGGAATCCGTATAACACGAAAGTGAAATCTGTTCTTACAGAAGTAGCTAAATCTTTTGTGTACATTGATATAAGAGAGCTTGCACAATGTCTATTGGTGTTTGACAGTTATAGCACCGTTTAACGTGGATGCATCCACTTTGACGCTTGGTGGTAAATTTTATCCCGACGACTAACGTCTATGATCTATCATTAAACAAAGCCTTATGGTCATAAATGCTTGTGGTCGCTGTACGGTGAGAGCAGAATCAGAGAAAGCCCTGTGACAGCCAGGAGAGCGTCACTGATTGGAAGCCGAACTTCGCCTTAGGTCGCCTACTCGCGGCATGTTAGAGTTATTGAACACCACTGCCCGACCAGAGGGAAACGCAACGCGCGTCGTGTCTTCCCCGTTGGCCGGCTGCGATTTCTCACGGACAGACAGACAGCCAGACCAAAATTTTTTGCGTTGAAGTATCGCGGGGCGAGCGTAAGTTTGGGAACGCGGAGTTGCGGCATTGGTTAAGGCCACGCAAAGCACTCGCGCGTCGCACAACTATTTTTGGTATGGATGGATTCAATGAGCGAGGCCAACGCTCTGGGTAACGTCGCCACCTGGCAGTGCAGTGTTATTGCGTCGATAAAATTGCAATTTTCCTATTCGAAACGCGCCGAATGGGACGGACGCGTTGAAACGACGCTTTCTAGGAACTAATCGTGTATTTCACGGTCAAGATCACCGTGAGAGGACAGTGGTAGATATAAAAGGCGCGTTTGTAAAGCCTACAGAGAATGTGGATAGCGTGCAGTGGATAGCGTGCCCGGCATCGCTTGTGGCAGTCCAAGAGGTCCTAGGTTCGACCCCCCGCTGATGGAACTTTTTGTCTTCTGATCATGCGTATTTTTTCGACGTCATTTCCGTGACGGAAATACGTCACTGGAGTCTTGGTGGATCCCGGCATAAGACACTTTCGTGTTAAAAAACCGGTATTGCTCCCTTTTGCGATAACACCCTGTAAGACGATGAACCTGCGCCGCAGTGAGGCGGAGACTGTTTAACTATAATATGGCGGACGTGCAGTGTTTACGTCTATGGTAATTGACAGATTCCACACTCTTCAACAGACAGGTGTGTTTTAGCAGTGTGTAAGAAGCTACATCCAGTGAAGACATTCGAAACACAATAAAGAAGCCAAATAATAGACCGTGGATGAAACCACAAAGTTCGCAGGCGTCCTGCTATTCGCGCGACATTTTACATGCATTAAAATTTTGCACCATATGGACGGTATCGCCACTAAAATTTAAATAACTAAGCGGGATTGCCATGTCTGTAGCTAAAACAAAATATGTCATTAACCATGTTGTGACAATATGGCGCCCCAAATATTTTTCGGTTCTGGCAAATTTGTTCGACGAAACCTCACAGGGTGGATTATGGTACTTGAACATTGAAAATGGTCATCCGACCATTTGTTTCCAGGAGTTACATATTCCTGGTCATTACGAGTTTTCCATTATGTAGGACATTTTATTTCCTTGGAATCATGCGTTTCCATTGTCGATTCGTTCTACTAGCGGGTGAATTCATTTCTCGGTATCCTCACGTGACACTCACCCTGCACCAAAGCCTTGAAGATTGAACCACCTGTAGTTGTGGTGCTTCACTGCGCATCCGAAAGTCGCGGGATTCAATCCCGGCCGTGGCGGCGCACTTATTGTGGAGGTGAAAGGCTACAGGCGCGTGTACTTAGATTTACGTGCGCGTCAAAGTACCTCAGGTGGTTGAAACTTCAGCAGCTCTACACAACGTCTTCCCCTCATAATAATATCAATGTTGTTGGACGTAAAACCCAAAAAATTATTATTTAAAACATTGAAGATCTCCGGCTGTCAGCGTACTCACCGACTCGAGCAAATGCCACGTGTAGGACGAGTGCGAGCACGGCAACCTTTAGGAGCGCCATTGCTCCTATTCCTTGTCAGAAGCGACGTTCACGGTGGTCACCTTGGCAAGAGCGAGCAAAGTGCTCAGACCTGTTTATAAACCCGATGGGCCTTAGGGAACCCCTACGCAGCTTGCGATAAGTGGTACCGGTACGTAAAATACTGGGAAAAGCTCGCCCGCAAAAGCCTATTTTTTTTCGTAAACATGTTGAGCCTGACTTTCCAGATTTTTTCGCTCAAACAATAGCCCTAAATGTAACGTTTCATCGTCCATTGTTTAGCACGAGCTATCTTGTTCACCACGTGTGGTAGATGACTAATCGAAGTTTGGGTGTCACGCCGTGGGCTTCATTGTTCCCAAAATAAGACAGAGCGAAAGCCATAGGCCTAACAACGGATGCATAGCGGTCGTCGTAACGGCTTCAGCCATTTGTGGCCAGCTGAACAGGTTAACCACACCTCACGTATTAAAGATATGATACAAAGGACGAGAAAAAAAATGGTGAATAATAATAATTTAAAAATATTAAGCAAAATATGCAAGCATATCAGGACTTATATTCTTGGCAATGTCGGACACTACAACCAATTTTTTTCGGATGCGCCAAGAAGACAACTTATAGTAGGCCTGTCCAGTGCAGCAAGATATTAACCGAAGCCAACAAAGCCTAATCAATTTCTTGTTTAACAATACCTTGAGTAATAAAAGACCTTACAAAAGGCAGGACTGCACAAAATGTTCATAAGGTCTGGAAACTGAACGCCGAATACATTCACTGAACGAAGAAAGAAGCTGTGTTTTCTACGAATCCAAAGGACTAACGAAAGACGCTGAAGGCATGCATTTGTAGTATTAGGTGTGTGACGTTCTTGAAGTTTAACTTCTTATTTATACCAACACCTTGTGATAAAACGTGAAAACGAGCTTAACGACATCAACACGACGTCGGCACACAATGGTAGGCAGGACTGTTGATTTTTAAAAAGCATTTACACTGTTTGTTTCTTAGAACATGACGATGATGCTAGTGCGGCGGTTTCTAAACGCTGACTAAAAAGAAAAATGATTTTTTTTTATTACTCTAATCAAGCACGATAGCAGGGAGAGAGAAACCTGAAGGGGTAAATAATTGTAGAACAGTGAATGTCGCTTGACCCAGCGTTTTGACGAGAGGAGGTATTGTTTTCGGTAGGTTATTATTTCCCTATACTAAAAGTAGCACTCCTACAACAAGAAGGCACTTAGTAATCTAGAAAACGCGCAAGATGGATATTTGTGGTGGTGGTGAAACTTTATTGCCCAAGGAAGGGATCCTGAAGAACACTCAGCTAGGCGCCATGTGTAGAAGGAACCTCCCACGTCATACCCGTTGGGCAAAATAAAGTTTATTCAACTCAACTCCCACGTCATGACATAGCCCGACGATCTCCACCGCCTTGCGGGCCTCCTGGACAACCTGAAGGTAGTCTTGTAGTGAATCAATTTTTAGCACTTTGCCAAATGTTCCTTGTTCTTGTCGTAGGCGCCACTCGATACACAACCACACAGCATGTGGTTCATGTCTACACGTTCAGAGCACTGTTCAAACTCATGTCCGTCATAGCCTGGGTCGATGTGCTCCATGCGCGAGGGGCTGGGGTATGAGTTCATGTCTGGACGAAGCGTAACGCGACCAACTGGCTGCGCGTTAATTTCTTATCCGGGAGGAAGAACTCTCGTCCTTGTAGATGAAAGTGCTTATTGAGCTCCTTTAAGCGATTAATTGATCCCTGCTCTCGATATTTGAGGTAACGGGCAAGCTGGAGTGACGCAGTCGATGATTCATCGCACCGCCTCGTGTGCGGTCTCGTTGAGATTCCGCAGGCCGCCCCCCTTGGCGGTCCATGTGTGCCGGATACCATGCAATGGAGTGATCGGTGATGTTAGTTTCGCTTAAGATTCGTAGCATCATTTTGTCTATGCCGCCCTTGGCGAAAGTGGCTGCTGCAGAGTTGCTGTATACGGTTGTGAAGCTCGAGTCCTTGAACTGCTGCACGCTATCCCTTTCTGCCGTGGTGTTCAAGCCAAGTTGATGAGAGTCTCTCTTTCCACTTCGGTGCTTCATAGGCATGCCATCTGTGCCGTGTTCTGAGCCTGAATGACTTCGGTAAGGGGATTGTGCACTTTGAGCTGAGGCAAATGCCGTCCTTTACTGCCTTACTCAGGGCGTTCGGGGTGAATAGTGTGTTGATCGAAGGCCCCATCGTCAAGAAAGAAATGCATGAGCAAAGATTGGATTTGTTGCTATAATTGCTAGTGATAGAACGTAAAGGCTTTAGTGACATTTCTGGTTCTTTCTGTGTAAATTAACCTACATAGTCACAAATAGGCAAGGCGTCGATCTACATGTATTCCTCGACAACGTCGGGAATACCAACAAGGTACCGTTACGCGCCATCGGTATTTTAATGGAGCGGAGAAGACTACCAAGAACAAGTGTTCTGGGATGCGGAGCGCCAAGAAATAGAGGCGTTGGGATCTCCAACAAGGTACGCGGTGATCCAATACAACGGCAAAGGGGCCGTCGAAGAGGCACAGGCCAAATTTAGTAATAAAAAACGAGGGCAAGACATTATCGTTTTTATATATACTAAGCATGTGCCGCGCAAAGAAACGAAGACGAGACACATAAACGACATAGACTGGCGCTGACTTCGAACTGATTTATTGAAAAGCATGAAATCCACTTTGTACATGCGCACATGTTATCAACAACTCAAGACGCGTCATGGGTGAGCATACAAAAACTGCATCTCTTTGCCACTTTAAGTGCACACTTGGCGTACTTACACGCTTGACACCAGATTTCCTTATGTGAGCTGCCTCTATTATTTCTCTTTCTGTATTGTTTTTGCACGCAAGAAGAAGGTCGCGTGATCAAAGTGTGGAGTGTATTTACACTTGTTGCAGTGATCTGCAATATGTCCGCCTGAATTGTTTTTTTCTTCGTTTCTTTGCGTGTCACATACTTAGTATATATCAAGACGTGTACCAACTAGCCAACCAACGTATCTTTCTAGAACATTATCGTTCTTCGAGTGTCCTGGTTCTGGAGAAATCTGAGATCATTTTCAGGTGTGGAGTTGGATGCTATGGAGGAATAATTAACGCAGTCACGTCCACACAAGTGCTGAAACAGGAAGGCGCCCATTCAACTGCCACTGGCATCGGTGCGAATTTCTCTCAACGCAGCGAGATCAAGATACGCTATCATTCGAGAACTTATCAGGGTATCAGCATGCGCTGATAAGGCAGGAGAAAAGAGTGAGCCCCAAGTAAAAGCACAGTCTTCTTAAGAGCGCTGCGAGAAGACGCGAAATGCCGGCGAAATTTCGACTGAAATGGAGAATCCATAGCTGGACCTCGGCTGCGTCATCAAAATAGCCGAGCACGGTTATTTCAAGTCCGAAACGGTAGTTCGGGAAACTCGCTTAGAGGCCAGGGTCGCAGAATACTTCGAGAATTGTGAATAATAATAATGCACATTTCAAAACAGTGGGACAAATTTATAACGTCACTGAGGTATCACCAGTAAGTTGCCCATTTGCAGCCGCGAAGAAATTAATCCATTATAGGTTCGAATTTGTACGGCGCCTGCAAAAACTGAAAGGCGTGACTTCAAATTGATATATGTCGTTTCCACTTAGAAAACGGATTCTTCTCGGTGTACCGGATGAACTGAAATTTCCAACAATAACCCGAGCAAAGCTCGGTAGGCGAAAATCTGAATGTTTAACGCGTTAAAGTCTGCTCAGTAAATAATCTACGTAAGGCCATTTTTAGTTTCGTGTTGAGTCGGCAATAATCAACACAAAATTGCATTGTGCCGCTCATCTTGACAAGCACGACAAGAGATGCCCAAGCCTCGGTGATATCGTTGGAGAGCATCTCGTCGACTTCCATTCGAATAACACCACGCTCTGTGCTGGGAACGTAGATATGTTGGCCGGTAAAATGGACTGACATTTATGCGAAAATGTTATGCGCAACAACTCAACTCTGGCTTTATGGATAATTGTTTAGGTCGATGATATCGGCCCAAGAACGCGAGACATGAGAAAGACGTTGTGCTTGCGTGATTGGGTGGTCTGCAGCTGTCATTTTTTCCGCATTAATGCAGCCGATGTCACTACGAATGTACAATCTAGAGCCTAATAATTCATTTTTACTTGACATTAGTATCTTATTTTGAATGTTTTGGAACAACTATCCCTCCCTACGAAACATTGTTGACGGTGAGTTTAAGGGCCCGGCTGCATGGGGACGGCCTTGGTGCTTCTTGATGCCATTTCTTCGATATATAGGCTCTTTTTCAAGATCAGAATTTACACGAAAGACCGGCTGCAACTGGGACTCTGAAAAACATTAAATGTGGCATGTTTCTTTTTTTTTTCTTTTTTTTTACGGCTGCTTCATTTGCTTATGCTATGTTTACGACATGTAACGGCTGTACGTATTCGTATTCTATGTAAAATTTTTTCATAACAATGAGACACTGCATCTCCCATGCTCTAAACGGTTTTCAAAAGCATGCCACAACGAACAATATGGTATCATCACAATCGCTACTGCTTCTATTTGCAAGCATGCGTCCTTTAACATATAAAAGAACTGAAGAAGAAATTTTGACCGATGCTGCTTTGTAGTTGACGTTATATTTTTTCCCTCCTCCGACTCCTTTTTAAACATGCAAGAAAAGGTGGTGATCGTGTTATCCAGATATCGTCGGTATATAAAATATATTTCACAAGTTTGTAATTTTCGAAAAAAAACCTGCTTTTGGAAACTGAATTTTCCGATTGTCTGCCACACACAGTATGCTCCATGAAAATTAGGATTGCCACCGGCCCGTTTGTAGAACGAATCGATAAGCATTTCTCAGAAATGTGTATTTTAAGTTCACAACAAGTTCATCCTGGCCCGGATATACTACAATAAGGTGCATGACAATCTTCGCTTTAAGAAACGCCTTTCGCATTCTTCACCGGGAAGATATGGCGTGTTTCAAGAGAACAATGCTAAGGCCGAAACACATGCAGTGTTCTTGCCGGCGTTTTTTTTGGCGTTGAGTCTCTCGACGTCGTCACGTAAATGCCGCCACAGAGGGCGGCCAACCAGATGAGAACCACTCCGGCCAGCGCGAGCACAGCGTCGCACATGGTTACCAGAGGGAATAAACTTGACACGTCGCAAAGCAGTGTGCAGTTTCCGTCAATGGACCAACAAGAAAAATTTCTGATTAAAGATTTGATGTCTCATTTGCAGTTTTGTAATGCGAAAAACGACTCACAGAACAACCGAAAGGCCTATTTTCTTTTATTTTACCTGCAGTGCCACCTATTGAGATTAAGAAGCACAAACTCGTAATATATGGCCTTTGAGCTTGAAGCTGTCGAACATCTTGAGGCCACGTATTTGGCCAATGTATCATTCCTGCTAAGTCTACCGATGAACTTGAGCACGCTTCTCGGAAACAGTTCAAAGATATCACAAGCGCTTTGCTGTCGAATCTCCTATAGAACAAGCTATGTCAGATACAAGCATCAGTAGAAAAGTTGCGGGCCACACAGTGCCCGGCGACGACTTAACAGATCTGAGGCGGGCGGCAGCCATTTTGGCAGCAGCGACGAGGTCATTACATTGACGGAAGTTGCTGCCAGCCGCGTGCTGATTGGTTCTGCGTCCATCGATCTGCTTCCGGCGTCGACACCGACGCTACCGATGTCTGGAACATCCTGAGGGGGGACGTTTCGGCCACCGTCGCCGGTAGCGTCGACACCGAGTGACGCCGGCAAACAAAACGCCGGAAAAGCACCGGTGAAAACTGAAAGCGGGAATGCTTATAGAAGAGGTCGTGTGGCTGCACTGCGTATAGAAGCGCCTGAAGCGCCATTAAAAAGGAAGAGCCGCAGAAGACGTTTCAGAATACAACCGTTCCAGCTGTTGCAGTGTAAACCCCTCACCTCCCTCCCCCCCCACTTCCCCCCCCCCCCCACTCCTCCCCCCCCCCCCCCAAAAAAAAGGAAAAAAAGCGGGTTGGAGCGATCCGCACGAATGTCATCCCATGCATAACCTAACAACACGCCATCGGCAACCTGAAATTCTGCAAGTAGGACTGACGAACTTACTATTGTACCCAGATGCAGGGACAAAATTCGCTATACACAACTCCTGCATGAATCGAACACGATGTGCACAATTCGACACTTCATGTGCTGTTTCAGTCCTGCTGTGATGAAGAGCACTAGACTTGAGTGCCGAGAAACTTGTAAACGCAGGTATTAACGAGAGAGCGTTAAAGGAGTACCGACGCGATTTTGGAGGATCGCAAAAGGGACATATTTCGCTTCATTGGTATGCAGTGTCAACGCTCTCCACACAGCGGAGCCAGGCAACACGTATAAAATATTTTATTTTGATTTTAAAGTTCTCGTCGCTGATCATCTGCACGCCAGCCCCACTGCAATGGACATTATCCCAACGAGTCAAGTCAGTTCCTGAATTTGCGAGCTCTGCGTCCTGCGTGCAGCCTAAATCGCAGAAATCGCTCTCAGGGTGACTGGACGACAATCCAATCATCGTTGTTTACATGCACCACGAGCAGATGACAGATTTGCCCTTAGTACGTCGCCAGTTGCTGTCTTCCCGTGACGTCACACTGCTCTGAAACGTCACTGAGAAGCCGTCCCCTCGATACCGAAACCGCAATTGCTGTTCTATGGTTGCGGCATTAAAAATATATCCAATGCATTCCCAAGCACTACGACACTCTTTATAGGTTTCTCGACACCAGTAGTTTTATTTAAAACAACAATCCGAAAATTTTTAAAATTCTTGTCAGTACTCCTTTAAAGAGCCCGTTTCATGAAAATTTCGGTGTAAGCGATGGCGCTTGCGCGCGATAAATCAGCGTTGTTCATGAGGGAAAATTCAAGTTTTCTGGAAATAAATAGATAATAAACGGGTTAGGTTCGACGGAAAATCGAACCTAGATCTTCTGCGTGGAATGCAGGTGTTTTACCACTGAGCCACGCCAGTGCTTGCAACGTCATAATCCATCTCGGCTGAGGCATAATTAATCATCATTGTAAGTAAGAGAATCAACATGGTACCCAGATGTGCAGGTGCGCGTGGCACTTTGCGGACGTGTAGCGGTTACTTGGTCAATTCGGAAAAGAAAGAATTAAGGCGTAGTGGGCACTTCGCAACTGTACTCGTATTTGCAAGGCATTGTAGAATAGTTTGAAATGGTGTCTTTCAAGTTTTGTTCGTCATTATCAATGAGCGTCATTCACCATGAGATATAATAATATGGTAGAACCAGAAGCTAGAAGTGGCTGAAATGCTAGTGTGGCGGCCATAGCAGCATAGGTAATGATCTAAACTGCAAGTAGCAGCTTTCTTTCTAAGAAATCCGTACGGGTTTCCTTGTGGCTTCGTGCTACGAGCGGGTGGTTGTCTATTTTTCCTTTCTTCACCTTGCGCGATTCCACAGCACTCATTTGCATTAAATGATGTAGACTGCTAAAAAATGTAATATTTATTAACTGTGGCATTTACTTCGCCCTGCAGCATTTTCTATGTCTCGCTAACGTTTTACTATATGAGAGTTAGAAAGCCTCGTTATAACTACTCAGCGTGTCATAGTTAACTAAGGTTATAACTTGCGTACGTTACGGATTAGTAGACGTTAGTGTCTCTACTAGCCGTAGCATCGTTATGCGTAAGGAGGTACGCATAACAATGTATTGTGCTGTAACTGAGCCAGTCTTATAGAAAATTTATGCAAACTGCAAGTTACTTCGGAACTTGTGTTTGGCCTAGTTGGTGCTAGTTGGCCTAGTTGCCCCCTGACGTGCGGTAAGTCCTACGTAGGGCAGGTGGGGCGGTGCCTGAATGATTGAGCCAGGGAACATGAACAAAAGTTAAAAAAAGAGGATTTGGCTCGCCTGCCAGTGCACTGTAAAGACTGTGCGTGTGAACCACGGTTTCAGGGGATAAAGATTCTGGGCAGAAGCCAAGATCAAACGGCTCGAGAGCTATGAGATGCCTATTTTATTAGAAAGAAAAGTGATGCCGGTGTCAGCGACACATCTATTAGATTATTTGAATCAGAAATGCGATTCTTCGATAAGTGGTTGCCCCGCTAGGCTGATGAGCGGGTGCAATTGTGTCTGCGCATGTCATAACCTGCTATATATTTTTACGTCTGTCCATGAATAAACGAGTTGAAGGTTACCGCCCGTGTCGTCGTACCTCCCTCCGTCCTCGTCTTTTTTTGTGCGGTCAAGATGTCGATCTGCAAGTTACTTCATTATGTCTGAATAACAGTCTTGTGTAAGGCCATGACGCAAATATTTAGAAGCGTTAAGGTATAATAGCATGGGTCTAAAATATCAATTATATGCGTAAGTTTATCGCTGCTCATCGGTACAATATGTAGTACACAAAAGTCGGCTGATAAAAAAATTCAAAGTTGTAGTTAGAATGTTTGTAGCGTAGGACTCTTTACATTCTGTGTATGCTTGTTTGTGCGTGTTATCGTTTATGGTTCATTGATGCCTCCGTGTATACGTCGCTATCTGAATATGTCATTGTGTTGTGCATTTAACAGGGTTATGCCATGAGATAGGCAAATATTATTAGTGGAAAGAGAGAATGCTGCAAGCCTTCAGCTGTTTTGTCTGAGTCTGTGCTTTTGTGGTAGCGAGACATGGTAGTCAGTCATGGTAGTAGAGCTGGTAATTTGGCACTTACTACCTGCATGAACTACATAAGTAGTAACTATTTTTACAAGCATTTACTGTCTCAAGTTTGGTAAGTACTACTACTAGGTTTTTCAAGAGTGAACATATCGCTATTGGTACTAATCTACTATTGTTCAGATATCAACAGTAGCATCTGTTTCAAACTAGGCACATTCATTTCACTTCTTGGGGTCCACTACATGCGTACGCCCTTGTGTTTTAATACTTGCATTTATAAGCTTAAAGGGCGCGGGCATCAGCTGACGTTATTTGCAGCGCTACATTGCCATCATTGTATGATATTCGCGCGATGGCGTTACATATGCAAGGGCATAATTGTGCTCAATTTGCGTCATCAGCATCAACCTTGGGTAAAAGTACCTTCATTGGCGTGAGAATGTGAATATATCTATGTCATTAAATTAATTTGACCGCATTTCAGCAAATTCTTATTTTTACTCGCACCAAAATATCCTAACATTCAAAAGAGTCACGCGAGCTGTTTTAAAAATCTCCGCGTGTGGGTTTGAGAGCCGTGCGCCGTGCGTATGCAAGTGCGGTAAATCGCACTCTCTTTCAGATGAGAAAGCTTTTTTTTTTGCAAAGCGTTTTGTCACGTGGTTGGACACGGTATAACAATGGACTGAAACGCAGAACTCCCGCTATTAAAGACGAAGGTCTTTTTTTTTGGCGAAACTGTGCCCAGAAAATAAAAAGAAGAACTAGCACACAGTGCAAGAATAGCGGCGAGTACAGTCGCCGGCCATCGATAACCTGATCATCAGCGAAATGAGACGTATCTTACACATACCTAGACGAACATTCCAGAGTTATCGCTGATGCTCGGGTTAGCTTCAGAATAAGCTTGGCTACCCGCGTCGCGCATGCAATATTATCAGCATAGTCTAAATTAATCGCGAAGTTTTCCTAACAATCAGGCCCGGCGTGTGCCAAGCGGTGGGTGGTGCCGTTGCGCGCAGTCTTAGTTATCACTTTTTTGGCGTGACATCGGGAAACGCTCGACCCAAGGAAAGCACTGGAGCGCATATCCGCATTCCCGTTGCCGTATTTTACCCTTTAATGCTCACTGTATCGACCTGCTACATGTAATGTAATGCATAAAAATATAATAAAGGTGTCAATGCTTCATGAAAAGCAGTTATTGCGGATTTGACATGTTATCATGAAGTTGCAGTGAGGTACATATTTAACTAAAGTAATTAATTAATAGTAACTAAAATAATAAAGTTATACCTAAAATGAAATTTCATTCATTTTTTTCTTAAAATGAACTGCACAAGAAGAGTAAAAGTGGTCAGCGTTTTCTCACAGTTTTTTCTCAAGACAACTATTTGTGAAAATTACAAAAGTAATGAGAACTAACAGACAATAACCAAGCCACGTATAAGGGATGTTATTAGTAGTAAATGTAATGTAAATCTGAAGAAAGAAAAGTGGACGAAAAGATAACTTGCCGTGGGCAGGGACCGAACCTGCGACCTTTGAATAACGCGTCCGATGCTCTACCAACTGAGCTATCACGGTGGCCATCCCCCCGTCCAGTTTATGGGGTATATGTGAAGTGGGGTATATATGGGGTACATATTCGCAGGAATTGCGGTGTGATCGGTTGCAAGCGAAAACTTGAGATAGATGTTAATAAATAAATACATCAAAAAGTTCTGTTCGAGCGACAATAAAATACCAGGACTTCCGCGTAGCAAGTAGGCGTTCTTCTAGAGAGAACCACCAGGGCCTGAAACTGTATCGAAAAAAAAATGCCCTACATGAATGTCATATAGTGCGAGGATTCTTCTTAACGCATGTAATATTGCGTGGTTATACAGTCGAACCAGGAGTCCAAACGTGTGAATTGCGCAACGAGTTGTTGGTTTCAAGGCCCACCCATTGCGAAGCGCTCAAGGATTAATCATCATGATGAGCAGCAGCAGCATCAGAAAAGTGTGCAGCTGCGAGTTGCGTGCCTTGCCGAACGGGGGTACTTCGCCACTTTGCGAAAGGAAGAATCGTGGCGTAGTGGGCACTTCCCAACAGTCCTTGCCCTGGCAGTGTTGCCAACATTAGGGTAATTACCCTACTTGTAGGGTATTTTCGGAATTTTTCGCTGAGCGTGGGGTTGTAGGGCGATGATACGATTTTGTTATCAGACGTAGGGTGATTTCCACTTTTCGCTCGTCGTCTATCAGCGAACTACGTGGACGATCGACGGGACATCTCCGAGAGTGACATGCCTAAGGAAATCCGAAAATGAACTATTTCTTTGAATAAAATTAGAACCGTCTTAATTCACATGTCACCAGCATAAGGAGGACATGAAAGATAATACGTCACATGTTCCTGTGATAGCATTGTTGCTATTTCCCGTGGATGGTTTATTCCTCTCCGTCGACACCCATTCGTTTGTTGCCTGGAGGAGCTTTTAAATTTTGCGACGTCAGTCAGTTCCAACTTATTAAGGCAATAGCCTTAGATGACTCATCAAACACGAAAAGTGACCGTCGGCGTCAACGTAAGAGATGCAAAGAATCATCACCATATAACAATGCCACCTAATGACATCATGATGACGTCAGATCGACAAAATTTCTGACGTCATCATGAAGTTATAGTGAAGTCGCTGACGTATCAAAATCTAACATTACATGATATTATCACTTGGTCATAGAGGGGCCAATCCGGGAGGCATGTGCAATGCAGAAGGCTTGCAATGCCTCCTATCCCGGAAGCAGTGTGCAAAACCACGCTAGGTGCAGAAAGATTTCGATGGCGGGGGGATCATACACAATCGACTGAGAAGAAAAAAGAAATAACAACATGGTTTTCGCATTCGAATCACCTTGCGTGAATGCACAGGAGGCCATGCGAGTTTTTTTCCACGACAATGGATGGATGAATGGATGGATGAAAGAGCATCCCCTATTGGCGGCAAGATCGACCTATAGGAGGCAGCACCGTCGCGGCGGTAGTGTGGGTAGACGGTCGGCGGCGCGTATACAAATGCACACAGCGGCGCTTCGTTGTGAGCGTTTTGAGCCGACTGTCGGCAAATAAAGTGCGTTGAGGGCAGCATGGCAGGCCATTGTGAGAGAACTTCATCGCTTCATTTTGATTTTTCTATATGTTGTCTTTTGAACCCTATGCACGCCTATGTGAGTGGGTTCCTGACTTCTGACATTCCTGGGAGCGAAGATGCTATAAAAACGCACCGAAACCTCGTAACTTTTGTCTTGCAAAAGGGGGAAACGAACGCAGTAATTCATAAAAGAAACTGAAAACACTGCAAGTGCCATGTGGTGTTGTCTGCTTTCGTTGCTACAATGCAAAGGGCAACGTATTTCGTGGAATACTGGAAAGCGCCGCTTCGAAGTGGGACAATGGGCCCACAATAAACACAGGACAACAGCTCTTTCTTAGAGATAAATAGCAAGGACCATAGAGTGCTTCTGTATTTGTTGCTATTCAGTATACAGTGTTTCGCGATTCCTATTCCATACGAGTTAACTTGCCCAGAAACGGATTTTGTTAAAACTACATTTTGTTAATTAGCTGTCGCTCTTCGCTAGATCATTAATATTTGTTCATTACAACGACGTTTTCAAAACGTATTATATTAAGATGCTCTTCAACAAATACATATTGTTTTCATATTTTTATTATGATCACGAGCAATGTAGTATTCAGTTGTGTCTCAGTGGGTGTTTTCAAAATGGTAATGTGTGTACGCACTTTCCTAGAATATATCACATCTATGAGAAGGAAGTTGCAGCTGAATCGCCCTAAGGGAGAGACATTGATGGCGACACTGGCTCGGTGCTCAATACGGAGAGATATTGACTGGTACCGCTAACATTTGAGGGTAAAGGCGCAAGTTGCTTTTGTTTTACGCACACATTGACATATCTAGCCAGCCGCAAAGACCACAGCTGTTACTTATAGTAAAACACACTACTTGCGTACAGATGCAAGCGCAGAAAATAGTATTTAAGAACCGATCAGACGCGGTCGACGCCATATACTTTCATACTATAATACCTAGAGGGCAATCTGGCGCTAGCGTCTATACGGGTTCCTTGAGAGGCGCTTGAGCCACCTTGGGAATGATGGAAAGTACAGGTTTCCGATTTGCTTCGGATGGATTTCGTTCTGGAGATTCGAGATGCTTGTTCACCGAGCTGTTAACAAACGAATATGAAGCTAATTTCATTTAAAATTAAAGTTTTTCATTTGTAAGACATATTGCACAAAGTTCACGTGACCGTGTGATTGAAGTGTAGCCTGAACAATTTCAACCAGCAGCGTTACATGGGGTACATAGGCGTAGACATTGGGACATCAGGGTATTCAGTTGTTAGTCGGCGTTCTTGGTGTCTTGACTTCTTTCTTGTGTCTGTGTTTGCGCGCCCTGTGCTTTAGAATGAAGGGTATACATTGCTCTGCAATTGTGTTCCAGATTTCGCATCACCAATAATGAATAATTTTTTATAGCACTCAATAACAAACAAGTTTGCTTTTCCCTCAAAGGTACGCATCATCAAAGCCAAAGCCGCCTCTATTTTTTTCAATGCCAGTGCAAACGCTCGATCCTTCATCGGACGAGACCTTCAAACGTGGTCAATACCGGCGGCCCAATGTTGCCCGTTCAGAGTGCTTCGTACAGCTCTGCGCATGCGCGTGTTATCTTAGGGCGTCTACTTCTGAATGGGCAACATTGTGCCGCCGGTATTGACCACGTTTGAAGGTCTCGTCCCTTGTGTGTGTTGGTGGTTAGGAGAAGAATGAGACGCCTAATTTCTGCAGCCCAATAGGGAGCACGGCGCAGCGTCTTCTCGTCCCTTCCTTGTTTTGTTTGCTGTTTTCCTTGTTTTGTTTGCTGTTTTGACGCGAGTGCCGTGGCGCCGTTTTTGTCTTCACCATTGAAACAACTGAAGCTGCACGCACGAGAGAGGGCGCGCATTTCGTCACCCTTCTGCTTGCGAAAACGGCAGCGACGCTCCGCTTAGGCAGCCCGTAAGGTCAAGGACGAGTTGCAATGGATCTGCAACGCAACCTTGCTGGCTTTCGGGTGGCTATTATCTAGTCAGTGCTTGCTTCTCTGTAAAGAAAATATACACCGCCAAGATATTTAAAGCGCACTTCTAATTACGTCGCGAACAAATGAATTCATACGTTCTCATTTCGGTTTGTAAGTGCGGCTAAATGTTTTTCTCTTTTTCTTTAGCGACGCTGAACATCACCAGAGGGCGCCGTAGCTGCTAAGGATCCCTTACGCTAGTCCCGCTACATAGTCCCGCTGCCGACAACGCACAACTAAAATGAGAAAATCATCCGCCGCTCCGCTGCGACCTAGCGGGCCAACTCGGAGCGGAGCGGGCCGTAAAAACGCCAAACTAAAACTCTCTATTCTTTGTGGGCGGACACCGAATACAGTAAAAGAAACGCGCGTGGCAATATGACGAAAACCGGCCTCCACCTGTATATTTAACTCTGCATGCCGTTGGGCAAGCTTTGGAAATTAAAAGAAAGATACGCGATTTTATTCGGCTCGCCAATTGTGTGTGCGAGAGAAAAGGAAGTTCGACAAGAAAGATTGTGGAAGCAAGCTTGTCTTATTAAATAAGCCCAATAGTCTACTTGCAATACACAGCAAAATACTTTGCACATGAAGATTTTTTGTCATACACCGGCTCAAGAGAATGATAGCACTATAGTCCGAAAACGCATGTTGCCCAATCAAAAAAAAAAAAAAAACACTGGAGCGAGACAGCAGATTTGAAAGTATCGCTTTTGCCACCATACAGTACAGCGTTTCTTCGCTTAACGTGCCACATTCACCGTCACGAAAGGCGAGGGCACGCCGGCCGTGCGCTATCGAAAACAGTTCCAGTCACAGGAGCGGTTATCTACACATTCCGTGTGCTAGTTCAGCTTCTCTAAAGTGTTAGGTCAGTAAAAAAAACATGAGCAAATACATAACCTATGGAAGACACGCACGAAACCACCGCGCAAAAGTGCGCGATGCCTCGCTGATCCGACAATGCGCCGAACTAAACACAAGCCCACATAGCAGACTGCCCGCAAACGCCCCCCATTTATAACGCTCGACAAAAAAAGAAAAAAAAAAGAGGCAGTCAAATATTTAGCCAAGCGTCGGATAAACTAATTAAGTAAATGTCTAGTTTACTTTGACATGTATCAAATTAAGAGTATTCCGGAAAAAAATTCATTGAGTTCTTTTTGTTTTTGTTATTTGTCCCCTCTTCACCTAGTCGCGCTTCGACCGTACGGCGTGCGTTGATTGATGTCTGTGGCAATAGGTTTTCGACCACTTTTCGTTCGAAGTTTCACGACCGATATAACTTGACCTTGACTCTTCTTCCTGCATGCGTCATGGCGATTACTATCGAATTCCTTACGATTAATACCCCACATGGTGGACGCATTTCGAAATGTTATCAACGCATACAAGGTTTAGAAAGGGACGAGACAACAGAGGCAAAGAGCGCTGACTTACGACTAGCTGTATTTCGATAAAATGTGCATATATACAAGGCAAGGGAAAGGATGGACAGATTTTCACATCATTGCCACATCATCTGAAATACTTCGAGCGTGCCACCACGTAAGCCCTAAAAGAAATGTGCAAGTCAACGAGATCTCCTTAAGTATACCTGATCATCTTATGTACCCGCCTTCCTCCTTTCTTTTTTTACGCCTGCCAAAAACCCTGCAGTTTTATTTTTTCCCTTGTCGATATTTCCCAGTTATAGGGTGCCAACGTAATGTCATTTTTGAAAAATGAATGTAGACGCCAAATTCGCGGAATAGCGTGCAACTTTCAACATTACAGGTGACTTCCCTGCAGAAGCATCAATTTTGTAACCCCCGTTAGGAAACCGCACGAGAGAAAGCGTACTCGAAAGTAACTTGGAACCACCGCCACGGTAATGCCAGCAGTATTTTCAACAACAACAAAAAAGAATGTACTGTCGGCCGCAAAAGTTTGCGGGATCTCCAGCGCGTGGCGGAGCGGCGGAAAACTGCATTGCTGCGCCGCCTATCATGACGCGGCGTGGTGTTGAGGCTATCGTCCGCGGCTTCGGCGATCGGCAACGGCGTGTTGAGGCTATCGTCCGCGGCTTCGGCGATCGGCAACGGCGTGTTTAGACAATGCGCCCTTGCTGGATCCAATCTCGGAAGCCGTGACAGATAACCTCGACACTATGCCGCGTCACGGTAGGCGGCGCAGCAATGCAGTTTTCCGCCGCTCCGCCACGCGCTGGAGATCCCGCAAACTTTGCGGCTGACAGTACTTACTTGGCCGACTATTGCTGCCACATTGCTCCACGATAAAAATTATGTTGCCACGCAGCCGATCACGTTCTCTTTGCTAACACGTAGCCTCGAGGACCTTTGCCCTTTGCCAGCCATATGGCGCGCGTGACGGTGCAAGCTGTAGCGACCGCGGGCCAAGAAACCACCGTCAACTTATCGGCCTACCGCTGCAACGCAGCCGGCGAATCGCGGCAGCAGCTGATCTCGTTCGCTCAAACCACGGCTGAGAGCAGCACGGTCGCGGCGCGCGGATGCACCAGTCACATGGCTTTTTTGTATTTCGCGGGCTTTCTTTGCAGCTTGGAAAAAATGGTACACGTGAGACTTTCTTTATCGCAAATAATACAATGGGCTTCTTAATACGCTCTCGAACTTGCAAGTCCAATTTCTTGCGTAAAATCAATATTTATTAATTTATATAAATAATCCTAATTAACAAATTGATTAATTACAAATAAAAAAAATTGCCTGCAGTTCGCAAGTCAGCAATGTGCAATTGATTTCACTCGCCGGCCTCTAACATTGTATTTTCTAACCCTTGGCTAAAGATAGCTGGGACACCCGGTATATCTTCTGGTCCAAGCCTGGCTTTCATGTCCACATTGCGTCATATGGCTGTATCGCATCCGTCGTTGTCTGCGGCACCTCAAATTAACATAGCGGCGCCCGGTCTAGTGCCACCGCTAAACTTGCATAGCGAGCTAAGTACCCTGTTTTCTTCCAGTCTCGTTTGCAACGCCCTCCTAGTGAACGTCACAAGGTAAAAGACACGCTAAAGCCGTTACGCAAAAACCGTCAGGATGGTCACCAAAGACGGACGACGCTTGCTTAATGTTCTCATTTGGGACGGCAAAATCAACCCGGTGCCCTTTCACGGAGGCGTCTTGTTGGATGGGGCAACTAACATTTTAAACACGCTGTAGTTAGCGAGCACACGAATTTAACCGGTGGCAATAATACATTAAAGGGTATTTAAAGAACCTATGAAGATACAAATAACAAGCGCGTTATTCCCGTCCGGAATTTCCTGTCTGTTCACCGTACTTAGTGGCGCCAACAGAATGATTCACGTGACATGCACAAGCTCTCAACTGATCCACATACAAGTGATATCAGTCGTGCTTTATCTATCGTGAAGCTCTGCCATGCAAAGTTACACCCTGTTCTTCCTTGTCGCTAGGTTTTCTGTTGCGATCCCTTGATTCTAGCTCGCGTTTTGCGTTCTGTACTGTGTGAGCGAAGTCGTACAGCGTGTAGCTATATACAGCCGCGACGCTATGTATACTGAAACCATCCAGGTGCCTTCAGAAAGACAAAAAAAGAGAGAGAGATAGAGACAAGGGCGAGGAACAGATAGTGTACTATCGCGCTCAGTATGAGCTACATCACGCGAGCGCGTGGCCCAGCGCTCTGCAAGGCTGTAAAGTGGCGCCGATCGTGCCATATTTTTGAGTTATTGGAAGAGAGTGTGGCTATTCCCTGTAAGTGCACACCACTTCCCTATTGCTTGCTTTCACCCCTGGCCCTCTTTATTTGAAGGAACGTTTTGCCATTTATTTAGCTTTACTGAAGAAAAATCGAATTCTGTGTGTCAAGCCACGGCGGCCGTTATCATTTTCGAAGCTGACATCACGACAGGGCAAAACGAGGGCGAGCGTGAAAGCAAGGCGAGGCGATGCACACTCAAAGAAACAGATAAACACTCCCCTGATAACTCCAAGTTATTTCCAGATCGGCGCCACTGTACAACCTTACAGTGCTCTTGGCCACGCGCTCCCGCTCATCGATGTAGCTCATACTGAGCGCGATAGTACGTGGGAAAATAAGTAAAGGTGAGAATAATAATGTCTGGGGTTTTACGTCCCAAAACCACGATATGATTATGAGAGACGCCGTAGCGGAGGGCTACGGAAAGTTTGACCATGTGGTGTTCTTTAACGTGCACTGGCATCGCACAGTACACGGGCCTCTACCATTTCGTCTCCATCGAAATGCGACCGCCGCGGCCGGGATTGAACCCGCGACCTTCGGGTCAGCAGCCGAGCACCGTAGCCACTGTTCCACCGAGGCGGACTGAGCGAAGGTGAGGAAGACGCCGCTTTCTCCCCTTCAAACTCGCTGTTGTTCAGAGGCCCTTTCAAACTGAAATTTCGTCCGCCGTGGTGGTGTAGTGGTTACGGAGCTCGGCTGCTGACCCATAGGTCGTGGTTTCGATCCTGGCCGTGGCGGTCGCATTTTGATGGAGGCGAAATGGTAGAGGCCAGTGTACTGTGCGACGTCAATGCACGTTAATTAAAGAACACCAGATGGTCAAAATTTCCGGGACCCCTCACTACGGCATCCCGCATAGTCATGTCGTGATTTTGGGACGTAAGACCTCGGTTATTGTTATGAAACTGCAAAAATCTCCTTCTTTCATATTTATTTATTTCTTCCCCACCAGATAAATTCTATGTTCTACACCGTCTATCATTGTTGGTATGACCTAGTAAACCTCAGATACGTCACACTACTGCTCATAAGTTTAGTCAAACGGCAACCTTCATGTACGCAAATTACACGTCGTCATAGTATGTTCACGTGAGTTCACGTACCTGGTTCGTTAGTACTTTGTACACTCGCCATCGGCAGATGATCAGTCCGAAGAACTTGTGGAAGTTGCGGCAGAAATTCATATGAACCATATCAGAAAAGCAATTCCAAGTGGGTTCGATAGCCAGCATATCACACGAGACTATGCGGGCAACAGCAGCGTAAGCATGATGAATGCGCGGTTTCTCAAGCAGGTGCATGAGTATGCGTGCTGATGTGACATCGATATAGGCTCCGTGCAGACGTAACTCATGAAGGTGCCTCTAGCGGCAACAAGCGCAGATTTTGAAGCTGTTCTCAGCCGCTCGCTCAGGGGAGCATTCGCGGAACGACGCCTTTTCCGATGTCAATGCTTTCCTTGCTTTCCGCGCTAGTGGTCAGAGCGACGGTCCGTCCGCGTTATCAACGCGATCAGCCAGCCGCGAGTGCAGGACGATAAGAATAGCATAGCATAAGGCATCGCTCCGCGATAGCACCCCTGCAGCGGCCGTGACAGTGCAACCCTACTGTCATCTGTTTCAAGCTGCCGCCGAGTTTGCTGCCGCGTTAGCCGGACGGTGATAAGCTTTGATCGTTTAGTGAACGAAGCCACCCGCGCTACACACGTGCCGTTTCGCTCAACGGGCTCGTCGCCTCCGTTGTCGTTTTCGCCAAGAACTCGATGTGGCCGTGTTCGCCTGGGGCTAAAAAAGCACGCGCGCTAACACAACGGTTCTCTCACGGCTGCTAACAATTTACCGTCTTTTGAAATCAAACGGGAACGAAAACGCCTCAAGCGAAGCCACAAAGCCCGGCGCAGAGGAATTCCGCCGCTTGCGTCGTCTAATCCGGTATGCTGTCAAATCTGCAGCCGTGGCCGTTTTGGCGCTGGAGGCAGCGCGCGACTGTGGCGGCTCCTAACGCATGCACGGTGCCCATAGAAAGCCAAGCCAGGTGGCTGCCGAGTACTGTTGTTGAGCTACGTCTTCGGAGTGGATCGCGCAGCCTCTTACCTTTGAGGATTTCGCGGCCCCCAGCAGATGTGCTTGGACGGTGGCGTCATCTGAGCGCACGTATGCTGGAGCTTCTACGTATTGCCGTGGTTTGACATCAGCGTTGAATGAACCGTCATGGTTCCACCAGCAGCACTCGAAGTGAAGGCGAGTTTGTCTTTATATTTTCGCTAAAATGTTTGTGTTCTTCAGCTAGATTGTAGTGAACGTTGACTGTTCCGAACAAGAGAAAACACAAAAATTTGGCATGAGCACGAAGGTGCTCTAAGAGAGAACGGGTCACCAAGAGAGCAGCAGACGGCCTAGTAGAGGAAGTAGTCGGGTGACTACAGAGCACCGATTTACAAATTATCAGCAGCCATCCCGGGTGTAGCTAGCACTATTTTGTGGGGTTGCGGGGTGGGAGAGGCGTACTCTGTTCGCGTCGAACCCACGGTCATCCACCCTTTCATATACAGCTTTCACAGACATCAGCGTTTAGTTCGCGTGTATTCCACCACTTGCCGCCTCACTTTTATCTTTTTGAATCTCGCGCAATGTCAAGAGTTGCGCCACGGCAAGAAAGAAAAGGACAGAAACAAAAGAAAAAAGTTCAGAACACACAGCTTCACGACTTGGCGAGCTGCAACGTTAAAGTGGCTAGTCATTCCCCGATTCTACGGAAACGACTCGTTTTACGCATCAGACAAAGAAAACGGTGCCCGAGTGCATTGGAAATTTTGAAAGGACAGCCAAATTGGTTCATTTATTTCCTTTGCATTTTTTTACAGCAGGTATATTATGCCTGTCGTTTGTCCGGTTCGCGATGTAGAAAAAGAAACCATGATCGTTTCGGCGCGACCATGTCAAGCAAAATTAAGAACAGCTGTGCCTAGTTAAACCAATGTAACCATAGGTAAGCCTTATTAAGTCGTGTTGAGCATTGTAAAACCTAATTAGCTATGCATAACTAAGCTAGTGAATTCCCACTTTAATAGCCCTAATTTAGCCGAGCTGAGATTCTTGGGTGCCTAGTTATGCCGCGCTATGTAAGATGTGCCGAGCTTAGTCAAAATACCAATTATGACTGAGCTTATTTAGTGCTAACTCGGCTAATTAGCTAATTAAGCTTAACTCGACATGGCATGCAAGCTAACCGAGACCAAGCCTCGAATATGCAAGTTAGGCCAATTACGCTAATTAGGGTAAGTAAGGTACTTGGTGCTGTGATGGCCAAGCGATTCCCAATGGAACCCGACCGATACCTAGCCAATACTCGTGAGTCGCAATGTGATCACGTGAACACTTCGTCCATGGGCGTGTGAATGAACGTGTGCCTAGTGAAGTCAGGACCAGCCGAGTGCCGACCAGCTCTGCTCTTTCATGAATTTAGACGTCCTTTCATGAACGTCGCATTGAACGTATACTTTCATGTATTGAAGCCCAAAATTAAGTCAAACACGATGTATTTCTTCTACGCTGGTCTCCATTGTCCTTAGCCTGAGTGCACATATTGTGTGCCCGCCACAGTGCGCCACAACATCGCACAAATGACATGGTTCAAGATGGCGTCATAAAGACCTCGAGCAGCCGATGGGTCTCACCGGTCGATATTGTAAAAAAAAAAGTAAAAAAGAGGACGGCTCAATTACCTAGTTTTTGCATAGACTATGGATTGCTGAACAAGACCACACGTAAGAACATTTATCACTAGCCTCTAATAGATGACGCCGCGACTGCCGGCAAAGAGCATAGTTTTTTTTTTCTATTCGTTGGACCTGCGCTCCGGCTACTGGCAGTCCTCAAGGCTGAACTTCACCACTCCAAACCAGCATTCGTTAGATACGATAGCGTATTTGAATTTATTGTGACGCGATTCAGGCTGTGCAACGCGCTTGCAACATTTGAACGCCTCATCAGCATCCTTCGTGGCTTTAAGTGGCAGACGAATCTCTGCTACCTGGATGGTACTCCGATCTTTTCAGGCGGCTTTGCGGCCCATCAACAACAGGTCGAAGCTGTCGTCACTAGCCTCAGCTCTAATGGCCCTCAGATAAACTTAGTCTTGCTTTGGCGTACGATAGCTGCTTATTCTGGGCCGTCTTCTTCCGAAATGGCGTCCTTCCGGATCCTATGACACTGCGTGCTGTTGCTGCGTTTCCTAATCTGACAATGAAATACCTTCGGAACTTTCTATGCCCTTGATATTATTTTAGGCGTTTTATTCTCAGCTTCCTCACAAATATAGCGCATTTCACTGACCTCCGCAGCGGCCGCGACCTTCGAGCGCGGTCACCAGCATGTCACTATGCGTCCAGCAAACTCCGATGGATTCTTACGTCACCTTCAATCTTGCGAGATTTGAATCTACTCGCCCCAAATGAGATAGAGAAAGTTTATTATGACAGGAAAGCGGAGAGCGCTCCTAATGAAATTCACGAGGACACTTGCGGTGTCGGCTTCGGCGCTGTGCTTTCCCAGCGCAAACGTGAGCTTGACGATTTAGTCGTTGCTTACGCCACGCATGCACTTACCAAAGCACGCGCGAACATACACAAGTGCGGTTAAAACCAGAACACACGCCCCCCCCCCCCTTCCACTCCACACACCACCTCCACCAAAAAAATTAAAAAAAATTCTAGCTACGGCCCTCATGTCGATCTACGGCGCGTTCCCGGTCACCAGCACCGACGTGCCTGGGGAGCGACGCGAGGATCCCTGCATTGTTTCCCTTATGGGCTTATTACGTGAAGCAACGTCACCTACCGTTCCCAGAGAAATAAGCCTTCAAAGACACCATTTCATTCTTCGCGACAGTTGCTCAACTACCTCTGTGATGGACGCAAATGGCTCTTATTCCGCGCCAGCTACGTTAAGACATATGCGCCACCTTCAAATCTGATTCACAGTGTGCACATGCCGAAGGGTTGAAGACTTGCACTTTTCTCCGGCTCTGCTACCATCAACGCAGAATGTACCGCTTCGTCCACCGCTACATCTGGTGCGTCGCGCAGCTCCGCTCGAATCGCCCTTGCCATTTCCCTGCTCCGTAACAACCACTGACTTGCCCTCTGCGCCCCTTGGACTTCGCCGGCGTTGATTTCTATGGACTTCTTTCCATCACTCCGGCTACCAACCGATAGATAATTGTTGCCATCGATCACACACAAAGCAGAGACTTCACCATTGCCATCTGCATTGGCTAGCAATGTTGCCTCTCATTGCACACCACGTCATTCTACAGCATGGCGCTACGTGAGCCGCTCATCGACCGAAGGACGAGTATTTCTGTCGGACGTCGTCAAGCAGTTCTAGAGGAATGCAAGACCACCACATCTTACAATCATGAAACGAATGGTTTAACAGAAAGGATTTGTAATGGACGTGACTCGGAGACAGACGCTCAGCAACGGAACAAAATATTTATTGCGCGTTGCAATAAATAGCGGGATACAGATGACGTCATTCGCACGTGGCTCGCGTGCGTCTAACACAGAGAGCGGCGTCTGATGCCGCGTCCCGAGGGACCCGAGCTCAGAAGATCTACACGAACTCGTAGACCAGTCGTTCGCTTTGGCTCCAGTGTTTATAGACAAAGTGCTTTGTTTAAACTTTAAAGGGAGGAATGTTAGGACGCGGCATCAGACGCCGCTCTCTGTGTTAGACGCGAGCCACGTGCGAATGACGTCATCTGTATCCCGCTATTTATTGCAACGCGCAATAAATCTTTTGTTCTGTTGCTGAGCGTCTGCCTCCGAGTCACGTCCATTACAGATTTAATCGAACATCAGGTGATATGCCGACAATGTCGTTCCCTTTGTGACGTACGCCCAAAACACTGCTACGCAGTATCTCTCCTTACTTCTAGCTATAAGGACTCGAGCTCGTATTGAACGTTATGCGCAATACCCCCTTGCCGCGCCGCACGCTGCCACCGCCCCTTCGAGGTTTGGTTGAATTGTTGCGTTAACGTTGGAGAAGAATTACTTCGTGAAAAAACCAGTTTCGCCGCAAGGGTGAAGCAATGAATGCGATAGCAACAAATTAGAATGTTATGCGATGTAAGGCAAGAAATTAACTCTTTTGGATTTAGTATCGCGTAAATCTACAAAAGGCTGATTGAAGCAAATACGGCCGCTCCAGGGATGGAAGTGGTTATCGTGCTGTCTAGTATAATCTGAGCGCAAAGTGAGCGGTAAGACCCCAACATGCATATGTTCAAGTCGCCTACTGATGTCTGTCGATATATAACAGAAAATATGCACAATTCGCGCACAGTTTATTTAAATGGCTTTATTGAAAAATTATAGACGAGGAAATTGTTTCATAGCTACGCGAGTGCACTTATCTCTTCGAACACATGTGCCGTCGAAATTTCGGCAATAAAGCAACCTGCACCAACACTTGCGTTCCCTCGCTCTCAGGCATCTAGCGGGTTCCACTTTCCCAAGGAGTCGCCCCGTATCTAAGTAGACTCCGCAAGTGCACTCGCCGCAATTGGATGATCTTGTCAAAGATACTTCGCTGACGTGGCACCTTGGGAACTTGCCTGATCCTAAAACAGAAAAAAAATAGACAAGAGGTGTATATTGCCCTAACACGCGTTGCTGTAGCATGAGCGTTCATAGGTAAATCGTGAGTGTTCACATCGGTAAATCATAAAGCCACCAGTAAGATTTACGGAAAGTGCTCTACTTAGGAAGCAAGTTCTGCATGATTATGTAAAAGAGAGAAGTCCCTCAAGAATTTAACCAAGATGACTCGAACGCGAAAGCCGAGTGCTTTTTTCTGCTGAATCGATTATTGTCGTTCCTCACGATAGTTGTTCAAAGGGTAACTGGACAGCACTGAATATATGTGAAAGCCGAACGCTGTTGCACAGGCTAGTTCATTGCTGAATATGCTATGCGTGCTTCCCACGCAGTATCAAACGGAAGACAAGGTTAAGACACATATACAACAAATGGCGGAACAACCCCAGGCATTGGTAGCTGCTACGCGTCGCAGGTGAGTACATGCAATTTCATTTTGCAGTAAT
Source organism: Rhipicephalus appendiculatus (assembly GCA_030522465.1). Classification (NCBI taxonomy): domain Eukaryota; kingdom Metazoa; phylum Arthropoda; class Arachnida; order Ixodida; family Ixodidae; genus Rhipicephalus; species Rhipicephalus appendiculatus. The sequence goes on along the minus strand of JALIZH010012119.1, from coordinate 8,827 downwards.
ACTTCGTTACATATTTATAAACAAGTGCCTCGGAGTAGGCACGAAGATGCTTCTTCTCCCATTCGTCAGATATTTCACAGCCTACATGTGTACGCCTCGCGCATTCACAGTTGCGTAAAGGTAGTTTCAGTATGCAATATCCGCACAGAAGTATTGTAAGCTGGAAAAGTTGGTAGGACTTCAATATGAGATCACCGCGCGCACTCTATAAATGAAGACGTAAGGCAAGATGGCACAAAATGTCCGTCTGTACTCTAAAAACAAAAGAGAATATGTCTTCGGCGGGCCCTGGGTTCCCTCGTATAGGGCTTCCTTTAAGGAGACTCCTTGACTCACTTTTGGGTCATACGAATCTCCGAGGAGAGTATAAAAATCCCCAAAGAGAGTTGACGCGTCTCTTTATAAGTCATATACGTCGCATGCCAACATTCACCCAAAGTGAATGTACTTTTTCTTGTTGTATATCATGTCACTTTCCGTCCTCGTTTACCGCGTGCATGCGCGTTGCCATGCAACCATGAATAACATTTCCTTTGTGGGCCTAGTATGACGACTTGGCGGAGAGATAGGAGGGTGTCGAAAATTTCAAGGTCATTCTGGAATTACGAATATAAGTATTTTGTCACTGCCTAATGACACGAAAAGCTCTCTTTGGCCAGAAGAGGCGACCTCAGAAATTGCAAGTGAATACAACATAATAGAACTGATTCTATCATATATTGGCGTTAGGAGTTTTATACTCTAGAAAAGGGTATAGCTGCTTGGACGATATGACATTCCATTACAGATGTGAACAGGGAAAAAAAAAACAGGTTATGCAGCGCAAACGCGAGGAAGACGAACGCAGCGCTGATTAAAAACTAGGGGTGTGCGAATATACCGGTTTCCAATTGGAATCGAATAACACTTAATCGAATCATTCGATCGGACTTTCAAATAGCTAGTAAATGAAGTTTCGATTAATTCGACTTGGCGGATATCTAAAGCGCGACAAAGGCCAATGGTGCAACTTGGTTAGGGTGGGGTGGCTAAAACTAACGCTGACGTCGTTACAGAAGGACTTCCGTTAAAACTTTCGCCGATATACTCGTTCAAAAGTGAGCGCATGCTTATTTTAAAAGAGATTATGTCATTGGCGCACATCATGGCTCCAGCAGGAAAGGCCTGAACAGTCTGGGATACTTTCGAGCTGTTAGCGTAAAAAAGTAACCTGCTCTGAGCTCAGATCTTATAGACAAGAGGTTAAAAAAACTTGAATGAGCTCGCGATCCCAGGAGAGAATGATCCTTTGAAATAACAGAAAGCGCATAGAGGTGCACTTTATCCAGGCATAGCCAAAATTGCTTTGCGATACCTTCCCATCCCCGCTACTGAGGTGCCCAGTGAGCACATGTTTTTAACTGCAGGAAACACCGTAACATCACGGCCAGAAAGTTTGAAGCAAGGTCAGGTGGAACAACTCAATTATGTTCCTGCATGATAATTTGTAGTCTTCCGGTGGCAGTTACTAACCGCGTTATGGGCTCGAGCACATGAGCATATTGTATTTCTTTTTTCTTTCTTTCAATTCTCTACAAAATCGTTGGTATTCGATTCGATTCAATATTCGGCATTTTTGGCCACTATTCGACACTATTCGATTCCAATTCGGTACTATTAAAATTCCACTATTCGCACACCCCCATTAAAAACACGAAATATATCAATGCCGTGTCACCGGTCATTGTTTCTTTTTTCATGTTTCAATCACCATGAAGTCCCTCTTGCATCGGACAACCGATCAAAAGTGCGTCTTGCTCACCTGTCTGTGTAGAGCTCTTTCTGGTCTTTTTTTTTTTTTGCAATGAGCACATTATCGGCTATCATGTATATATTAATATTCACCCAATATTGGCGTAGGGAAAAAAAATCCAGAAAAAAAACGTAAATATCTGCTCTGTGATAAAGAGCCCAATAATTATAACTAAAAGATATAATGCATCGGGAATATCCGGCTTTGTTGATACGTATTTTGTAGTAAGCTCTCCACATCAGTGAAGCTATGCATTGCGGCGGTGGTGTTGGCTTTTGAAAGAAGTGGAAGTTGTACTCACCCCAAGTACCATTCCCACCTGGTCGTATGCCCAAATTTAAACCTCCTCCAATCCCTGTAAAACAATTTAAAATAGTACACTTCTTGGTTTAAGTAAAAGAAGGAACAAGTTACACCGCGTGTCAGTTCACTTTAAAGCAAAACAAAGTTCTTGAAGAAGACAAAATCTCCACAATATGTTTTATCGGCATAGCTTTATGACTTCTGTGTGGGCCCCCCAATTGTTTGGAAAGGTACACAGAATTTAGGTCATTTGATCGCTCAATGAATGAAAGAAAACTACAAAGAATCGGCTTTAGGAGTTGTCTATCTGATGAGCAAGCGTAGACTTTTGTTGTAAGTTGCCGCCTTCTCTGGAACGTTGTTGCCTTGCGGCATAGCGCCTTTTTTCTTCCTAATGTTTACAGCGCCTGGAACAACCCTCCAGATGATGCATCTGACGAGCAGTGAGACGGGCGGTTCCCCCTTTATTTTTGCAGAATCACCATTTCCCTGATCTGCTAAATCCTCCATGTCAGCTCCAAATCCACCATGTTGCAGAAAGGGCTTTTTTTAGCACCATCGCGAAACTGAAGAAAGACTTCCAAAAAAGTGTTATTTTACATTTTCTTTGGCACCGCAGGTAATAATGTCTTGGTTTGGTTCACATATGTGAAATATTAGCAGTGAGCCGTGAAGCATTTCAATAGACAGGCTGAATAAAGAATTTACGAAGATAACGGTGATGAAGTTTTTAAAAACAGTGCTATAGGGGGGAAAATGGAGTCAGTTTATTCTTCGGTCCAGTTGTTAGGTGAGCTGCGCGCTAACGTGCGTCTTGCCGGACAAGAATAAAATTGTTCATCCATCCATCCATCCACCATGAAAACAAAAATATGGTCGAAAAGTACCATTATTACCCTGATTTTATGAATTACAATTTTCCAGTTTATATATCAACAAGAAATATTGACGGCTCTCCTTAGCGCAAGCATAAGTACGTAACCAGAGTAGCCTTCATAGCGCGCAAACATTGCGTAACAGACCAACGGGGCTGGACATGCACTTACCGGCGCTAATTCCTCCGCCGCCAATCGTAAGGCCGGCACCTCCGTTGGCACCAGCTCCAACGCCGCCCCCACCAGCGCCGCTAATTCCAGCGCCAAGTCCTCCGCCAAGTCCTGCAGCAAGTCCGCCGCCAGGCGCGCGGCCCAATTCCACCGCTAAGACCGCCGTTAACTCCGGCGGTAACTCCCGGCGCCAGATCCGCCGCTTACACCCGCGCCATGTCCGCTGGCGCCAGCCCCAGTGCTAACTCCAGCGCCACCAGCTCCAATGCCAAGTCCAGCGCCTAATCCGCCGCCTACAGTTGCGGCATGTCCAACGCCTACGCCAGTGCCATGTCCGACGGCGCCAGCTCCAGTGCTAACTCCAGCGCCAGCGGCTCCAATGCCAAGTCCAGTGCCTAATCCGGCACCTACAGTTCCAAGTCCAGTGCCTAATACGGCACCTGCTGTTGCGCCATGTCCAACGCCTACGCCAGTGCCATGCCCGACGGCGCCAGCTCCAGTGCTAACTCCGGTGCCAACTCCTGCACCAAATCCACCACCTGCAATAGCGCCATGTGCGCCGCCAACTACTGGAACAACTCCTGCGACACCTCCAGCGCCAACTGCTGGGACAGCTCCAGGGCCTCCAGCTCCAGGGGTGCCTGGTCCAATTACCTGACCACCTGATAATTAAACAAGAAAAGTTTCCTCATCGATAACATAATTCCGTTCACAAATAAGCGCAGTACTCAAGACAGAGAGAGATATCGTGCTAGCGAAACTAATCAGTCTCCGTGAGCACAGTATGCACGCGAGAAGTTCATAATGGCATTGCGAGTGACTGTCGTGCTCATTCATGTATTATCTTCTCATGCCTCATTATACTTAGATCTTCCGTCCAATATCTGTAAAAATTGGAACACACTTATTTTCCAACATGCTTGTTGAGGATTCTCTAAAATAAAAGCTTCGACATAAAGTGTGAATGTACCTTAAGGCCCTGATATATGTTACAAATTTATACATCCACAACAGAGAGAGAACTTTTATTGAAAAGCAGAAAGTTTAGGCAGCGTATGCAAATCGCTGACTTCCTACTCTGCGTGAGGAAGGGGATTGGGGACTAAAAATGGGGATAGAGAAAAAATGACGTAAACTGTCAAAATAGAACCTCAGTCGCAGTCTTATACAGTTAATTAAGAATGCTACGTAATCCTTGCCCTAACGCGGACAAAACAACTTAAGACAGTTTTACTCTATCCCCTCTTCTTTTCCTTCCTCCTGACCCTCTCCTTACATTTATGCTACTCATCCCCACTTCCTTTGCCCGCCCCCCTTCCTTTAGTATATTATACAGTGCAGTGACATGCTCTTGTAGCGCGCCTGGATAGCCGAATGGTTACCATGCTCACCCGGCTCACCTTCGAATCGTGGTCACGTGAGTACGAATCCCGCCTTCTGAAGACAATTTTTTCTTCTAGAATTTCTCTCTTACTCTTTCTTTCCATCTCTCTCTTTCTTTCTAGCTATCTGTAGTCATTGTCTCACTCATCAAACTTATGCTATCCCACGCCGGACAAATCGCGCGCCTGTTTTGGGAGTGAAGCAGAAGTAGAAAAGGAATAAGAGGAATTGGGCTGTAACAATTCCTTGGTTTGGGCGAGTTGGTCCATCATTAGAGAAAACTTGAAAAGCGCCAACGACGAAGACGAAACACATACAATGAAGCACATACATACAACACATGAAGCGCCAGTCCTGTTGTATGTGTTTCGTCTTCGTCGTTCGCGCTTTTCAAGTTTTCTCGAATAAGAGGACAAACACAGCGCATGCCGGTTCGAGAAGATGATAATTTCCATTTGCTGGCTTACTGCCATCGGCTGCAATAAACCTCTCTGCTGTTAAAACAGCATCCTATTTCTAGGCTTAAGTAGTCACACTTCATATTTTACTATTACGGTCTATTTAATGCCTGTACGAAGTCTGGACTATCTAATCCGCGTCACCACGTAATAGTAAAATAACACGATCATTTCTCACAAGAAGACAAATCAGCACTGACCTCCACCGAGGGCTACCGCGGGACCACCAGCAACTCCCTAGAAGAAGCAAAGGGGAAAACGCTTCATATCTTCAATATCATGTGGTTGAAAAAGCATGCACATAATGTGGAAGAAGAAAGGATACAGCGAAAGCACGAGTATTTTGATACCGAAGTAATGTTGTCCTGTGTGAAGACACTAAGCTGTTCTTTTCGGTTCTATATGAGTTGCTGTGAAAAGGCTGACGTTTAAATCCCCTCAGCTACTCCACTGCGCTCAACGTGCGTGCAAACCTCGTGGTAACATAATGACTGGATGTTGTGGCTGTCGAGGTCACATTAAGTACTACTGTAATAATAAACGCTGGGCAAACAAAGTGGTTAGCTAAGAGATTCTTCTCGCCAGAGCCAGAGATATTAAGGCGAAAGCCTTTAATGTCTCATACTCGCGTCCGCCTGTCCCTCCGTCCGTGCCCTGGAAAGGTGCCAGCTGTGGCCTCTCCCCCTCACACTCTCTCAGCAATAAGCAAGCACAGCGGCACATAGCTACCATTGCGTCGCCACAGCTGTGGCTTCTCCCCCCTTAAACTCTGTCATCAATCACGGGATTGCTGAGAGAGTATAAAAAAAACAAAAACAAACAAAAATACAAAAATAGAAAAAAGCAAAAGGAAAACAAAAGAAAGCACATGGCATAGTCAGTCGAATGGCCAAAGGCTTTCGCCGAACACACTTTGGAATTTATAAAGTGCCCTTCATTTTTTAGGAAAAACAGCTATAAACGAAATCTGAGAATCTGGCGTTGAAGATGTACCTCACAGTGGGTGGTTTGAAAGCGAATAAAGCCTTAATTAAATCTGCTATTCGTACTTCCATTAGATCACAAAGGAATGGGTCCCCATCAACAGCATCATCTGTAAGTACCTATATACAAGTATAGAGACGGAGACCTAAAAGAAATAGGTGTGGTAGTAGGTACCACGTAGCAAGCTAAATTGCAACCACCAACTTCGAGAAACGTGCAGTCTCTTAGTGAAACTCGTCGCGCAGCAGTATCGGTGCCGGACCATGACATTACTCCAAAAATTCATGGACATATCATTAATAGATCGTAAAATAGAAGCAGTTTTGACTGCAGAGTTCTGATATTTGGTACATGTACCTCATGCATTAGCTATGCTCTGGTTGAGTAAAAAGAACTGGCTTCCTTACGCAATTACGGGTAAATAATATCACTCATATTCACGCGCCCACAGTGTGTATCGCAGAAACACTGCACCGCTCTCGATTTCAACATTGAATCCTGTCAAGCACATTTGAAACGATATAATCAGCACTTGAAAAGTCAGTATATCAAATCTTTTAAGATGTAGTCAGGTTTTTCAATGGTACACGACTTCTCGGCATGACCGGCTAAGCAACCCTGTTTGTAACTGGTTTAGCATGAGTGAGGGTTACTAACAGGAATGCTCACCTGCAGAGCCCGGCAAAACTGATCCTACGCCACTGGCGCCTGAGAGGAGAGTGTAATTAGTTGTGCCTATCAAAGCAGAAAAAAATGAAATTATTGAGATTAGCATGTGACCAACAAAAACCCTAAAGAAACGCTGATGGATAATGGGACTACAGGTTTGACCTAATGTCCAACTGAAGAGAGTGGGACAAGAAGTTGCAGCGCATGCACATAACCGTGAAAAGTACAAACTTTATGAGAACAGCAAAATTCAGTATAGGACATATTGAACTGCCTGTACTGCTTGGAGGACGCTACGATTACTGAAAACTGTTGAGCCTTCCTTGTCGCCCTAAAGCTGAAACGTAGTTATCGCTGTGGCGGATCTCTAGGGGGGGTAGGGGAGATCGTCCGTCCCACCTAAAGCCTGTGTCAGCACCACAAACCCTCTCTCTTCAGTGCCTGTCATCCACCTCTTATTACCGATTAGGGCGAATGAGTGGGGCCACTGTGAGCACATATTAACAGTATTTATGCCATGATGGGGTTCTTGTGATGATAGTAACTACTAAAAACAAAAAAGTCGCCCCCCCCTAAGATGAGTGGCGGGGGTCCGCCCCTGAATCATCGTATCGGTTGATCATAAAGGGACGAGTTACAGTACTTATAAAACATCTACGCATAGCCATGATGACAATGCTTCAGTGTATCTTACAAACATTTTAGACTTGGCTAGAGAATGTCCCATTAGGCCGAAGAAAGCTCTTCAATTCATATTGGCGTGTCGTTCTGAGCACGATAACGTTATGTCATACTGAATTGATTCGTTTTATCTGCAATTCGCTAGGGCACACCTGATAAGTGGGCCGATTAAAACTGAACAGGTAGTTAAGTCGTCAATATGGCATTATTTGAAAGTTGCCAGGATATTCACAACGTCTCCCTAAGCAAGCTTACAGGCTGTCTGCTTTTAGCCTAAGGATCAGAGAATTGTCGCTGTATCAGTAACCCTTGCTAAATGAGCTCAGAAGCGAGCCACACTATATGATGCGTACGTCATGTAAATTAATGAAAAAACAGGTAGAACTTGACCTAATTTTTAAAGCACGGACATGCCTTTCTTTGCTTTGCATTGCGAGTTGTGAACCTAAGAAATGTTGTCTATAACGCTAGTTCTGTAATGATCGCTTCCACAAACAAATACAAAGAGCCCTTACCCCAAACACCCCGTGCAGTGCTACTTGACACAGCACCAGTTGAAACACCAATTCCAGGAACACCACCGCCAGAAACTAAACCAGGAATGAAATAAAAACGCCTAATTACATGCACTATGTCGCACGTTATGTACGGAATGACATATGGCAGTAGCTTTTTTCAGGGACTTTAAGTACAGCTGCTTCTGTCATATAAGGCATGACCAGTACTTCATCACAATAACAAGCAGGGTTTTATACGTTGCTTGAAACATCTGTTATCGAGAATACAACTTGAATTCGGTGTTAACCAGAAGCCTCTCCGTGGCGCTCTGTGAAAAATGGTCCATTGCGTCGCAAGCAAATACTTTCACGTTGCGATGGTATTGCTTGATATATGCCTGTGAGTGGGTTTTTACATGTGTGCTCGTGTGTTTTATTTTCCATGTACTGCTCTTTGTTTTTTTCTTTCTTAAGTTGTATGTTCAATTTCACTCGAGGGCTAAGGAGTGACCGGCGCCTTACTTGTGCGCCAAGATCTCTTTATATATCATACCAATAAAAAAAACCTGAACAGACAACGAGATTGTAAGGACCTCGGATATGGAGCGAAACAGCATTTACTATCGCGATGGAAATACACACGAGCCGCGCGACATCTACGTTATTTGATGTTTCGCATTTTCATTCAAGTGGTTGTAGCCTGAATGGTAATAAAATGATACTAGACTCATTTATAATACAATCAAGACCACTTATACTAAATCTTTTTATTGTCACCAAGGTCTGAGCGCGATGAAAATAGTGCGCTGCGCTCTTCTCTGTTCTTGCTATTTCCCCTGTACGTGAATGACACAAACGCACTGCATGCAAGTAGCGTAGAGTGTATATATTGCAAAACACGAAGCGGAAGAATCTTCGCTTTTCCGAACTTTCTTTAATACACTACAAAATAGGTCAATATCTCATACTAATGAGCGACAACCTAATGTGTTCTTCATTTTCCAAGTTTGAACG
>JALIZH010012118.1:0-209167 GCA_030522465.1 Rhipicephalus appendiculatus | reverse complement strand
TCCTCTTAACGAGAAAATGCATGCTGGCTCCTTCTCCGCACTCATCCCGAAGCGTTTCTAGGATGTTTAAGGCTAGTGTCTTCGCCTCTTTCGGATAAAATTGAACTTGCGAAGAACGGCATGAACTAGACGCTACTACACTGGAGGAAGCCATGTTTGCCAAGGACAGCGCACCACTTTTTTTAGAGCCTCCGCATCGCGCTTTTGACCTGCGTTTGTTTGCCCGCATGAAATAAAGATCTCATTGCTTTTTCAAGAATGATATTAAATAAGTGCTCAATCAGTGAATAGATTTCTGGCATACTTTCAACATAATCTGTGAATGTACAAGGAACTATTTAATCGATGACGTTGGCAAAAAGTAAAAAACAAATTACCATACTAAAGTGGAGATCCTCAAAATAATCACAGCGAAGGACTTCTAGTTGGTTTCAAATTATAGGAGCATGGACAAAAGCACTTATTGTAGTTATTAGACAAACAAAAATACACACTTAATGAGCGTACTATTTTGCAGTGAGCCGGGATACCGCCACCGTGCACCCCGTCACTTCCACAGTGCTGCAATCAGCTTGTGAGATGGAGTATAAATGCTGTGTTTTCAAAACAACGAACATGGCACTTAGTCGGCGAACGGGGCTATGGCAAGCCAGCAACTAAAGGTGGAAACGCACGCACGATTTAGAAATGCGACATGCAGCGGACGCCGGCGTTGCCGTAGAACGCGTCTGGCATACAAGCCGAGAAGTGTTCCCGCCTAAAGGGTATGTATCTTATATGGCATCTTCGGCTGGCGGCACCGGTGGCGTTTTCTGCGCACTCGTGCGGTGCCGTACGTTCGCCTGGGCACCACGCGTGCGGTGCCGCACGTTCGGCTGGGCCGGCCACGACACGAGTACACGCCACCATAGGCGTGCGCACGAGGGGGGCAGGGGGGGCGGCCGCCCCCCCCTAGTCACCTAAGAGGGGGGGCGCAAATCCAGCCCCATACATTGATATAATACGGAGGGGGGGCGCTGTGACCCAAGGGGGGAAGGGGGAGCAAAGCCAGCCCCAAACATTGACGTAATAGGGAGGGGGGGGCGCTGCGACGAACCTTCACCCCCCCTGAAGGGGAATCCTGCGCACGCCTATGCACGCCACCGCGCACCGTGGAGATCGACGGTGGAGCGTGGTGCAATCCCATCGTTCAGCGCGCGTTGGCAGACGACGCAGCGACGTACCGTCAGTGCAGGCGTAATGTACAGCTGGCGCTGCCGCAGAACACGGTCGTACAGGAGGGAAAACGTGCGTAAGCAGTACATCGTGCGGCCGTGCTTGCACACGGCTACTTTTTCAGCCGTATTTCACTGGACAGTGGAGGCGACCTAAAAGTTACCGTAACCCTAGTCGAGTTGGTGCAAGACTGCTGCAGCACAACCGCCTCGAGAACAGACGCCTTACTGGACACGTAGCGTCTCGCAAGCATTTCTGATTAGGGAGTTTTCGAATAGCGCACGCAAAGCTTTGCGTTTGCGTTTGCCGCAACTGCGCATGCGTCATACGCTAACCGCTTGCGGGCTCCCGTTAAGTGACGGAAATAGCGGGCGACCGCAAAGACCGCAAAGCTTCGCGTACGCTATTCGAAAACTCCCTATTGTTTGGTTTTCCGTGGTTTCGCTCTGATCGCCAGTACAAACAGGACGCTGGAAATTGTCGTCTGCTGAATGGCGTCTCTCGCAGACGACGCTGCTGTCGCGGATTCGAGTTTTGTGGTTTCCATGTTCGTCTGGCGCGTAGCGGGGCGCGGAACTCGGGCAGTGTTTGACGTAACTTCCCGTCCGCCGCCACGGTGCCAGTGCGGCTCAGCCGAAGATGCCATTACACAGCAGGTCCCTGGGAGCGTCTGCGACCCGATGCACGTGGTTCGCCCGTAACCACGGTAACGACGCCGTCAAAAAGAGTGGTAGCGAGGTACTGTGTGAAAGCCACCATTAGGCGACATTTCACGCATGTCTTTATGAGACGCGTGCGGTGATTGGAAACGGCGTTTGGCGTCAGCGGGAGAGTGAAATGCGAAAGGGAACGTTTCTCGTCGTCGTCGGCTCGCGTTTTGATCTTTGAGGAGTCATAACTTCACTTTTCGTGCACCAATAGGGGATATTCATAATGCTTAGTGCTCTGGCAACACTGGAAGCGTCCGCCATGTTCTGTTGGGCACCGTCGCAGAATCGTCTTCTAGCGTCTCCATAAGAAGAAGCCACGGACAAAGCCACGAGGCTGAGCCGCTGTCGTTGGCGGAGCTTTCGGACCGAGAAAATACGGCTTCTTCTTTCGTCATCTAGCGCCAAACGGTCAGCGAACCTCACTGTGCTGCCACGTATCGACGAGAACGCAATATCGGAGCTCTGCGCGCTTCAAAAACTCATCCGTACGACAGCTGCACGAGGCGAATCGCTTCTCAAAGCCGAACAGCTGTTCTCTAGTGGCGTGTGCTTTCGATTTGAGGTAGGCGTTCAAGAGAAATGTTCATTGCAGAGGAGATGCGGCTCTTAAAATTGTCAGATGACCTTAGCAGAAATACATCTCCATTGTATTTCCCACTGCAATGACAATGACACGCGTCAGATATCGAAACCACGTTCTTTCTGCGTGACCTGTGCAACGCTGTGCCGCATTCTTTGACTCATTTCTTCAGCCACATTATATCTCTACACGTTTCGCAATACCGTGTGTCGTAATTTTTCGAAATAAACGAGGCCTGGACAAGTGCATTAGCGGTGCGCCGCAAACCTAACAAAATACTGATCGCGCGTTTTGACTGTATACGGAGAGAGCGTCCCGAGTAATGCTCTTTTAATACACACTGGTTGTTTTTAGTGCCTTGTGGTCGTAATCTATCGCGCGGACTGAGTGTTGTCGTTCTGGTTTTCTTGAACGCTATACGTGTATGTTCATCGACTTATCTATTTAAAATATCGTGCTCTTTGCTTTCGCATGCCACGAAGGCGTGCATTATCGCGCATACAAGCGCCCTCGATCAGCGGAAAGAAGAGTACGATGATAGATCTACTGAAGAAATAGCTCCATCTATAGTACGGCTAGAGAATATGTACGCCTCCGCAACTGAGCGCTCTGTGTTCGATGCGCGTGCTGACCGAAGTAGCAGGCAAAAAAATAAAAGCGGTGGGTGTCAAGCGAATGGCAGAAGCGGCTTGCGAAGCGTCGCGCACAGTAGGTGGGCGCAAACTGCCTTGCGAACTGAACACCTATAGCGCACAGAAGGGACAGGAACACAGAGAAACGACGTGGACGCTGCGCTGATTTCCAATAAATGATTTATTTACGAAGCAGTCACGTGAAAAATATATAGGAAATAACAAGCAACGCACGCAGGCGCATAAGTACGAGATTGTTATTTTTTTAAACATCATGATTACATCTTGACGTGTAGCCAACGATAACAAGAGAGTACAAAGATATATTTACTAGATTACCAGGCCATGTAGACGCAACCATCCTCCTCAGGTCACCCTTCCTATCACTTTTCAAAAATCAAGTTCATTTCTTGTCAGCTCGACTGACGGCGAGCTGACGCACATGTCACCGAAGCTAGCGATCTTCGCCGTCTCGATAATTTCATGTGTTGTCTGCGCTGTGCTTCACCCTATGACACTGCACTGTGAATACATAAGGACGCACAAAGACCACAAAGTATCACGTCACAGTGGTGTGACTATAGTCACATCACTGTGACGTGATACTTTGTGGTCGCAAAGTCCCAGCTTCGCCGAAAAGGCGAAGCAATGAATGCGATAGCAAAAAATTTGAATGTCACACGAATAACGGGAAGCAACTCGATACTTGCGGAGCTGGCTTAAACGATAAAGACGCGCCAAAAGAACTCACGCAGGACGAGCGCGAACTATGAACTCTCACAGCTCAACACTCGCACCACGCTGCATAGACGTAAAGAAGAACACTCGAAAGGAACGCACAGGCATACGCAGTTCGGACGCGAACTAACAATTGTCACATATTTGTAACAATTGATCAGCGCGCTGCAAGTGTCGACTATGCCAGCCCTCCTCGTTGAACTGTATGGCGCGTGGAATGCTCTGCGTCTAGTTCACTATAGCTCTGCGCCTCCTTCGGCGCTTGGTGTTCGAAGCCCGGCACTCCACATCGCGAATGGGTAGGCAAATAGCCCACTTTTTTAGCGCGCTTCTCAAGAGCAGTTCAAACCATCGAGTTTAATACAAAAAGTCACAGTTTCGCACAAGGCGAAGCAATGAATGCGATAGCAACAAATTGGAATGCCAAGCGACGAATGTCAAGCAGGTCGAAACGTGCAGCGCGCTGCTCACGCACACATGACGCACGAAAACAACAGGCACAGGACGAGAGCGAAGTAAAAACATTCACAGCTCGACACTTAACGCGCTGCTCAAACAAAAACGACGCACGAAACGTATTCACAGGTACAGACGAGCGCGAACTAACACATGTCACAGTTGTTACTTCGCTGTGTTTGAAAAGCGTGCTCTTTTCGCAAACGGGGGGACTGCAGCGAGCGATGTGACCTTCGCGCGCCCGGTAACTACAACGCTACCGTTCCGGTGAGAGCCCCATTCTCCGCCACCGCGAGATAAGCGCGCGCGCGCAGGGCACCTACCCCATAGAGTTTCCTACACTTACCTAGAGGGAAAACTGGCGCTGCGAACTGTTGGACGCATGAGAATGATGGGATATGTGAGCTTCGAACTCGACTCGGATTTGTATCGTTCACGTAGAGCCCGGACACCCTGAAGAGTCGTCTGGCTTCAACGCGTTCCTTGCGTCGAATTGGTTGATTTCTTACTGAGGGAGCACGTAACAGCTATTTCTTTTTTTATCATTGCACAGAAACGAGTTTTATTTAACTTTGAAACCTCTTGCGTCGATGTACAATTTTACGAAGCGTAAAAAGTAACGAACGGCCGCTAAACTTGGCAGGCAGACAACAAAGCCAGCGTTCACTCAGCCAGTGTTTGTCGTCTGTTTCTTTCTTTCGCCGTTTGGTTATGCCGTAAAGGTGAGTCGACTTTTATTTTAGAATATAATACGCTTGAACGAGATCCGCTTATAAAGACGCTGTTTTAGAGACGCTTTATTTGCACAGTCGTATCCGCTTTTGAGCCGAAGCCTCGCTCAACACCAGCCAACACAAGCCTCGCAGACACATATACCGTCATTCCCAGCGCTCCAACGGCGCCCCTTAAGAAATTCGCATAGACGGTGGCGCCAGATTTCCCTCTAGGTATTATTGTGAGAAACTCTATGACCTACCCCCCACCCCTTCGGGCAAAGTACGCGCCGGAGAGCTAGGAGCGCCAGAGCGCGCGTCGCGACGAACGGGGCGCCCAGCTAAGCCCCGCCGAGCGCGGCCTTTGCGCCATCTCACAGGTAATGCTGAAAACACGCTGAAAACTCGCTGTATATAAATAGCTCGCCGTTTCAACGTTGAAGGACGTGCGCTTTCGTGGCTCAGCGGTTAGCGCCGCGCGCTGCAGAGCGAGGGGTCCCTGGTTCGATTCCGCACGTCGGAAACATTTTTCTGAATTATTTTTTCTTTGTGGCTTTTATAAATATATAGATACATACACATATACAGGACATGACGGCGACGCCACCGGCGAAAACCAGCCGAGAGTGTCCATACGATTGCTATCGCAATAATAATACCTAAAAGGGAATCTGGCGCTAGTGTCTATGCAGGCTGCTTCAGTAGCGCTTGTACCACCATATAGTGAACTAGAACCAACATCCTAGTGGCGCGAACGGGAGGGTTCGGGCGTGCCATTTGGCACAGAAAAATCCAGGTGGCGCCGCTGCAACTTTCCCTAGTGGCACCGACGCTTCCGCCGGCGTTGTTGCATGCGCTTGTCTCATGGTACATTCGACTGGTCGTTTTCGAGCGCTTCCGCAGGCGCTGAAAAAATTGCGTAAAATATCAACTAAGCATTGCTACTAACATTATCAGGTCAAAACATGATCAGGAAGGAGAAACATGACTTGCATGACAGCTTGTTCTCGTTGAAGAGTTTTAAAGCTGCTGAATTCAACTCTTTCAAATACAGTCAGAGCGCTCTAAAACGACCAGTCGAATGTACCATGAGTTTCGCCGCGTCGGTGTGGCGGCGTCTGTAGTGAAACGTAATTTTTTTATTATATTTTTTAGAGTTCACCTGTAGCGGCGTCTACTACGGCGCGGCTACGGCATTTCCAACACCGGTGAGACGCCGACTCACGTCGTCTCACCGCGGGCCGCGCTGGACGCTCGCCACAAAAAATAAAGAAAGAAAAAGAAAAAAGAACCCGGCAGCACCCCAAGAGGGGCGCAAGCGTCGGAACGCTAGGGAAAGGCGCAACCGCGCCCCTTGCGGCGAGGAGAGGCACTCTGCCTCAGCCGCTGCGTTGCAACGCTCCTCCGTTCGCACCACTAGGATGTATGTTCTATACCACCATGAGAATGATGGGAAGGACAGGCTTCGGATCTGCTTCGGATGGATAACATTCTTGAGATTCGTGACTATTGTTTGTCGAGTGTAAAACGAAGTGATATTAAGGTATTTCGAATTGAAACTTGCTTCATTTTTTATACGTAAAATTTATTGCAAAATGTTTGCGTGACCGTGAGATGGAAGTGATACCTGGACAAATTTAACTGCCAGGGTATGCAGTGCTCTGCCATAGTGTTCCAGGTTTGGCATCAAAATTTAATGAATCATTTATTATAACACTTGAAAACAAACACGCTTGCTTTTCGCTCAAAAGTACGCATTATATATTTATGGAAATAACAGTACGGTATTGAGTGAGAAACACTTAACGTATCGTCTGCTGCGATGCCAGGTGCGTCTGTCCAAGTGGCCTGCCCCAACGCATCTCTCGTTTAGTTGCGAAGACGAGTCAGAGGAGCGTGACGGTGCGTCTACTTAGCGTCGCCGTCGTTTTGCAGAAGACGTGAACTCGGTGCGACATCCTGCACTGGCATGGGACGCTACGTCTGCGCGCAGCGGTGAGTGCCCGAAGCTTCGCTAAAACTTTCATATACAACCTGTGAAGCTGCAGCGTCGCCGTAAACCAGGAGACCTATACTCCATCTCAGAAGTACCTTGCAGCACTGTGGAAGCTGCAGGGCTTGTTAGCCAATAGAAAAAGCGAAAGCCCCCCTCAAGACGTGTTCATGCGCATCGCGTCGTCTGCTTGTCGTCTCTTTGGCGTCAGCTCGCCTACCTTGTCGATACTTGCTCGCTGCAGTTAATACAAAACGCAAAGGCCTCCGCGGAAACGCCACCTCGCCATTTCTTTATGTTTAAAAACCTACTTGTACAGGGCCACGTACAGGGCGCATTTGCTGGCATTTGTGAGGAACGCGGTTCTTTCTATACAAGCGTTCATACTGGCGTTTTCACCAAGTTCTTTTTTGACAGCATGGTCGACGCGCGTTCAGCAGCACTCATGTACCATTCTTGGGTGGAACAGCAAATTATTGGCACAGGAAACAATATAGACATTCAGGGTACGTGTTTCGCATAGTCAACGCATCACCGACGCTAATGTTGTGGCCACATCTGCTCATTTAACATCTTACCACTTTCACGGCTTGGCACCGCCTCGGTAGTCCTAGCAGCGTCAAAACAAACGAGCGATCAAGATATAAGCGAAGAAAGATACCTGATGCTGTGTCCTCAGCGTTAGATGAGACTAAGCGATGGCAGATTATACCACTTATTTCTTACTCTCCGGGCAGAGAGCTAGTCAGTAGCACGAATTCAGATGGAAGAGGATGGTCTGGGGTGTATGGGGGCTGCCGTGTTGCTGTACGTCATCGCGGTTAGGGTGTTTATTACGGCTACAAGTCGTTAACGTCTGCATCAGAAATTGTGAAGTGCATGCGCGGAGGGCATAACGTGCCACGTATCGCTGTAACGCGTCATACGAGAAGCACACCTAAAACCCTTGTACCTCGTTGATAATGAAACAGTTAAGCCCGGAACTATATTATGTGCTGCGAAAGGATACTGCCTGCGTACGCCCTGTAGCTTCGGCAGTGCTGCAAGGTATTTGTGAGATGGAGTTCTTTTTTTTTTTTATATATAGCGGTCTTCAGCCTCTTTGAACAACACAGGCACTGCTTGGGTGCTTTGCACTGCACCCCACTACCCACGCTGCGCGAAGAACGAAACTGAAGCTGTAGAAAAAATACGTGGTTGATCCCTCCGTCAAAGGAATCGGTATAACACGAAAGTGAAACGTCTCCTTACAGAAGTAGTTCTATGTTTACTGTACATTAATATAAGACAGCTTGCACGACGTCTATTAGTGTTTGACAGTTATATCAGCGTTTAACGTGGATGCATGCACGCTGACGCTTGGTGGCACATCTGTATCCCGACGACTAACGTCCGTGATCAATGATTAACCAGACCCTTGTGGTCATAGATGCTTGTGGTATAGCTGTACGGTTAGAGCGGAATTTGAGAAGCGGTGCGACAGCCAAAACAGCGTCACTGATTGGACTTCGAACTTGGGCTGAGGTCGCCTACTCGCGGCAGGTTAGAGTTATTGAACAACGCTGCCCGACCAGAGGGAAACGCAACGCATCTTCCCCGTTGGCCGGCTGCGGTTTTTCGCGGGGCGAGGGAACGCGGAGCCACGACCACGCAACGCGCTCGCGCGTTGCAGACCGATTTTAAATGCGAAGCATTTCTTAGCGAACTTCGGCGACTTTGAGCGTATCTATCTATCTAGCTATCTATCTGTCTAGCCACCTACGACTTTGTGTTCTCCTGGCCATATCGTTAATGGGATTTATACCAAATTTGGTATGGCATAACACGACTGTATGACAAACACAAATGACTGATCGTATCATGAAAATGATGATTAACTTGTCATAAAAAGCATGATTCACACAGAATGGCCATAGTGCTCCTGAGGCCGTTTCTTAACTTGATATATCCAAAAATTGGTACAATTAGACATTTCTGCATGACCAACATAAATGACAGGTGGTAATATGAAAATCATGACCTGCATGTCATGTACAACATAATTTACATGCCACGCTCATGGCGCACTGACGGCCGTTTCGCTAGCTTGATATACACCTAATTTGGCATGGAGGGACATGACTGTATGACGAACATAAATGATAAGTGGTAATATGGAAATCATGATATCTCATGTGAAACATGACTTGCATGTCACGCTCATGGCGCGCTCGCGGCGGTTTCGCTAGCTTGATGTACACCAAATTTGGTATTGAGTCACGTGACTGTATGACGAGCATAAATGACAAGTGGTAATATGGAAATCATGACATGTCATGTGCGACATGACTTGCATGCCACGCTCATGGCGCGCTCGCGGCCATTTCGTTAGCCTGATATACACCAAATTTGGGTTTGAGGGACGTGACTCTATGACGAACATAAATGACAAGTGGTAATATGGAAATCATGACTTGTCATGTGCGACATGACTTGCATGCCACGTTCATGGCGCGCTCGCGGCCGTTTCGTTAGCTTGAGATACACCAAATTTGGTACTGAGTGACATGACTGTATGACGAACATAAATGACAAGTGGTAATGTGGAAATCATGACATGCCATGAGCGACATGATTTGCATTCCACGCTCATGGCGCGCTCGCGGCCGTTTGTTTGCTTGATATACACAAAATTTGGTATTGAGTGACATGACTGTATAACGAACATAAGTGGCAGGTGGTAACATGAAAATCTTGGCATGCATGTCATCTAGAGCGCCATTTACATACCACGCTCATGATGCGCTTGCGTCCAGTTCGCTAGCTTGATATGCACCAAAATTGGTACTGCGCGACGTGACTGTATGAAGAACATAAATGACAGGAGCTAACATCTAAAACATGACATGCAAATTATGTAAAGCATGATTTGCTCCTTCCTGGCTGCTTCGCATTACATCGATTCCCACAGTGCGTGGGATCTGCCGGCATTTTGGTGTGGACGGATGCTCTGATCGAGGCCGATGCTAGGGATAAGGTCGCCACCTAACAGTGTGTTAATGCGTCGACAAAATTGCGCTTTTCCTATTCGAAACGCACCGAATGGGACGGACGCCTAGAAACGACGCTTTGTGGCGCGATTTTGTACGCATTCCAAATAAGAACGGGGGCGTGTCGTGCTTAACGTCACAAACACGTGACTGCGGCAAGCGCACGTTCCGATCCAAGTCAAGCCGTCTGACAGCCATTATAATCCATGCTTATCGGTTTCGGACGGTGCCGAGAACCGTCCGATACCAATAAGCATGGATTATAATGGCTCTCAGACGGCTTGACTTGGATCGGAACGTGCGCTTACCGCAGTCACGTGTTTGTGACGTTAAGCACGAAACGCCCCCGTTCTTATTTGGAATGCGCACAAAAGCGCGTCATTGAAGGAAGTAATCGTGAATGTCACGGTTATAACGCATTACTTCACTTGAGCAAGAGCACTGTGAGAGGACAGTGGTAGATATAAAAGGCTTTTTTTTAACGCCTACAGAGTATGTGACCGTGGCGCAGTAGATAGCGTGCCCGGTATCTGTTGTCGTGGACCAAGAGGTCGTAGGTTCGACTCCCGTTGGCGGAACTTTTTGTCTTCTGATCATGCGTATTTTTTCCACGTCATTTCCGTGACGGAAATACGTCACTCAAATCTTGGTGGACCCCGGCATGACCCACTTTCGTGTTAAAAAATTACACCATCTCCCACTAAAGGGAACCATGAGGGGACGCGAAGCAGCATTGAGGGTGAACACCAAGTTTCCGTTTACGTTCACTCGGCCGTCGAAGCCAAGCGTCGGCGTCGAGCTACCGCTTCCGCTACAGAGAGACAACGCGAGTCTGCGGCGAGTGTAGCGAGGCTTTCGAGACAACTGCAGCGGCCGGGAACCGACGGAGCGACCGCACGATTCAAGCGAGACTTCCTCGACCGAGCGCACGCGCTTATATGAAATGGGGGAGGGAGAGGAGGGAGTGGGTTTACAGGCTGCAGCGCGGGGGGAGGAGAGGAGAGAAGGCGACCGAACGCCTGCGTAAACGCCCGCGTAAAGGAGGAGAGTGCGGCAGCGCGGGGGGAGGAGGAGAGAAGGCGACCGAACACCAGCGTAAAGGAGGAGAGTGGGAGAGAGAGTAGGCGCATGCGCAGTAAGGGTGGTCAGGACGCACAGCACCGGATTGAGCTCGGCTCCAAGATGCATCGCACCTAAAATCCGTAGACAGTTCGCTAGCTAATATTATCCAATCCGAAGCCTGTACTTCCCATCATTCCCATGGTGGTACAACGATAGAAAGCACCAGATTCCTCTCTAGGTATTATTGTATGAAACTTTGTGATTCATAAACAAAACCTGGGAGCGTTGCTTTCAAGCGCGCCCTTCGCTTGAAATAGCCCTATGGAAAAGAGTAAACAAGTGTGAAAGCGGAAAGAAGGAAACGGGCTGTAGTATTAGGCACCGAAATAAGTTCTTTGAATGTTCTGAAGGCGTTGCTTACGTTATTCTCCTCTCCTGCAGTAGGAAGTATATCGGCCAGACAGGGAGATGTATAAATGAGACTTAAAGAGCACAGTTACGCTATATCGTTAATAACGCACCCTGGTCACCTGGCTTCCCATTGCGCTGAATGTAAGTGTACAGCTATATTTCCCGACACCGAAGTTTTGGCGCGTTCTTTTGATCAAACACAGAGGGAAATTACGGAGGCTTTTTTCATGCATATCAGTGAAGGTTGCATCAGCACCCCCTCGATCACGCTCTCTCAAAAAAGAAATCAGCTTTTTGAAGGAAACCATATCACGTTTCTGTGACGTGTTTGACAACCTGATATGTTTTTCTATTCTTGTCTTTGTCAATGTTTCTCCGCCCCTTTTCTTCGTGTTCCTTTCTTTTTTTTTTGGGGGGGGGGCTGTTCATGTTCGAAATAAAGCAGTTGTTAGTTTGCGAATCACCCTGTGTAGTCCCTCGTTTCATTCTCTCGTTTTTTTCGCCAGCGCATCACAAGCATGAATCAAGTTGACCGCCATACCATAGCCGAGGTTACTCAGGCCCGCATACTAGATTGCTGGATCGCAAGCAATGGAAAAGACAGTAACACGATAACTACCTTGAAGACTACTGTTAAACAGATTGCCAGAATGATCCGTCGCATCACCTATCATAAAAAACCGGAAGATCCCACGCACTGTGGGAATCGGTGTAATGCGAAGAAGCCAGCAAGGGGCAGATTATGCTGCACATATGGATGTCATGATTTAAAGATTTAAATGTTAGGACCTGTCACTTATGTTCATCATACAGTCACGTCACGCAATACAAAAAATTGGGGGACCCTTAAGCTTCGCCTTTAAGAGTTGCACGCGATAGCGATATCCCGTCCCTACTGCGTACTTCAATCACTTAGTGCATACTATGTAATGGGTAGTATGCTTTAAACCAGGAGAAATTATGCGCGGCAAATGTGGGAAATGTTTTCGAACTTGCTATGCACCCACTACGTGGTGTTAAGGGAATACGGTGTGTGCCGTTTGTAATGGGTGGCTGGCATTAAACTATGGAATCGTTATGATAGTAAGATATTCTGACGCCCCATGGCAATGTACGCTTGTACCACGCAATATTCCTGGGATATCACATGTTATATTGCGACGCCTATATAAAGGACGCTTGCGTTTGCGAAGCATGGAAGTTATTTTCACTGCATTTCCAAGCAGACGAAGTTATTTTCACAGTATTTCCAAGCAGAGGCAACAATTACAGGTAATGATTCCATGCATTAAAGAGAAAAAAAAAGCAGAGGCATGGCTGTGTGGTAGAACACCTGCTTGCCACGCAGACGACCCGGGTTCGATCCTCACTCGGACCCGAAAATTTTTATTATTTATTTTATTTGCATCTTTCTCGATTTTTCGGTGACGGACAAGATGATGATTTTTCGCTCACGGACAAGATGATGATTTTTCGTTCACAACCAACGACGCCGACGCCGGAATTTCTGCGAAACGAGCTCTTTAACGCTATCGCGTTAATATTGGTGTATGTCAAGCTAGCGAAACAGCCACGAGCGCGCCATGAGCGTGGCATGCAAGTCATGTCACAGATGGCATGTCATGATTTCCATATTACCACTTGTCATTTATGTTCGTCATACAGTCACGTGACTCAGTACCAAGTTTGGTGTATATCAACATAGCGAAACGGTCATGAGAGTGCCATGAGCGTGGCATGCGAGTCATGTTGCCATGATGTCATGATTTCTGTATGACCACTTGGCATTAATGTTCGGCATACAGTCACGTCACGCAATACCAAATTTGGTGTATATCAAGCCAGCGAAAGGGCCGTCAGTGCACCATGAGCGTGGCATGTAAATCATGTTGTGCATGACATGCACGTCACGATTTGCATATTACCACCTCTCATTTATGTTGGTCATACAGAAATGTCTCATCGTATCAATTTTTGGATATATCAAGTTGAGAAAACGTCCTCAGGAGCCCTACGGGCATGGCGTGTAAATCATACTTTTCATGATAATGTAGTCATGATTTTCATGATATGACCACTGATTTATGTGCGTCTTACAGTCATGTTATGCCATACCAAATTTGGTATAAATCCCATGAACGATATGACCAGGAGAGCCCAAAGTCGTAGGCGGCTAGATAGATAGATAGATAGATAGATAGATAGATAGATAGATAGATAGATAGATAGATAGATAGATAGATAGATAGATAGATAGATAGATAGATAGATAGATAGATAGATAGATAGATAGATAGATAGATAGATAGATAGATAGATAGATAGATAGATAGATAGATAGATAGATAGATAGATAGATAGATAGATAGATAGATACGCTCAAAGTCGCTGAAGTTTGCTGAGAAATGCTTCGCATTTAAAAAGGCATGAAAGAAAAGGATACCATCCGACTTGTCCAGTCCTTGGTTCTGAGCAGAATGACGTATGGCCTTCCGTATCACTCGCTCGACAGAAGCGAGGAGAGCCAGGTGGATGCCCTCCTTAGAAGCGCTTTTAAGACAGCACTCGGTCTACCCGCAAGCACACCAACCGAGTGGCTCCTCGCTCTCGGTATACATAACTCTTATGCCGAGCTCAGTGCGGCGGTCCTCATCTCTCAGAGGAATCATCTAAGTGCCACTTCAGCAAACAGGGCAATGCTGACTAGGATAGGGATCTCGTCCCACCCCCCAGCACACGGATGAGGAACTGATCGACGTAGCTCCAAACGTCCGCAGGCATATCTCGGTCGCACCAGTGCCCAGAAATATGCACGGCGACTGTCACGCCGAGCGACGTAATGCGAGAGTAAACAGGCTCTGAAAGCAGTTCGGGTCAGCTTCTAACGTCGCGTACGTCGATGCAGCCAGTTCCGATTGGCGGAGACACATAATTACTGTCGTCGAAACAACATGACACTGCTGACGAGTGCCCCTGTGCGCACGACCTCGGCCACAAAGGCGGAGACAACGGCCATAGCCTAAAGCAGTGTTGAGACAACGTGCGCCACGTACGGATCATCGGTAACGATCGTAAGCGTAAACGCAAGCAACGTATTGAGCATGTTCAGACGTCGCTGGATTTAGCGTAACTTACG
This sequence comes from Rhipicephalus appendiculatus, assembly GCA_030522465.1. Classification (NCBI taxonomy): domain Eukaryota; kingdom Metazoa; phylum Arthropoda; class Arachnida; order Ixodida; family Ixodidae; genus Rhipicephalus; species Rhipicephalus appendiculatus. The sequence goes on along the minus strand of JALIZH010012118.1, from coordinate 194,492 downwards.
TAACCTTTAGGGCGTAAAGCCGCGTTCAGACTGCAGTCGCATCTTTCATAAATGTCGTATCGCGTAACAGCTGTATTGGCCGTTTGCGTCGCTAGCGACCACGTATGTTCAATTGATCTGTCCTGTACGATACGTTTTTTACGACACGCCAATCACCACACTGAATGTGCGTTGCATCCTCGCTACAATTGTTGTAGCCTAGCCAGCTTCGCGTGTTTGGCCATGGCTGGGCTGGTTGAGCTAAACGGGAGACGCGACGAGCGCTCTCATTACGTACGTCGCGTCTGCCCTCCAGTGTGGCAAACCAACTGCGCACACACGCTGCTGCATGGCTTTCAGACGCGCATGAAGACGCAGAATCTGGGAAGGCCGGAAGCCCCGCGAACGGAAAGTGAGAACCGAAACTGTTTTGCCGATTGGTCGTGCGTAACGGTCGCATCAGTAGTTGTAAAAGTCGCGGACCCGCCAACATTTACGCCCTAAACGTTACGTAAGTTACGCTAAATCCAACAACGTCTGAACATGCTCATTACGTTGCTTGTGTTTAAGCTTACGATCGTTACCGAGGATCCGTACGTAGCGCATGTAGTCTGAACACGGCTTTAATTTACGACAACTGCTCATGCGACCGTTACGTACGACCAATGGGCAAAGCAGTTTCGGTTTTCACTTTCCGTTCGCGAGGCTTCCGGCCTTCCCAGATTCTGCGTCTTCATGCGCGTCTTGAAAGCCATGCAGCAGCGCGTGTGTGCAGTTGGTTTGCCAGATTAGAGGGCAGACGGGACGTGCGCTCCCGTTTAGCTCAACCAGCCCAGCCATGTCCAAACACGCGAACCTTGCTAGGCTGCAACAGTTGTAGCGAGGGTGCAACGCACATTCAGTATAGTGAATGGCGCGTCGTAAAAAACGTATCGTACCGGAAAGATCAATGAGGACACACGCGGTCGCTAGAGACGCAAACGGACGATACAGCTGTTCGCGATACGACATTTGTGAAAGATGCAACTGCTGTCTGAACGCGGCTTAAGCCGTAAAGTTTCAGGATCGTAAAGGAGAGCGATCAGTTATTCTATCCGACTCCGGGGAAGCCTGTCGACTTTTTTAACAGGCCGCCTACGGCAATGGCGCTAAAGCTGCTAGGACCCAAACTCACTCGCCACAATCGATTGATCTGGTGCCCAGGACACGCAGGGCTCGAAGGCAAAGAAAGGGTGGCCGCTCTCGCTCGTCCATTTTAACGCGATAGCGTTAAAGAGCTCGTTTCGCAGAAATTACGGCGCCGGCGTCGGTGTCGGCGGCGGCGTCGTTGGTTGTGAGCGAAAAATCATCATCTTGTCCGTGACCGAAAAATTGAGAAAGATGCAAATAACATAAATAATAAAGATTTCCAGTCCCGAGTGAGGATCGAACCCAGGCCGTCTGCGTGGCAAGCAGGTGTTCTAACACACAGCCACGCTTCTGCTTGGGATTACTTTGAAAACAACTTTCTCTGCTTGGAAATGCAGTGAAAGTAACTTTCGTGCTTCGCAAAAACATGCGTCCTGTATACAAGCGTCACAATACAACATGTAATATCGCAGTAATATTGCGTGGTACAAGCGTACATTGCCATCGGGCGTCAGAAGATGTAAATATCATAACTACATTGTTGTTCAAAGCCGTCCACCCATTACAAAAGGCTCACGCGTTACTGCGCGTATTCCCTTAAGACCACGTAGTGGGTGCATAGCAAGTTTTAAAAACATTTACCACATTTTCCGCGCATAACTGCTCGTGGTTTAGCATGCTACCCATTACATAGTATGCTAATTGATTGAAGTACGCACTAGGGGCAGGATATCGCTATCGCGTTCAACTCTTAAAGGCGAAGCTTAAGGGTCCCCCCAATTTTCGTTTTAGTGGACTGCGGGCAGGGCTGGGCAAAGATACTTTGAAATTGTATCGCGATACGATACAAGATACTCGGGCAAGAAGTATTGGAGATACAGATACAAGATACTTCCGGAATGAATGTATCCGATACGATACTTCCCAATTGTATCTTAAGATACTTCGATACATTTGTAAATTTGCTATTATACATGTATATAATGACGCTGCAAATGCCTATGCACAGAAGTGTTTGCTTGACAATGTCTTAACTGCGACCAACTTTGTTTATTTTAATGAAATATCTGTTTGAATCCCGAAAGTTATGTCTTCCTTGCTTAATGCATATTAGTTTCATTCCGAAAGAAGTTATTGGCATTTGTTTACTTGACAGCTCTTCATGAGCTGCGGTATCAGTAGCTTTTACTTGACACTTTTGTAATTTATGGCTGTCGCTGCTCTACTTGGCGACCAGCCAGCGGGTTGCCGTCTAATTGCAAGACTTCAATAAGAAGCCTTCGCAAGACGGCACAAATACCGAAGCAGAGTCTTACCTTGTCCGTAAGTGTATTACCGCTTTCGTAGTACTGCATCACCCGAAAGCCGTAGAGCAGCAATAACGCTGGTAGCGATATTTTTTGTGAATCAGCATGTGAAGATGATAACTACCAAGTCGGCGATCACAGTTCACTGAGGACATAAAACTGCAGTGATTTTTCATATCCTACCTATCAACTTGCGTAAAGTGTTCGTTAGCAACATATTCACTAACGAATAGCCTTTTACCACTTCGCCTCTGAGAAAACTTGTGCCGCCCAGAAGCTTCCCAGATGCACTGTACGCGGGCAAAAGCGTCGCAGGATATCACTGCTATTCACACTTTTGCAACTTCTAGCTTGCTTACCTTCTATTTTGTAACACACACACACACAAAAAAAAGGGAAGACTTTACAGAGACCTAAGAAAAGGAAAGCGAATATACCTAAGTCAAATACCAAGGCAGTTCCGCAATAAAAAATTACAGTGCATAGGTATACAGGGTGTTTCACTTAAGTACAACCAATCATTAAAAAAAAAGCAAGCGTTTAACCGCGACTGAATGAAACCAATGGTATATGGTTTACCGTCACGGGGCGCTCATTATGGTATTTTTGCATTGCCCTTTGTTGATTGATTAACTATGGTCAATTATGCAACATTTTTATTAGGGTGGCGGGGCAAAATGAGACACGGGGCAAAACGCGACATTTTGGCTTTGCCGACCTCGATAGCTAATACACAAAGCACTTTTCTTTCTTTCTATATTTCAGCGAGAGGTGCTGGTAGTTGTCCACCTTTTTATGTGCAAAAGTTTATGATTTCTCACAGCGTTCGCGTGGGAAAAATTACGCGTCTGGTGTCAGTGCGTTCGTGACCCGTCAAAAAGGGACAAAATTCTTCTCGGCCAAATTTTCGGAACCGTGCATGAAGCTACTCTGGCGTCAGTTCAACAACGTAAGTATTTATATTGTTACTATATACTACTAGCTACATACCACCAAAATTTCAGTTCACTTGGTGCGCGGGGCCAAAGCGGAAATTTTTTTGAATTTGGGCATGTGAGGGGGGGCAAAACGCGACAAAAAGCATTGAATTGCCTTAGACAGTGTCTCATTAAGTGAACCATTTTCTTACACTCATTATATATTATATTTTATTGTTTAGGAAGGTTCGTACGCACAAGAGAATATCATATAAAGCTTCCTGGTAGGAAAACGACGTGAAAAAGCACTGACTGCTGTTCAGGACACCCACTCCATTCGTGCTGCATCGAGATTTTTCCGCGTTCCCAAGGATGCTCTCAAGACGCGAACGCAAATTTGGAATAATCTCCAAGTCAAGCCGTTCACAAACACGTCTCGCCATCGAGTTTTCGTTCAATACCAAATTTGTGCGAGAAAATTCGAATCTAGCACAGTTTTAAATTCATCGCCTCACGAAGCCCGGCTGACGAAGCTGAAAGCCACGAAACGCCCGTGCAGTTCTGCACCACAACGGCACAAGGAGGCGAAGAAGATGCGTCAGAACATATCTATCGTCCAATCGTTGAATAATCTAATGAAGTGCAAGCTTTCAACAAAATACAACAATAGCACAAAGAAAGACTGGTGGTGTTTGATCTGCAAGGAGTTTTGGAGCAAAACAGCACCGGATTCTGTCTGGATTCAATGCGTGGAGTGCAAGGACTTGGGTCATGAAGCTGCGTGAGGGCCCACGGAGTTTAATTTCAAGTGCTTCTACTGCAAATACTGAAGGGTTAAATTTTTTACACACTGTCTCGTTTTGCCCCGCCGGTTGGGGCAAAATGAGACATCTGGTGCATTTTTTATTTCTTTTTAAAATAAACTTTTGAACAGTGGCAACATGGTCATATTTATGTAGCACATACCTTGTACCCAAAGGAAAGTTTCGGCATTGTCGTTTAAGGGTAAAGAGTGAAATAAAAATAAATATTCACTATTTTCAAATTTTTGTCTCATTTTGCCCCACCTCACCCTATTTACTTTTGAGCAGAGTGCACTTCGTCACATCGTAGAACGCATTTAAAAACGACCAAGGCAATTATTTTTTGGCGGCGTACATGCTGCGTGGTGAATATTTTCTGGCTTTTAAAGCAAGCACGTGAAATATCAAATAAAACCACGTGACTGCGCTCATGCGCTATCGTACTGCGGCACTCTTAAACGCGCTTGGAGCGAAACAACCGGCGCGTGGACCGTCAGCCTGTCGCTTCTCCGGGACTATGGTGTCTCTTTGCCGTGTGTGGCGGTCAGAAATGTTGAAACTCTGTGGAGCCGATGCCTAAGCCGCGGCCGCTCATTTCGTGATGGTCAACTTGCCGGTTGTTTCGCTCGAAGCCCGTCTGAGAGCACTGCAGCGCAATAGAATAGGATAGCAGCAATGTGGTCATGATTCTCCGGATTTTTTAAACGCCGGAAAAATTCCTACGTAGCATGTACCTTTCCACAAAAAAAAAGAAAAAAAATCAGATCTGTCGTTTTAGAATGCCCTCTAAAACGTAACGAAACGCACATGGTCCTAAAGTGAATAGCAGAATTGTTAAATCATTCATATTAGTTGACAAATTAAGTGCAATATAAAAATACCCTAATGAGAGCAACATGGCGGTAAACCCCATCGTTGGTTTTATTAAGTTGAGGTTAGGCACTTCTTTGCAAATATTTGGTTCCAGTTACATGACACCCTTTATAAACACGATACAGGCGACACCACTAAAAGCTACGAATATAGAGCATGATGTATCGTCATCTTAAGTGTTAATGTCATACAACAGAAAACTCAGTGCCCACGGAAAATACCACTAAAGGGCTCGTGGGGACGCTCATGAGAAAACCGGTGTACTTGGTATTAAGTTTCTCAAATCTCCTTCCTAACTTCTTTAAGATTTGTTATTATAATTACCATTATTATAGTGTAAACTGAATTTCCCTGTTTTATTAAATAGTAAGCACAATTTTCGTTCCTGTAAGCACTAGGCACGCTCAGATTATTTTACCTTTGCCCTCAACATCGCCTGAACAGCAAACTCACATGGAATGTAGATATGTAAAGAGTAGCAATGACGCCGACAATGAAAAATAAGAATAAATAAGACAAGGACTAGAAAAAAAGGAACAGAGGATGATGTTACAAAATACATATTACAGTTAACAAACGGGAAAAAAACTACAAAAAAGACCTACATAATGTGTGGGATGCAAATGGAAGACAGCAAAGAGAGCACTTGTGCTACAGTCAAGCTATCATTAAAAAAAACTTCTCGCATAATTGAGCACGAAGAACAAAGATACAGAACGCCAAATATCATCTGTTACATTAATATTTGTTCTATTGTATATAACATCGACACCGGCAGTGCGACGGTTGTTAGAATCTAATTTGCATATAAGTCAATCTGATTGTGTGCAAGTCAAGCTTACATCCACGAGATCTGTCTAATCTCTGTGTGAAAGCAGCGAGACGCAAAACAACCCCATTCTTGCATTCTTGAGACTTTGCAACGAAGCACCACGCAAGACAAACTTCGATAACAACACTATAGCCACATCTGACTTTGAGCGAAAGACGCCACACGCATGGGACTAGGAGCACAGAACCGTGGCTACAAACAAGGTTCATGGCACCGACACAGCTAAAAAGAAGGAAAACATATGGGAACAAAATGTGGACTGCACGTAGACGTTCGTGCGCCCGTTTCTGTCGAGATGGCTCAAGCGCCGTCACGGGACTCTGTTCCACCAATAGATACGCATATATACCTTATTTCCTATGCTCACTGGAGCCTTCTGGTGGAAAGATAAAGGAAAGTCACTGTCGTCACCTTTACACCTTTAGTGAGGTGGCTTAGTGGCAACAGTGTCAGCGTGAGAAGCAGAGTTCAGCCAACGTTTGTTGTTTCACAGGGCGGCGTTTCTGAAGCAGTATCTTGTATCTTAAGATACACGATACATTATTTAATATATCGGAAATACAGATACAGATACTCGTTTTGCGAGACGTATCGCGATACAGATACAAGATACCCAACGAGCATCTCAGATAGTATCTAAGATACATATATCTTCGATACTGCCCAGCCCTGACTGCGGGAACATTCAAGAACGTTGTTCTGCTTTGGAGCGCTGTGATCGCTCTTCTGGTGATAAGTTATAGATATATATTTAATATTGCCACAAGTTGCTCGTCATCCTGCAAAGACGCACATCGGTTCCTGCGTTTGTAAATGCCGCCAAACAAATGACAAGCAAAGCGCGCAATGCACCGGCGGACTGCGCGTGCCACCCCACCACGTGCTAAAAGAAGAAGACTGGCGGCTCATGGTATGACCGGTTCGCGACTGCACGAGAGAAGAAGAGGCCAACGAGGTTCGGACTGGCTAGCGTGGAACATTTTCGTATAAGGTTGTTTTTCTTAAGTTCACGGGCACAAGTTCGCCCTGAATAAAGAGTTTTTACCAAGAGGCGTTGTATTTATTGGTAACATTCTGGTGGAGGTGTGGGGTATGATTCCAAGCCCGCCACAGGCCAGAAAGGTTAGTCCAGACCCTCCAAGCTTGGAGCCAGTGGAATTGACGCCTGTCCACCAACGCACGAGTCGCCGCCTGCGTGGTGAACAGCCCGAGTTTGGCCCCCCTCTTCGATTCATGAAGACCAGCGGAGACCGCAAGCTCAGACGCCACTACGATGGCCGCTCAAGCGACACCATCTCCATCCCATATCGTCGTGGATTCGCCCCGGACACCAGAGGTCTTTCACGGCGACACTTTCGACGATGCCGAGGACTGGCTTGATGGCTTCGAGCGCGTCGCCAGTTTAAACGGTTGGGGCGAAGCCTGGAAACTTCGTTACGTCTACGTGGCGCTGCAGGATTCTGCACGTACGTGGTTTGAAAACCACGAAGCGTCATTGTTGTCTTGGGACGACTTCCGGAGGGAGCTACTGATTGCGTATCCAAACACGGACCGGAAAGAGAAGGCAGAGGCCGCTCTTCAGGGGCGGAACCAAAGGAACAACGAGAGCGTGGCCATGTATATTGAAGACATGTCGCGGCTCTTCCGCCGAGCCGACCCAAACATGGCCGAAGAGAAGAAGTTGCGGCACCTGATGCGCGCAGTGAAGGAGGAGATTTTTGCAGGCCTGGCGCGTAATCCACCTCGCAACGTGGCAGAGTTTAGAACGGTGAGCGACCTTACGAAATCGAAGTTTTTGTCTTCGCGGCCTACCCTTCAGGACACCCAGCAACGGGAGTCGTGGTCAACAGCACCAAGGCGCTATCGGTCGCCGAGTCCTAGATCGTCATCAAGTTTCCCGGAGACATCGGTCACCTAGCCCGCAGCGGGAAAACTAGGGCCAGCGACCTGTGGAGGCAAGGTCGCTGATACTCAGAAAACTGAAGACCCTCCATCGCTGACCCGACCGGACGACTGTAGTTACGCGACGACGGATAAGTGCAGTAATGGTGACGTTACCTCAGAACTGTAAGTCGCTATCGACGACCGTGGGGTTATTGCACTAATAGACACTGGTGCAGACTACTCCGTCGTCAGCAGCGTCCTCGCAAAGAAGTTGAAAAAGGTGCTGACTCAATGGACCGGACCTCAAATACGTACCGCCGGGGGGACACTTAGTCAGCCCCGTGGTATTGTGCGCAGCCAGAATAAGGATTAGAGGATTCGTGTACGTCGGCAGCTTTATTGTTCTCTGCTTGTGTTCCCGTCAGCTGATTATAAGCATGGACTTCTTACAGGCAAATAGCGCAATCATCGACCTGCAAGAGTCTAAAGTCTCCTTTTCTACAGAGAACGCTGTCGCCATGTGTCAAACGGAGCAACCAGTCGTTTCACCTCTCCCTATTGTGGTTGAAGGTGTCACCGTGCCGCCTCGTTCAAGTGTGACAGTTCTTGTGTAAAGTGACCTTTTCCGTGATTATAATGGACTAGCAGATGGGAACATCGGACTACTAATCGAAAAGGGAATATGCGTGGCAAGAGGTCTGGTGAACCTTCGTGATGGATGTGCGAGTGTCCTATTGACCAACTTCGGCAGTGAACTGCAGCATCTGGCGAAGGGAACAGCTGTAGCATCCCTGCATGAATATTTGCAAGTTGCAAATGTTTGCACTCTTGATAGAGACCCGCCAGCTTCTGCAACAGTAGACAGCGTTCTCCAATCAATAGACATTGATAGATAGCTCTCGTCACCACAGAAAGAGCAGATTGTAAGTTTGATCACAGAATTCGCGGAGTGCTTTTCCACTTCGTGGAAAGTCGGACGCACTCCCGTCGCAAAACACCGCATCGTGGTCGAAGAAAATGTTAAACCGGTGCATCAGCGTCCGTACCGAGTAGCTCCAAAAGAACGGGAAGCCATCAAGAGACAAGTACAGGAAATGTTGAAGGATGATGTAATACAGCCATCCAAAAGTCCCTGGGCATCACCGGTGGTACTAGTCAAAAAGAAGGACAACACCCTGCAACTTTGTGTTGACTACAGAAAAGTGAGCCTCGTCACGAAACTGGATCTTTATCCACTACCACGAATTGATGATACCTTGGATAAGCTACGCAACGCTCACATCTTTTCATCATTGGATTTAAAGAGCGGATACTGGCAAATCGAGGTGGATGAAAGAGATCGTGAGAAGACGGCGTTTGTGACACCCGACGGACTATATGAGTTAGTATACTCCCTTTTGGCTTGTGCTCTGCTCCCGCCACCTTTCAAAGGATGATGGACAATGCCCTCTCCGGACTTAAATGGCAATCGTGCCTCGTCTATCTCGATGATGTAGCTTTTTCTTCTACCTTCGAGCAGCACGTGCATCTACTGAGAACAGTACTGGATTCCATTCGCGCGGCAGCACTCACTATCAAACCTGAAAAATGCCACTTCGGATTTCGCGAACTTCGGTTCCTCGGCCACATTGTTACTGCTGAAGGTGTCCGCCCACATCCCGAAAACATTACAGCAGCCGAAAACTTTCGGAAGCCACGAGACAAAAAGGCCACGAGACGATTCCTGGGACTCTGTGCCTATTATAGACGCTTCGTTGACAACTTCTCCAAGATCGCTGAACCATTGACACCGCTTACAAAAGAAGGTGTGCCATTTGTCTGGCAGGAAGAACAAGAAGATGCTTTCTCTGAGTTGCGATGCCGTTTGCAATATCCTCCTATTCTTGCTCTCTTTGATGAAGACGCTGAAACAGACATCCGTACCGACGCCAGTAACGTTGGTCTCGGAGCCGTCCTCATTCAATGGCAGAATGGAGCAGAAAAAGTTATTCCTTACGCAAGCCGCACTCTATCGAATGCTGAGTCCAATTACTCAGCTACAGAGAAGGAATGCCTGGCAGTTATATGGGCCATCAGTAAGTTCCGTCCATATCTATACGGCAGACCATTTAGGGCGATCAGCGACCATCATTCATGATGGTCGCTGATCTCAAGGAGCCTTCAGGAAGACTTGCTAGATGGAGCCTGCGTCTGCAGGAATATGACATCACCGTCGTGTACAAGTCCGGTCACAAGCACGATGAGGCGGACTGCCTCTCACGTGGACCAGTGGACCAGTTTGCTCAACATCAACAAGATTGTCCATTTCTTGGAGCTCTCAACGTGTCCGAGATGGCCCGTCATCAGCGAATGGACCCGGACCTGCTCCTGCTTATCCAGTACTTGGAGGGTCAGCAAGTAAAGGTACCGCGAGTTTTCGTCCGCGGATTGTGTTCCTATGTTCTCCGGAATGACGTCCTCTACAAGCGAAACTTCGAACACAGTGGTGAGACATTTCTGCTTCTAGTGCCATCATCACTGCGAGCGGAAATATTAGAAGCATGTCATGATGACCCTTCGGCTGGGCATTTGGGTATTAGTCGGACTTTAGCGAGAATCCGCCAGAGATATTATTGGCCAAAGTTAATGGATTCTGTTCAGCACTATGTGAGGTCGTGCCGAGAATGCCAAAGGCGCAAAATACCACCATTAAAACCAGCACGTCTGCTGAAACCGATAGAGCCACCTAAAGGACCATGTGAGCAAGTGGGAATGGATTTACTTGGACCATTTCCTGTCTCATCATCCGGAAAGCGGTGGATCATTGTAGCGACAGACTACATGATCAGATATGCTGAGACGTCGACTCTCGCAAAAGGAACTGCGAATGAAGCAGCTCAGTTCATCGTCAGCCAGATAGTACTACAACATGGCGCTCCTAAAGTTGTTTTAACCGACGAAGGAACAGCGTTTACCGCCCGTTTGATGCAGCCTATAATGAAACTAACGCATACCGACCACAGAAGAACTACATCTTACCATCCGCAAACAAACGGCTTAACTGAAAGGCTAAATAGAGCGCTAGCTGATATGATCGCCATGTACGTGGATGTCGAACATCGTACATGGGAAAGCATTTTACCGTATGCTACGTTTGCGTACAACACCGCAGTACAGGAGACGACACAGTTCACACCATTCCAGCTTGTTTACGGTAGGCTGGTAACAACGACCTTAGACGCGATGTGACCTGTAAACAGCACGAACGAGGATAACGCTGACATCAGCGAATACATCGAAAGGGCAGAAGAGGCACGGCAGTTGGCAAGGCACCATGTAATTCACCAGCAAAGCGTCGACGCAGATCGGTATAATCTAAAGCGAAGAGATGTCCAGTACAACCCCGGAGACAAAGTGTGAGTATGGACGCCGGTACGTGGGTACGTGAACGTGGCCTGTCTGAAAAGCTGATGCGGCGCTATTTCGGCCCTTACAAGATACTTCGCCAGTTAAGTACCTTAAACTACGAAGTCATCCCCGAAGGCCAAGTGTGTTCAACACGACGAATAAATCACCCAGAAGTCGTACATGTGGTACGAATGAAACCTTACTACGAAAGCACTGAACAACATCACTGATGCACGTGCTCGAACATCAAGACAAGCCCTGCCCTTCAAAACTGTTGACCTTCTCGACGCATCGGGACGATGCGTTTTAGGAGGGGCATTAATGCCACAAGTTGCTCATCACCCTGCGAAGACGCACGTCGCTTCCTGCGTTTGTAAATGCCGCCATACGAATGGCAAGCAAAGCGCGCAATGAACCGGCGGACTGCGCGTGCCACCCCACCACGTGCTAAAAGAAGACTGGCGGCTCATGGTATGACCATTTCGCGACTGCACGAAAGAAGAGGCCGACGAGGTTCGGACTGGCTAGCGTGGTACATTTTCGTATAAGGTTGTTTTTCTTAGGTTCACGGGCAAAAGTTCGCCCTGAATAAATAGTTTTTACCAACAGACGTTGTATTTATTGCTAAGAATATGTTAATTTATTATACTACATTTATTACTGAGATGACAAAATAACATTCCCAATATAAAATAATGGTGAATGCAATTAGTGAGCAAAGTATTGTCAGACGTTATCTATATAAGCACCTAGTCTATCATATGCAAGAAGCAAAAGAGGTTCAGTACTTCACCCTCATAAAAATTCTCCAAATAGCTCCAAATTCTCCAAAGGTACATTATGTGGAACAAATATGTGTGCACAACGTAGGGGGGAATAATCTTAAGAACTAAGAAAAGTCCAAGCCCGGTCCGACCCGAGCCCGACAGCGAAAACCCGGGCCCGCCCTAAGCCCGCAGCTTCAGGCCCGAGCCCAGACCGTGCCCGCGGTGAAAACTACGTTACACGGCCCGGCCCACTGGCCGGGCCGGGCCCGGTTTCCGGGCCCGGGTTTCCGGGAGCCCATGCAGTGCTTGTGTGTGTGTGCGTGCGTGCGTGCGTGTGTGTGTGTGTGTGTGTGTGTGTGTGTGTGTGCGTGTGTGTGTGTGTGTGTGTGTGTGCGTGCGTGCGTGTGTGTGTGTGTGTGTGTGTGTGCGTGTGTGTGTGTGTGTGTGCGTGCGTGTGCGTGTGTGTGTGTGTGTGTGTGTGTGTGTGTGTGTGCGTGCGTGCGTGCGTGCGTGTGTGTGTGTGTGTGTGTGTGCGTGCGTGTGTGTGTGTGCGTGCGTGCGTGTGTGTGCGTGTGCGTGTGCGTGTGCGCGTGTGTGTGTGTGTGTGTGTGTGTGTGTGTGTGTGTGTGTGTGTGTGTGTGTGTGTGTGTGTGTGTGTGTGTGTGTGTGTGTGTGTGTGTGTGTGTGTGTGTGTGTGTGTGTGTGTGTGTGTGTGTGTGTGTGTGTGTGTGTGTGTGTGTGTGTGTGTGTGTGTGTGTGTGTGTGTGTGTGTGTGTGTGTGTGTGTGTGTGTGTGTGTGTGTGTGTGTGTGTGTGTGTGTGTGTGTGTGTGTGTGTGTGTGTGTGTGTGTGTGTGTGTGTGTGTGTGTGTGTGTGTGTGTGTGTGTGTGTTGGGGCTGGGCAAGTGGGAAAATATTAAATGTTCGATGTCTTCTTATACTTAACCGAAGCTAAATCATGTTTTCAAGGTACATTTAAAATAGTACTATAAATGAGGCCTTCAGGGCGTGCATTTACAATAGTCTTTATACGTCAGTCAGCAGGAGGTCTTTAGACGGTCAACATAAGATAGTCTATATACAATTGTAAGAAGGCGGCCTTTAGATGTACTGCATAAAATAGTCTTCATACAGCAGTAAGAAGTAGGCCTTTAGGCGGTCTACTTAATATAGTCTTTATACAATAGTAAGAAGGGGAGCTTTAGGCGGTCTGCAAAATAGTCTTTATGCGACAGTAAAGAGGAGTCCTTTAGACGGTCGATTAACAATTGTTTCTACAGAGGAAATGTTAATAGATGGTCACAAATGTCAACAGATGGTTACTGTGTGGTTTACCCAATGTTACTAGCCATTTTTATAAAGGCGTTACGCTTACCAGGGGCCTTTGCACCCACTACTAGATATCTACATGATTTTTCTTATTGGCGCTTGCTTGGCACAGAGCGAATCACCCTACATTGTCACACGTTCTTGATGAATCGCATGGAATCTTACAAAAACAATAATTTCACACAGTTCTAGTGTTACACTTCAATCTTCTTTAAAAAGAAGTTGCTGGTAATCTTGCTAGATCCACTAGGACACTACGTATGCTACCTTTCCGAGATCCATGCATGCAGCTCAATTCTTTGAGCATGTTGAATACAATAAAAAAAAATGTGCGCGATATTTCATCCGCTTCATTTATTGGCATCTTTTTACTGAAAATGAACGCAAAATAACGATAGTTTACGTTTGACTACGCATTCGGCGCACTGATTCTAAGATATTGATCACGGGCCTCGTTCCTTCTCTCTTTGTTCACAATCTGCGTATTTCTGCCCCCCCTCCCTTCCCCAAGTTGCTTTATGGATAATGCAACATTTTATTCCCTGCCCTTGTACATCTATAGAGCAGTTGCGCAGCAATACGTTTAAAACAACACAATGGCCAGTGTTTCTGACCTGTTGTCTTCATTGCTACATATATAAGCACGAAACCTCAGGTCGGATATTCATTCCCTCAGTCTAATACCAGTGTTCTGAACGGCATGGACAAACGAAGTGCGCCTGTGATAGTGGCGGCTTTCGTCTTGGGCTTATTGTACGCCACCGGGGGTGGCGCTGCCTCATCTGAAAACGCACCCACCCTTACACAGCTTGTTGAAGTATGTTTCTTTTTGTTTTGCTATTAAATAAACGGCGACACCAATATTTTATTATACCACTGTTGTAACCCTCTAGCGCTTTGAGTTCAGTAAGTTTCGCTATAATGTAGCCGCGAGAAAATTGTTGACTACTGGATTTTCATAAACGCCTCAGACTTATCTTGCTTGGTCAAGAAGCTTGTTATTATTTTAGCCTGTCGTAGCCTTCCGTAATATGCATATCACTTGAATGTCAGCTTTATATTAATGCTCTGGCGCTTATTGACATAAAAGTAACATGCTGTATAATTTTAAAGCCACAAAATCACTTTTTCGCAGTACCTCAACAGAGGCCAAACCCAAGAAATATGGACAGTTCTGCGCAGCAACTACGGCAGCGCCTGGAATGTACAGGAACAGTGCGTCAGTGCTAAAACAACATCAGCAACAGAAACAGAATATAAATACAAGGAGTGCTACGAGCGGAACTATGAAAGGTGAGCCTCAAAACAAAAATTCGGCAGATCCCACGTACCTTGGGAATTGATGTTATGCGAAGCATGTGGAGGATAGGTGACTGTGGCGTAATTTTTTTGTTGAGTGAAACGTTACGAAATAGCGCTAAATATATGTACAAATGTTGTAAGCACGGACGCATGTTGAACAGTCGCATATGTTTTAATAAACAGTTGTTTACAGTAGCGTAACGATGCCAACAGCAACGTGGGTATTACCAAGACCAGAAGCGGTAAGCTGATATGTAGCACTTGAGCTTGGAATGATGGTAGCGCTGGATAGTGCTATGTAGATCAACTTCAGCGGATGGCGCTTAGTATGAAACTGACGTTAACCCGACGTGACGCCTGCATCGTAGGAGTACATATGTAATGTTCATAAAATTAGTTAGCCAGCACTGCAACTCCAATTGACGTTTCACCAACATTACGCCTGCATAACGTCTTTTTCCAAAGTAGTTTCGAGACCTGGCGTGACTCTCTGCTAGAATACCTGATTGCCACGCAGAAGGCTTCGGTTTGCTTCCTGCTGGCACCCTGATATTCATTCTTTGCATCTGTCGGGTCAATGCTGCCGATGTCACTTTTTCTTAACGCTCTCGTATTTAAATTGCGAACGTCCGTTCTCGCCGTTCCTAGGTAGATATAAACGATCAATCACCTGTGGCGCATAGCCTCATACCGCGGGCCGTGGTATACGGTTATGTGCCACACGTGTCTGAAGGAAAGTATCTGATTACGTACGTGGCGGGCTTGTCACGTTATTCATGTCATGACCAGCCAAATATATTCGCCAAACCCTATTAAGTTTCTATACTAATTTCGGTTAACCTCCAGTCAAGGGGGGCAATCACGAGGTCACCCAGACGCAGGCGGCTAAATAGATAAATATATACGTAGATATAAACGCTGAAAGTGCCTGCAGTCCGCTAAGAAATGTTTCGCATTTAAAATATTCTCCACGCATGCTGCCAGCTTACTTTAAGTAAGCTTGACTGCAAAGTCGTTTCTAGAATTCGAACATTAGGAGAGTTTGAAACGAACCGTTCCACCACACACGACTTTTGCCTTTGATTGTTATCATCGTAACGGCGCTTCAACTCAATCTAACACTTCGTAGTACTTAGCACTGTGTTGTTTTCCTACATTGAGGTCATCTTCAAAGTGGGTTTAGTTAACACAGACACAGGACGAATAAAATGCAGGACACAGGACGTCGAGCGCAGACTATACCAAATGGATTATTTACTCTCTTTCTCTCCCCTGAGAAAGGGGAGAGAAAGAGAGTAAAAACAAAAAGGTAAAAAATGAAGTCTCTCCCCTTCTGTTAAACCAACGCCCAGCCCCATCAGTCTTTTTATCAGCATCGGCGCATGCTCGTTTGACACACACCCTGTCTCAGGGCCACGTTTTTTCGCAAACAAACCAGTTGGAAGTTTGCGCTTGACGTCTTGTGTCCTGTATTATATTCGTGCTGCATCTGTGTTAACTAAGCGCACTTATGAAAATCAGTGAACACGAAGTCATAGCTCTCCTCTATATTCAGGGGACAGTTTCCTACTTAACACGGGAATAAAAAGAAAATTCACACCATTACAAACAAATAGTGCGTTATCATTCGTAGTAGCACGCATATTCGGATTACATGCAGTATAGTACGAATAGCTGTGTAGATCTCTTGAACAAATTATCACATTATTTCAGTTCAGTTCACATTATTAGCATTCTTTTGCAC
Source organism: Rhipicephalus appendiculatus (assembly GCA_030522465.1). Classification (NCBI taxonomy): domain Eukaryota; kingdom Metazoa; phylum Arthropoda; class Arachnida; order Ixodida; family Ixodidae; genus Rhipicephalus; species Rhipicephalus appendiculatus. The sequence goes on along the minus strand of JALIZH010012118.1, from coordinate 178,242 downwards.
ACAATTCTGTGTTATCGCCGGTACTGGTCATGTTATTCACACACAATCCTAGTGATTACATAGTAAACAAAATATACAACAGCTAAAGAGATTTCAGGTCAGAAAATGAAAGTGTCTAGTCATATACCGGGTCTTTCAAGAAATTTGTCCAAAATTCTCAATAATCAGGGAAATGCGGTATTCGTTTGAAGCCTTTACAATTACTCTGTAGCCGCAGGCATCTTAATACGGCTGAATACATCATTTGGTACAGTGATTAAGAAAGTTGACCTAATTAACTTTTAATTATTGTACCTTGGCGGGTATGTCTCATGGAAGTCCTTCATGCGAAGAGCTCATTGCAGCTTTGAGATTTTGGAAGAGCGATCTCTCGTAATATTCGTGAAGTAATGAAATTCAACCGAATCCAACGGTGAAACCGAAACGTGGAAGAGTGCCACTGCCGCATACCTCTGAGGCGTCTAGAATGAGTGACCATGCATCGTCGTATCATCCATCAACCGACGTCGTTGTGTGGGTGTGCGGGCTGCGCTTGTAATTACAGAACGCATGGTGCACATACTTTAACGATCGCGGAAAAACTGCACCTCTGTAATGGTTGTCTTGAACAGTGACGTCATTCTGGTCGCCTGCTTGTGTCATTCATCGGTGCTTCGGTTTCTCCCTTGAATTTGGTTGAATTTCGTTACACAGCAATAAGTACTTGATGCCGCTTTTTTTGAAATCTCCAAGCTGCAATGTCTTCTTCGCATGAAATACTTCAATTCTCCTATTTGACATAGCCGCCTAACTTCACTAATGAAAAAGCTCATTAGCTTAGCTTTCGTAATTACTGCCCGGAATGATGTCTTCAACAAGCTTAAGATGTGTGCCGCTCCAGAAAAAGCAATTTTGAAGGCATCCAACGAATATCTCATTTCACTGATTTTTTGCAAATTTTGGACGCATTGCTTGAAGCACCCTATATATGTATGTAATATATATACATAGGCGTGCGCACGGGGGGGGGCAGGGGGGGGGGCACCCCCCACTAGTGACCTAAGAGGGGGGCGCAAAGCCAGCCCTATACATTGACATAATAGGGAGGAGGAGGTGCCGTGACTTGGAGGGGGGGGGGCGCAAGGTCAGCCCCACCATTTACATAATAGGGAGGGGGCGCTTCGACGAACCTTCGCCCCCCTGAAGGGGAACCCTGCGCACGCCTATATATATATATATATATATATATATATATATATATATATATATATATACAGGGTGTTTCAAGAAATGTGTCCACTATTTTTAAAAAATCAGGAAAATGCGGTATTTGCTCGCTGTCTTCACGGTTGCTTTTTTTGTAGCGGCAGGCATCTTAAGATGGTTGAAGACATGATTTGGGACTGTAATTCAGAAAGTTAAATTAATTAACTTTTTACTTAGCGGAGTTAGGTGGTTAAGTCCAATGGGAGAATTGAAGTCCTTCATGCGAAGAACCCATTTCAGCTTTGAGATTTCGAAAAAGCGGCCTCTATTAATTATTGTGGCATAATGAAGTTCAGGCAAATTCAGCGGCCAAACCGAAACCGAAACGCGGAAGAGCGCAACTGCCACATTCGTCTGAGACGTCCACAATGAGTGAAAGTCATTATATCAACCATCAATTGACTTCTTGGTGTGGGTGTGTGGGCTGCGATTGCAGTAGTAGCGCGCATGACACACATACTTTAACGAACGGGGAAGCACTACACCTCCGTAACCGTTGTCTTGAACAGTGACGTCATTCTAGTCGTCTGCTTGTTGCGCTCATCGGTGCTTGGGTTTCGGTTTGGCCGCTGAATTTGCCTGAACTTCATTACGCCACAATAATCAATAGAGGCCGCTTTTTTCGAAATCTCAAAGCTGAAATGGGTTCTTCGCATGAAGGACTTCAATTCTCCCATTGGATTTACCCACCTAAATCCGCTAATTAAAAAGTTAATTAATTTAACTTTCTTAATTAGTGTCCCAAATCATGTCTTCAACCATCTTAAGATGCCTGCCGCTACAGAAAAAGCAATTGTGAAGACAGCGAGCAAATATCGCATTTTGCTGATTTTTAAAAAATAGTGGACACATTTCTTGAAACACCCTGTATATATGTGACGTTAGAGAACAGAGATACGTCGTGGTTCAGGTGCCATCCATTTTTTCTAATCCACGCGCACATGGCTTCTCCTACCATCGCCTAGTTCATACGTTACACTATTCGCCCTCCCCTCGAGAAAGTCTCAGTTCAGAAGGTACAAAATAACGTTGTAGTTTGCTAACATGAACAATGTCCGAGTTTCTACCTAAGGGCAACACGGAGCGGTTGATCTCATAGTTCACTGGTGAGATTTTGCGTAGAATCTTGTACGGACCTTCCATGACGGAACTCAGTTTGTCGTTGTTGGGATGCCATGGTGTCTCGTAAAGGAGGAAGTCACCGACTTGGAACTCTATCGGAAGAAATTTCTTATCATAGATTACTTTGTTCTTATTGTGGTAGGCGATAGAGTTATTAACAGCAGCTTTCCGCGCTTCTTCCACCGTTTGTTCTCGCTGTTGGATAAGATGGAATTCCATACATCAGGAAGGACGGTGCGTAGCCGGTAACTTCGTGAGGCGTTCTGTTGTATTCGTCTATTACCTCCGACAGCAGCTTAGTCCAACACTTCTGTGGCTCGTCATTGATCTTGCACTTAAGTCTGGTTACGATGATCTGGTTTGTCCGCTCGTTCATACCATTGCATTGCGGATGATGAGATGAGGTGAAGAGTTGGTGTATTCGGTTATGTTTTAGAAACTGTTTAAATTTTCCTGCAGTGAATTCTGTTCCACGATCTGAAAGGAACTTCCGTGGTTTTCCGGCAGCAAAAATAGTTTTTAAGCATGAGATGTAGGCGTCGCTGTTCTCACTTTTATGGGCGAACGCCCATACGTAGCGTGTACACCTACAACGTGTACCATACAACGTGTACACCTAGGATACATAATTTCATCATGCAAAGCAGTGATAAGCGATCACGCATAGGCCTATACCTGAAACATCATAAAAATAGCTTAGGCAAACTATACCGTAATTATGTCGTTAAATATTTTTAAGATCATATGTATTAATTATCAGAAACCAAACAAAACGCCCCAATACTGTTTTGCAGGCCATCGACTGCATTATAATTCTGCCCCTTGGGACTATGAAGCGGTTGTATAGAACCTGACCTTTGGATGTCCAAAGGGGGGAAGATACCGTTTCGTAATTTTAGCACTATATCCCTTTTTGACGTTCTATACAACAGTATTACTAAAGCAACTGACAAGCAGTTGTATGACATGCATTATTCGCTGCCGAAAAGCCCTCGCTGGAATGTTGCGATGACGTGCTATGCAGTCAAGGCGAGGCAAAGGCAAACGTCCTACTACCTTGTAGTTGATCAGTTGGAAACTTTTTTTCTTCCTTAAAACAAAAACTACTCTTTTGAAACTTTCTGTATGTTTTACCAACAAAGCGTACTATGCAGCAATATATAAGCCATATTTTTACTTGGACCGCTACATTCAGAAAATGAAGCCGCAAATTGAGTCAAAATGCTATTTTTTTCAAGTATGTCACATAATTGTGGCAATGTCTTTGCTTCATACGCTCCCGAAGTATTTTCATCATTTATTATAAGAACCCATAAAGCACATAATGTGATTATATTACTCGCGAAAAAATCTGTGCTTTATATAAAATACGCTAAACATGCAGCATATTGGATTTTTTGGCCAAGGCCAAAAATAAAGATGGTTGAGATAAAAATGAATAAACTGTAATAGTCTTGAAAGACCAGCGCCTTAATATTAAGGAAAAAATTGTTTCGTAGTAATTGCCCCGACCAGTAATATTATATAAATTATTTATAGCGACACAGTTTCAATTGGATGCCCAAAGTTCGAAGCGCCCTCTAGGCAAGAGAAATTTTTTTTGCGAAAGATAACGCCCCAATAACTACTTTTCACGTTCACATATACCTGCACGATTTTTTTCAGCATGATCGGAGATGGTCGAAAATTTACCTGGTACACTTGATATGGAATGACCTATATATATATGTGTGTGTGTGTGCGTGTGTGTGCGCGTGCGTGCGTGCGTGTGCGTGTGTGTGTGTGTGTGTGTGTGTGTGTGTGTGTGTGTGTGTGTGTGTGTGTGCGTGCGTGCGTGCGTGCGTGCGTGCGTGCGTGCGTGCGTGCGTGCGTGCGTGTGTGTGCGTGTGCGTGTGCGTGTGCGTGTGCGTGTGCGTGTGTGTGTGTGTGTGTGTGTGTGTGTGTGTGTGTGTGTGTGTGTGTGTGTGTGTGTGTGTGTGTGTGTGTGTGTGTGTGTGTGTGTGTGTGTGTGTGTGTGTGTGTGTGTTGAAGAGAAACAAGAGACAACGCCCGTTCTTGGGCCGGCTGTGATTCTATTCGTCGGCCTCGATAGCCAAGCATGCCCCATGCCCTAGCGCCCCTCTGTCTTCGTTACACTCGGCCACGCTGCAAGCATGGAGCCCTGCCAAAAAATCGCCCTTCTCTAGCGGTGGTTGCCTCCTCGCAGGTGAAAGATTCAGCGGTCATGGGCCTTGAAACACCATCGGTAAGCGCCGCCTCTGGCTGGCGGCACTGGCTGCCTCGCGGAGGCCGGTCACAGCCACGCTGCCACTTGCTTCGGAAGTCGGGCGATGATCGCTCCGGTGGACACCACTGGCTATGTCGTGACGGTCGTCGCACGAGATTACGCCGTCTTTGTTTTGTGCTAAGCTCTAAACCACCACGTTTATGCACGGCGGCGTGCTGAGCAGACAAATACTTGCCCAACGAAGCATGCCTGCGAGTTCGGACAGGCTGCGAGACCTGGCCTTCGTGGTTTTATGCTGCAGCCTCTGCGCTGTCTTCACCGCACTCCTCTGTTCCGTGGCCGCAAGAAGGAAAGGTGCTCTCTGGTGGTTTCGCACCGCGTCCATGCGAATTAATGCCACCATAACGGAACCATACGCTGCAGACGCCAGGGTTGTACAAAGGCGTGATATCGCTGCTTCTTGCGAGTTGGTCGCCTTCTGACCAATCAGCGTCGGGTCCCCCCGTAGACGCAGGCTGCCTCCTGGGGATCCGCAGGGCACTCAGGTGGTACGCTGGAAGTCAGTATTAACTGACCGTCGTTGACAGCAGAATGGCACGCTAGGCGGCCAGAAAAGCCGATGCTCGCTCCATCTGCTTGCGGCGCATCGCTAGCTTCGGCCATGATGCGGCCGGCAAATTCCAACAAAGCAGGCATGTTTCCACAAATGTGTCTTTGGCAGCCATGGATTCATTGAACGGAGCACTCGCACACTCGGCCAATGACTGCCGTGAAGTAGGCAGATGTGCCTCCGGCTGGACACTGAGGATACTCTCGCTGCTGGGCATCTGTGACTGCGGTCTTCCAACTCGGGAATTCGGGGCCGTGGAAATACTCGGTGTCAAGCAGCGGAGTTTTACTCGACCGCCATGTACGATGAGCTGAACCTTACCAGACAAGAGGTAGTCGGTTCCAGCGAAGGGCTATCCAGAGAGCCCATGACATGGCCGAGCAGATGCATCTCCCCGTCCCGTCGTGGGTGCCGCTCGCCGATGTCGCCCCCTAAGGGGGGTAGTGAGCGTCGTCTCCGGATCAAAATTAAGTTCTTTGCCTGCCTGCCTGCCTGCCTGTCAGCTCCCAAAACCATGTCAGCATGCAAGTCCTCGAGAACGGGACTTGCGGCAAAGAACTTGCTCTCGGCTTCGGTTTGTATCTGCAAGTCTAGCGCACCAACAGGCAACGCCCTCGCGCCGAGGCCGCTCAGGGGTGCCTCAGACCAAGGCTGGAGGGCGACTGGGGCATGGCGTCGATGCAGTGCATTACGTGGAGCTCCGGTTTACACAACAGCTGTAATCTCACTAATTCCGTCGATGCAGACCTGTACCGTTGGTAACGGCCGCGTTCGGTATTCGGTGGCTCGATGTTGTCCAAGTGGTGGTGCCATATCGTCGATCCGGTCTCCGAAACTCGGCGGGGGGGGGGGGGGGTCCCCCATCGCGACTGGCTGCGAGAACAAGCCGCGGCTTGTGTTCGTGAGAGGGCTGGATGCCAAACTGCCTAATAATAATATCTGGGGTTTAACGTCCCAAAACCACGATATGATTATGAGAGACGCCGTAGTAGAGGGCTCCGGAAATTTCGACCATCTGGTGTTCTTTAACGTGCACTGACATCGCACAGTACACAGGCCTCTACCATTTGCCAAACTGCCTGTCGATGAGCTGTAGTTTTTAGCTGCAGCCTCGAGGTGGTGCGCCTCCTGAACTCCATGCTCTGTATTCGTCTCGTTGAACACATAGTTTTCACGACACATCCTGCCGAAAACAGCGATGAGCCTTGCACTCTATTGCTCCAATATATATATAAGTTAGCTTTTCGTCCACTTTTTATTTCTGCACATTTTCATTACAATTACTTCTAATATCATCCCCTATACTTTCCTTGGCATCTTTGTCTGTTGGTTCTCATTATTACTTTGTTTAACAAAGCAAACGAGCCCTTAAATCTACACTTCTTTCCTTCATTCATAGCGAAGGTCTCGTTCTGGCAGACTTGATGCCTTCATGGAGTATATGCGAGGGATTATTAGTCAGCTGCCAGCTCGTAATAAGATCACGTACTACGTGACGCCTACACGCAAAACAGAGTGTTCCACACTCGCCGTAATGGCAACAGGCGGCGCTGACTCACGCTCCCACGTTTAAATACACATATATACCCTATAAAGCGGGCGGAGGGATGACCGCCACCGTAGCTCAGTGGTAGAGCATCGGACGCGTTATTCGAAGGTCGCAGGTTCGGTTTCTGCCGGTGGCAAGTTATCTTTTCGTTCACTTTTTCTTTCTGCACATTTACATTGCAATTACTTCTAATAGCATTCCCTATACTTTCCTTGGCATCTTTGTCTGTTCTCATTAATAATGTGTTTAACAAAGCAAATGAGCCCTTGAATCTACACTTCTTTCCTATATATATATATACACAGGGTGTGTCATATATCATGCAGCACGATTTAAAAAGGGAGGAATGTCGTTACGCGAAGCACATCTAGTGCATATTATTCCGAGTACACTGTAGTTGTCATTACTATTTTTTCGTTAATGAGGTTACGTTAATTACTCCTAATAATGTTTCTAACTTGACCAATGCTCACCTAATCATTAAGATGTCAATAAGGCATATGTAGGCGAGATCAAATGACATCTGTGTGCTCTATTTTCAGCAATGTACTAATTACGAGCTCATTTTTCTCGGCTGACAAAGAAAGCGCACGAAATATGAAAAATAATACGCGACCGCGCTAACACCAACAAAAGGTCGGAGCCTACTCTTGACTTGCTATGTTACAGTAACCCATCACATCAGGGGCGTTGCTTCCTGATGCGTGCTGCACTCTATAGTCAGGTACAACTTTAGAAGGCAGGAGAAGCCCCGCCCAGATGACCGAAGCACAGCGGCCAATTGCCTCCGCGACTAAAGTAGTAGTCCCGCTACAAAAATTGTGACTGCTTCTAAAACGCGTATTTGTCGGTATAAATAAGATTTGTGTATCTTGACGAGTACATTGCTAAAACTGTCATGATGGAAAGGCTACAGCACATACCGGATTGCGAGAGAAAAATAATTCCGTGCCTTCTACAACGCTGTGCGTCGTCTGTTATGGAGCAAGATCGACGGCACCGGGCGTGTAACTATAAAGCACTCGCTGGCTTAATAGCATAAGATTCATATATACTTTTTGTGGGTTTGCAGAAGCTTCTTTTAGGGGCGAAGCTCCTTAGGGCGCAGGCTAGTCCGGCGTCGTAGTCGTCGTCCGTCGTCGTCGTAGTAGCCACCTCTAGGTCTCAGAATGATCACTAGATGGCACTGCGGTGCTTCTTAGCTAGTGCGTGAATCCTTCGCCCACATGCAACCCACAACCCACAACCTGCATCGCTGAATAGAAAACAGTCGCCCAGGTTGACTCCATTCCTTGATCTTGCTTGCATGTCTTTGCGAACTTCCCACTACGACCCATCTAAGAACCCCTAACAGATCACTAGATGGCGCTGCGGTGCTGCTTAGCTAGTACGTGAATCGTTCGACCACATGCAACCCACAACCATCCGAGGAACCTGCATCGCTGAATAGAAAACAGTCGCCCAGGTTGACTCCATTCCTTGATCTTGCTTGCATATCTTTGCGAACTTCCCACTACGGCCCATCCAAGAGCCCCTATCCCTCCACTTCACCGACCATAAAGCCGTTATAATGAAGGCGGAACGGAAGCCACGGCTTATGTAAACGGTAACCACCACGGCTCACGACCAACGAAGAAAACACGGCTACAGTACGAAAACTGAAAATCATGGCTCACGAATAAATAAAATTTCTTAATATATACACACAGTGTTTGTCACGTCTTTGATGATGTACTGGGTAAGATTCCCGAAACATTCACGGTTTTTACCGATGAACCTCCGGAGCTTCGCCCACTCATCATCATTCACTCCATGGATATGCGTCGATTTTTTTTCATTGCGTTAGGCTTATTTTTTAATTGTTTTTTGCGGTTGCAAACCTGCAATCTCGTGAGTTCGCGCACGTTCGCGTATGCCATTCCATGCCAGTTTTCGGCGTTGGAGCCCAGCGAGGTGACAACAGAACGCCATCCTTTGTTGCCGAACGAGCCTTGTGTCGTCTCGATGGCCACACCACCAAGGAGCCTCGGCAAGAACAACAGCGGCCACATCCCGCACAGCGATTCACGCAACATGATCTTCCGCTTCGAACATGATCTTCCAGGCATAGCGGCTTCTTATTTACGAAAGAACAGCCCTTATCAGTGCTACCAAATTTTTGCCGGTGGGTTCGCAACAGCCAACCATCCATTCCGTGACCTCTCATATAAATAAGCAGTCCATTTATGGCGTATTCCTTATAATAGAAGCTCAATTCCGATAAGAAACGTCCTGCACACATCGTGATCGATTTAAAAAGTGGCATAGAAACACATTTAAATGCTGGCATATCTGAATGGAAACACTATTGCTAACCCTGATTATCGTTGGCGAGCTCAAGATGCTCATTCGGGCAGCTAGATGCTCGCCTATCTTATCACACTGCTGCCAACAATCGGCCATTTGCGCTCTGAGCTAGAAGCAGCGATGGCAGCGATGGCAGCGATGGCAGCATGTTCTCCGTCGGCGAGGTCACCGGCCGTCCTGCGCATGACGTCACCTGAAGTGCGCGCCTATTGGTTGAGGCTCGTGTGCATCCGCCTTTGAGGGGAAACTACCGCTGCCTTCTAAAGTTGTACTCGACTACAGTCACGCCATTTTTCAGATTTCGCGGGCTTTTTTATTAGCCAAAAAGCGAGCATGCAATTAAGGCGTCGTTGAAGATAGCACAGTTAGATGGCATTTGAACATGTCCACATATATGCTTTATTGACATTCAAAAGAGTAAGTGAGTATTTGTCGATTTAGAAACATAATTATGACTAATTAACTAAACTTCAATAAAGAAAAATTTAGTAGTGGCTACTACTGTATATTTCACTTGACTTTCACTTTTTTCCTTAAAGTCCCCCCTTCAGGGGTATTACATAAGGGGTGGTGTTTAATAAACCTATACATGGATGTTTCAAATAGCTTCAGAAAACAGATAATTTAATGATGGCAGTAATGGTGTGAAAAAGGTCGTTCGTTCCAGTCTGTTGCTGCTCGTATAAAAAAAATGCCCCCACCTCCCCCCAAGGGAATCGTGAGGAAATGCGAATGCATTTCGCGCGCGCTTCACTACGTGTGAGCGAGCGGACGGGAGTGTGGGGCGCAGGGAGGAGAGAGAGCGAACGGCGAGAGAAGGAGCGGCGAAGCACTGCACCTACCCTCTGCTACACTCTCCACACGCGCGGGAGCTCCGCCGAGCTTCCGCGATGCGAGCGCCCTCACACACCAGAGCGCGCTCCTCCTCTCCACTCACTCTCCGCTACTCCGCCCGCACCACCTGCTCCGGTTGCTAGGGGGGCGAGGATAAGCGCGCGCGCCCGCAGCTGTCGCTATGGGAGAGGGAGTGAGAGCGGAGAGATAAAAAATTACACCATCTCCCGCTAAAGGGAACCATGTGTAGATGTGAAGCAGCGGGCGCTAACGCTTACACTGGCGGCGGCGTTGACGCTGGCGCTCATCGCAGCGTTGCGCAGGAGAGAAAACTGGGGATGCGTAAAGCACGCGGCGATGGAGCGGTGTTTCCTACTAGAACATGCCAATCGCTGCTAATGTGCAATGAGACAGAAGACTCCAACTGGACACAGAGGCTCGCAGTCCGCTTTTAGTTAACGCGCACGCTGCGAATTTTTATTGTTCAACAACGCACAGGAGAAATCTCCCACCGGCACCACCTTGGAGGTCAAGATCCATTGCCATATATACGGGGTGGCCAGTGAACGGTTGTGCAGCGCGAGCAGTCGGTTTTTTCAACCAAGAAACTCGCTAGCAGACGCTGCCTGTGTCGGCGTCGCGAGGCGAGAGAGGGGGGGGGAGCGTAGGAGAGGAGAGAGAGGTGGGACGCGCATGGGCAGTGGGAGTGTGGACGCCGCGGGCAGGGATGCCTAGAGGAGAGATAGGGAGAGAGGAAGTTTTTTATTTTTATTTTTTTTGAAAGGGTTTGCGCATGCGCAGTAAGGGTGGTCACGCCGCACACCACCACCACCGCATTAAGCTTCGCCATAAGATGCTTCACATCTAACACCTGCCGGCGCTCACCTCCTCAACCTATCCTCCTCCTCCGCGGACAACGCCGGACAACCCCGGACAACGCCGGATGCCTGACATAGCCCGACTATGAAATGCATTCGCATTTAAAAGGAGGCTTGGAATGTAGTGGTCCGGCTACGTGGTAGTGAGACTTGAAGCGGATGACCAGTGCGATGAGATATGTGTGGAGAGGGCGTGATGTACGGTGGATGATTGAGTGAACTGAAATAAAACATTAAAAAGAGAGAGGGCGGCAACCTGTAGGCGGAAAGCAAGTGTTTCCAAACCCCATATTCGGCGTTCAAAGATTAGATGCTGATATCATATGAATATGCAGAATGAATGAACCTGGTAGCCAGAATTTGAAGCGATTCGAATTCTTTTATGATATATGTTTGATGAGGGCTCCAGATGGAAGATGCATCCTCGAGCTTCGCTTCGGTGTGACAAATGATCTATATGCAAGCATTTTGACATGTGCCGGAGTATGACGTAAGTGCGTCTAAGAAATCCTAGCGATTTATTAGCAGCCGAAATTATGTTATTGGTGATGACGCCAAGACAGGTCATGAGAGAAGGTGACGCCGAGGTATTTGAATACTGAACTGATTCTGCTGGAATATTAGCGATTGAATAGGTGAACAAAAAAGGGCTACGGTGGCGAGAAAAAAGAAACAAGCTTAGATTTATGAGGATTTAGGTTCATTAGCCAACGATTACACCATGGGAGCAATATGCACTAGGTGTGCTTCGCAAAACGCCATTACTCTTTTTTTTTATCCCACTGCGTGATATTTCGGACACCCTGTATATAGTATATGTGTGTTTGCGTATGTGCGTGAGCAGGGGTGGGGGGGTGCGTTTGCTATCTCTAGCTTTAGTTTATCAAATATGCGGACACACTCTGTGACGACACGATCAAATGGAGCCTGCTGACTATTGCCTGGAGTACATCACATTATTTTTGTGTTCTCCTTAATTGTATAATTAGGCATGTTTAATCGCCTAACATTTGAAGCAACGAAGCTGGGCAAAAATACAGTGAGAGAATTGTAGATCAGTTCGCAAAACGTCTGGTTAGGCAGTTCCTAATTCTCTATGTGTTAAGTATTAGTGTTTTTCTGCTTACCACAGATTCCCGCGCAATACAAAAACCACGTGACATGCCGGCTCCCACGCTGCTGTGCGCCGTCATTGCAGTCCTCCCTAATGTTCCGCGTACAAACGATACGCTTCCCTCGCGGCGGTTCATGACAACGATAAGCAGATGAAGAGGTTATCGTTTCTGTTGCCGCTCGCAAAACGTGCGTCAGCGCACAGCCCTGTGGAGTCAGCACACCCGGCTAAATGCTCTGGTCGTTCTCACGCGGAACGTTAGGCAGCACTGCAATGCGGCGCGCAAGCGAGCTGTCACGTGGCATATTTTTTTGTATTTCTCGAGCATGTGTAGTCACCTGATAAACAGTAATACTTAATACATACAAAGATAGAAACTATCAAATCGGACGTTTTACAAACTCACCCAAAACTTTCTCATTAGAATTTCTTGCCCACCTTCGTGACTCCAAAAGCTAGTCAATTAAACGTGCCTAATTCGGTAATTAAGAAGAACACAAAATTAGTGTGACGTATGCCAGGCAACATTCAGGGAGCTCCATTCGGTAGCGTCGTCATAGAGTGCGCTGGCCTTCCTTAAAATATGAGGCCAAGTGGAAAAAAATTTATTTTTTTGATTTTTGAACGTGTTAGATAAGCAATTTATTCACCGTAATTTGGTCGCATAATGTTTCTCCCTAAGCAGTTCTTTTCAAAAGATACCATCAAAAATGTTAGTCCACCCATCATCTACAAAACCGGAGCTGAAAGTGCCAATTTTGTGTGCATCATAAGATTAGTTGATATGCAGTATTTTGTTGGTCATTTAACAATGATATCCAGTGTGGACATATAATAATGCTCTAGTATCATTGTCAACTTACCATTTTTAATCATGAAAGTCATAATATTCTCACCAGGTGGACGTGCAACGTCGTACATGTACGCTCAAGGACACGTATGCGAGCTGTCAATCATCAAATTTCCGTTGTATGAGGCTGTGTATCAATTTAATAATGGCAACAGAAACACATTTGATATTTTGAAGCAAGTTGGCACCAAGCCTGGCCTCTACTCTGCAAAAGCTTGCCCCACAAATGATCGGCACCGCATCGCGAAGCATCCCGTGCGGTACTGAAGCTGCAAATCAAGCTAGCAAAAAAGAAAAAAAATGGCGAGTTGCCGCTCGAGCAAAGCCATACAACAGTAAAGTCCTCGATGGAACTGGTGACAAATGCCGATGGTTTTAGCGTTCCACATCACCTTGTGTAAGCGCTGCTCCTCTTTCAAATCCTTTTTTTTTTATTTTCTAAGAATTTATTTTTTTGGTGCTTTTACTTACGCCGACAGTCATAACTTTTTTTCTAATAACGATTTTAAATGCGAAGCAGTTCTTTGCGTACTGCAAGCACTTTGGTGTTTCTATCTACTTATCTACTTATCTATCTATCTATCTATCTATCTATCTATCTATCTATCTATCTATCTATCTATCTATCTATCTATCTATCTATCTATCTATCTGTCTGTCTGTCTGTCTGTCTATCTATCTATCTATCTATCTATCTATCTATCTATCTATCTATCTATCTATCGATCGATCTATCTACCTACCTACCTATCTATCTAGCCGCCTAGGTCTGGGTGCCCTTGTGATCGCCTCCTTAACTTCAGGTCGACCAAAGTTAGTACGGGACGGTAAGAGGATTTAACGAATATGTCTGGCTGGTTGTGACTTGAATAGCGCGAAAATCTTGTCGCGTACGTCGTCAAACTCATTTCTCCTGACACGGGTGGCTCATAGCCTTATACCACGGGCGGGTATGCGCCACAGGTGTTTGACAATTTATATCTACCCAGGAACAGCGAGGACATACATCGGTAATTTAAATGCGAAAGCATTAAGAAAAAAATCACCGCCCAAGCACTCCGTACAAATGGTTAAACAGCGAAGCTGGAATGTGCGGCCCCGGTGTTTAGCAGTGGGTTCAACCCTACGCTGCACTGAAGCCTTCCACAATTATCGTTGCCAGGTTGTGATCGAACCACAGGCGGTCACAGATGTCGCAGCTGAAGCCAATGTGCCGCTGGAGAAACTCTCGCCCAAAGCAGGCGTTCGCCCCGACGAACGCGTTCCCGCAATCATCACGTCGACGCTGTTCTGCCCGCAACGCCGCTTCTTCGGCGCGCCGTTGCTGCAAGCGTTTGACCCTGCAAGCGTCGTACCCAAGCTCGCGCGCCAATGGCGCGCGAGCTTGAGTACGACGCTCAGAATGACGTAACTGATAGCACAGCCAATGGAGACCGCTCGTGACACAGATGCCGAGCGGTTTTTCGTTTCTCCTAGCCATATACAGCTTTCGCTGCAAAACTGACTACGGCAGCGTTGATCCGACGAAAGCAAATAATAGAACTTAGAGTCCCAGCAGCAATCGAACCCAAGTAATCTGCGTGGCAATCAAGTATTCTACCACAAAGCCACGCCAGGTCTCGAAACAACTTTGGAAGAAGATCCTATGCAGGCGTGATGTTGGTGAAACGTCAACTGTGTTTGCAGTGCTGGAAATCTAATTTTCAAAACATTACATATGTACTCCTATGATGAAGCAGCCTTGACGATTTAACGTCAGTCGTATACTTAAGCACCATCCAATGTAGCTGTTTACGTAGCACTATCCAGGGCTACTATTCTCGAAAGCACAAGCGCTACATAGCTTACCGTGTCTGGTGTTGGCAATGCCCATGTTACTGTTAGCATCGTTACAACTGTAAACAACTAGTTATATGAAACATACGCGACTGTTCAACATGTCTGTGCGTACATATATTTACATGTCTGTGCGTACAACAGGTCTGTGTGCGTACATGTCTGTGCGTACAACATGGCTGTGTGCATATATTTAGCGTAATTTCATAACGATTCGCTTAATCTTACCTTTACATGCTTCGCATAACACCGATTCCCATGGTACTTGGGATCTGCCAAATTTTATTTCATTAAAGCTCTCCTGCGGAAAGGTGTATATTGGCCAGTCTGGTAAGTGCATTAACGAAAGACTCCGCCAGCATAATAATGCCCTAAAGGGAACACCGACGTCACATCTTTCGACACATTGTAGGGCATGTGGGTGTAAACCATTTTTCGACAACATTGTAGCTGAAACATAAAGATAGAACGGCACGGGAACTTGCAGAAGCGTTTTTTATTAAAAATACGGGTGATGATTGCATATCTGAACCTTATGTTTGTCTACTAGATTGTGAAGTACGTAAGCTCAACGAATTCTTTGATGTCACGTGACTTTCTGCGCATGCTTATGTTGGTTTTCGGGCGGGTGTGCAAATTTTCGTTTTAATAAACTTCAGTTGATAGACAGCGCTCGTGTTGTGTCCTCTTCGTGTGCTCCGTCCTGTTCGCGCTGAAAAGCTTTTACAATGTATCATTTCCAACTCACCCACCTCTCTACTTTACTAAAGCTTGGCACACGTCTTCATCGCATTAGTGGGTGTGCAATAAGCCTCAATAAGCAAAATCGTGCCACAAGATTTATTATGGCTGCCTGTTATACGAAGGTGCCCCTAGCGCCAGTGCATAAGCTTTGTGTTGTTTAATCACTGTCTTTAATATTCGTCTGACCTCATTTGTTTTGGTTCAGTGCACTCGCCAAGACTTCTTTTATGAGCCTACACAAAATAAGGCTTTTTCAATGAGTGAAATTTCAGTTAGGAGCGTTGCCGTAAGGCCCACCATTATAAAAAATTGACAAAAAAACAGGACTTGCTTTATAATGCTCCCATGTGCCTAAAATGATGTGCTTTATAATGTAGTCTAAGCGACTTTTAAACAATTTTTTTTGGTACTTGGCCGCATACCTTAAAATATGGCTTGGGATAGTGGGCACCCAGTATATATATATATATATATATATATATATATATATATATATATATATATATATATATATATATATTAGTACAGTCACGTTGTTTGGATCCGATTAATAGTAAGTAATGTCAAGTGCACGCGCCCATACAAAAACAAAATATTACATCTCTTCTGGCTATCTTGACGTGGACCCTGTCTTTTTCTTGAATGGAGCTGACAGGTACAGTCGGTGGATTTGTATATGTTTGCTACGAGCAGAAAGAGGTAGCACAAGTGCTTATTAAAAAAAAAACTTGCAAACAACAGCAACAGCAAGAAAGACAGGAATAGTATGCACTAACAGCAAGATGGGAGAGGGGGGGCATTTATTCTCGTTGTCTTCACCTGGGACCGGTCGTTTTTTAGAGTGGAGCTGACTACAATCGCTGGATTTCTGCATGTTTTCTCGGAGCAGAAAGAGGTGGGACACGTGCTTATATAAAAAAAAAACGGGCCAACAGCAGCAACAGCAAAAAAGACAGGAATAGTGTGCACTAACAGCAAGATGGGAGAGGGGGGCAGTACATGTACAGTATTAACAACGCCCATAAGAAAGAAAAAAAAGTCGCCGAGGATTACGATACTGCCTAATGTGAATTTTGAGCGCAGCTGTTTAGATGTTTTGATTTTGCGATAAGTTGAGGCGCTACTGCCTAGCTAACCAAGAGACCGCGGAAGACAGTCAGGCGAGAGACAGGAGACGAGAGACGTCGTCGTGAATGCGGCCTACGTGGCCGTGCCGACCTCGCCAATTTATTTGGAATGCCGAAAAAGAGCGGCGGCAGCTGCTGGCGTCCGAACCGCCAGGTCCCGTGAGCGCGTTCTGTCTCGCGGCTCGAGCTCAGCATGAGCTGCATGAGAGGCGCGGCGCGGTGGCTAGTAAAATGATGATGATGATGAAGGTTGATGATGATAGCGCTACAGATACTCCCCCCCCGCAGAAATGAACCCGGAATGAAAACAATGACAGCGTATATACAAGTGTGCAGGTCGCGAAACGAAGGGGTCCGTGAGCAGTCCCAGTCGTTAACATGAAAGGGCACAGTGTCTTCATGGATGTTCTGGTGGTCGCACTGGGAGAAACGCAGAGGCCGAAGTAGACTCCAGGACGCTGGGATCGTACGCAGCCGGGTCCTCCGATGACTTGATCGAGCCTTTCGAGAGCGCCGCAGGTGAAGCAAGCCGGCCCAGCTGGCATATGTGCCCGTTGAGACAGTTGAGGGCGGGTGCACAAGAGCTGGTACGGGCGAAGGGTGCGAAACAACGAGAAGTGGTACAGTGAAGTCACAACGACCAACCATCGACGTGTAACTGCTGTGATGGGGCTTTCGTGTGCGTGCACAGCGCTGATGCTGGTGTCGGTACGTGGGCATCGTGACCGGAGTGGTGTCCAAAGATGGGTCGACTTGGCCGCTTACGTTGGTAGTGGGTGGGCAGTGGTGTCGTAGATGTCGGGTAGAGGGGAAATGACCCTTGCGGCGTGTTGAAGGGTATGCCTGCATTCCAGTTACATGGCTGCTGGTTCGCGGCCCCCCGTCGAGAACTCGGCAGGAGGCATGTCATGGAGCCCAGCAAGCGCGTGCTCTGGAGAAGAGTCAGTCGGTGTACCTGGACTCGTAGACGCACCTTCAGTAGTCGACGCGCACGAGGGCTCGTGCGCAGGTAGGCATGGTCGATGGCTGCCCCTAAGGCAGGCGTGGCATGTGGGGTCTGCTCTGCCATAGCAGTGCCAGGCACGTCGTCCTCAGACGCGTCAGTCATAGTTGACGCGTCGTTGAAGTTCGGCCGTAGTTGGTTGGGGGCTGGAAATTCTGCTGCGGGAGACAGCGAGGGCGAGGCTGGTCGCTGCTGACAAATGACGCAGAGTGATGAGGTCGACGGAAGCTCTCATTCTTTGGTAATCGTCGACGGCGACGCCTCCGCAATTGGTGGGCGAACAGCGGGTGGGAGATTGTCCGCGGCCGTGGCAGACTCCAGGGCGTGCGGCAAGGTAGCCGTACTGCAGTCTGACGGCTTCAAGGTGTCACGAGCCGTCGAGGTTGGGGAAAACGGGCGAGTGGCAGGCCTGCGTGACGGACCCTCGTACCCTCGGGGACCCTCAGGGAGGTCCTCGGGAAGGTCGGTCAAAGCAGGGGCGTCTTCTACCTGGTCGTCGTGGTCGGGCGCAGGAACGGGTGCTCCTGTGTCCGGACCCGCGGTAGAAGGAGTCGTAGTCGGGGAAGAAAAGTCGTGGTAAAGGGAGGGCTGCGGGCTGGCTTTTAGAGCTCGAGTCGACGGAGGGGAAACCCGGAACTCGCGGCTCATCGGAAGCGGGCGGTAGATTTCCCCATAGGAGGCCAGCACCGAAGTGCAGAGATAATCTTATGGCTGCTGGCTGGATGTCGACGCGGCCGCGAGATGGCGGAGCTCAACCGGGAGGGCGTGTAGCAGGACGGCGTGCATCTCCGGTTGTGCGGTGACGCCATCCACCGCGAGAATGGCATCCAGCTGTTTAAACCATACTCTGGGGTAGACCGGGTTGAACGGCGGCACTTGCGAGTAGGGACGTCGAAACATGGCAGCGGCCGCTCGTCGAAAGGCGTGTTGTCCGGGTCACCACTGTAGCGAGAGACAGGAGACGAGAGACGTCGTCGTGAATGCGGCCTACGTGGCCGTGCCGACCCCGCCACTTTATTTGGAATGCCGAAACGGAGCGGCGGCAGCTGCTGGCGTCCGAACCGCCAGGTCCCGTGAGCGCGTTCTAACTGTCTCGCGGCTCGAGCTCAGCATGAGCTGCACGAGAGGCACGGCGCGGTGGCTAGTAAAATGATGATGATGATGAAGGTTGATGATGATAGCGCTGCAACAGCACACGGTCGCGTTCTACAAAAAGCCGCCGCAGAAAGTCATCATTTTCTGCAGCGCTTTATTTCCATATATGACATCGGTGGCGCTCTCGCCGCCTACCTTAGTGATGACGTCATCCACGACCGCACGATGGCACGCACTACTGTGGCGCCGCGGGTGTCCGCCGCTGAACCTGTCGTGTCACCACTGCCATGCCCTCCTTTTCTCCCTCTTCTCGCTATCGCCGTCTTTCATCCTCTGCTGCGCTCCGCGTCCGCTCTCTAACCCTCGTTCGCTATGCCGGTTACGACGACGCTGACGCTGCTCAACGCGGAAACGGCCGCCTAAGGGCTGCGTTCTAATCCTGTTTATTATGGGCGAACTTGTGACCGGTAAACAAAATGCAAAATCGAAGAATCCATTACAGCGTTCCACACACTAAGTGTCCCTTCGACCAACGCATGTCTTCTCCCAGGCCTCGCAGGTCAACCGACTTGCTCATGCCCTTGCTCGAGAGGCATGCGTTGCGCTGTCAAAAGAAGCGCGAGCAGGCTGTAGGCATTGCAGACGCTAACACAACGGCTCGCTGCACTCCACGTTCGCTCTCTTTCGTCCTCGTTCGCTCTATTGGTTACGCCGATGACGGTGACAACGCTCAGTGCAGGGACGTGCGCCTAAGAGCTGCAGTCCAAATGCTGCGGGTGTTTGAAAGCTCCCCCTCATTAATTCTAAGTGTCACAAAGTACATGTTTATCTGCAAACAAAAGTGTAGAACTCCACTGATTCTAGAGGATGTGCCCGCAATTGTGTGTTTCGTACGAGAAGGTAGCTGATGAGCGCATGCGTCTCACAAAAAGCCCTTCCTTTTCTTCTTTTTCAAAATTGTAGCTTAGGAAGTATCCTGTTCGACGAAATGACAGGAAAAGCTTTCGACAGAAACCTAGGGTGGTGTGTGCATCTGGCTCCTGTGCCGAGCAGAGTCGTACACTTATGCGACGCTTTACTTTTCATTGACACACCCCGCCCCCCGTCCCATGGAGAGTATGTGACCTCCAAATCAGGGGTACAATCTCGGCGGACACTCGAGAACGCCCAAGAATTCCTTGTGACTCAATAACTGCTGATGAATTCCGGATTTTCGACAAGGCATGCTGTGTTCCAAATATTTCTGAAATTGAGGAAAATCGTAGAAGAAAGAACTCGACGCGGCTATGATGTGAAAACGTTTACATAATATTGAACTTCTAAAATTGCTTCAGGAGGATTACGCATGTGCATGAAACCATCTGTGTCTCAAATGTACGATGTTAATCTTAAACATAGGGAGATAAATAACTTCTTTTATTATGGAAAGGGTGGAGCGAAGGTCACTGATCAGACTGGGGGAAGGGGAGGGTTGGTATGTTATGGAAAAACTTTATTTAAGTCCGTCGGGGCGTGAACTAGCACATGGCGGGCCGCTCCCACGTCGGGACAGATAGGCCTTGCCTCTCCGCCACGTCGTGGGCTCGTTGGACTGCCCATAGTTGATTTTTCAAATCCGGACTGCGTAGAGCAGCATCCCACTTGGACGATGTAACGTCCTCGTGAATCCGTAACGCAGGGCACCGCCAGAGCATGTGTTCTAAGCTGGCAAAGTCTGAGCAAAGCACGCAAGTGTCTGACGTCTGAATTTCTGGGTAGATCTTGTGCAAGAGTACGGGACTGGGATATGCCCCGACCTGCAAGAGTCTGAGCGTCGACGCCTGAGGCCTGTTCAATTTACTGTATGGCGGCGGATACTTTCGCCTCCTCAGATAAAGGTTCTTGGTGAGTTCATTGTGCGTGGTTGGAGGATCTTTGTTGTCCAGAACCTCATCGCCGCTCCATTTGATAGCTACGCGGTCGACGAACCCTCGCGCAGCTCTGTGGGCCGACTCGTTGAGGTTGGACGGAGCACCCTCGATCTGTCCCATGTGAGCGGGGAACCAGACGATTGTGTGTTGCTTAACTTCCTTATCTCGTACAATCCGCAAGGCTGATTCCGAGACGGTGCCCTTAGCGAATGCTCGGACTGCCGATCTCGAGTCGCTGTATATTGTTCTTCTCCCGTCGTCTAGCAGGGCCAAGGCTATTGCGACCTGTTCGGCAACCTCGGCCGTCGTGGTCCGGACCGTCATGGAGTTTGTCACTTTCCCATCTTGATCAACGCTGACTGCGACGAAGGCTTTTCCGTTTGGGTACCGTGCAGCGTCGACGAAACAGCAACTCCGGGCATGTGCGTGGGCATCTTCTAGGAGGGCTTTAGCCCGTCGTCTGCCTACATTGTACGCAGGGTGGACATTACGAGGTATGGGTGCAACGGTAATGCGCTCTCTCTGTTATCGTGGAATGCTGCAGTATCTGGCGTCAATTTCCGTTGGGAGAACTCCAAGCTCTCTCAAGATGTTTCTCCCGGCACTGGTGGTAGAAAGTCTGGCAAACTGCGCCCTCTCTTGTGACTCAGCTATCTCTTCAAGCGTGTTGTGCACGCCGAGGTGGAGCAGTCTCTCCGAGTACATGGGAAGCCCGAGGGCTCTCTTGACCGCTTTTCTTATCAACGTGTTTAGCTTGTCCCGCTCCGACCTCTGCCAGTTGTGCATGGCCGCGACGTAGGCGACGTGACACATCACGAAAGCATGCACCAACCTTACGAGGTTGTCCTCGCATAGTCCTTGCTGCCGGTTGGTAAGCCTTCTTATTAACCTGAGTGCATTGTCCGTTTTCTTGGTAAGCTTCAGTACAGTCTGGTTATTAGAGCCGTTCGATTCAATCATCATACCTAGAACGCGGAGGGTGTCCACCCTAGGGATTACACCACCTTCAGTTGTCCTTAGAGTAATGTCGATGTCCTGTACAGGCTTCCAACCTCTCGGTTTGGTGCCCCTGCGCTTGGGGCTGTACAGTAGCAGCTCTGACTTCCGCGGCGAGCATCGGAGTCCAGTTGGTCTCAGGTAGTCTTCTGTGACCTCGATGGCATCTTGAAGCGCAGCCTCCAAATGTCCTTCACTGCCACCTGTGCACCATATGGGTCACGCGCGCCAAGCCGCTACTAACTCTGAAATGGGCTAGTTAATGTGGCAAGCTGATGACGGCACTAGAGCATGCCCTTTTAACGCGGTCTTTTATGCCGGGGTCCACGAAGACTTTATTGACGTATTTCCGTCACGGAAATGACGTCAAAAACATACACACGATCAGAAGACAAAACTTCCGTCAACGGGAGTCGAACCCACGACCACTCGGTCCGAGACAACAGATGCCGGGCACGCTTCCACTTCGCCACGATTACACACTTTACACGCTTTAAAAACACGTCTTTCATATCTAACACTGTCCTCTCACAGTGATCTTGGTAAAGTGACGTAATGAATCATGACCGTGACAACTACGATTACTTCCTTCAACGCGTTGTTTCTATGCGTCCTCCCCATTCGGCGCGTTTTAAATAGGAGAAATTCAATTTCTTCAACGCCTTATCACACTGTCAGGTGGCGACTTTACCACAAGCGTCGTAAAGCATCGGCGTCGCTCATAGCATCCATCCATACCAAAACTACCTCTACTACGCTCGCGTGCTTCGCCTGGCTGCAACTCAGCGTTCCCCACTTAAGCTAGCCCCTCGAACACTCGCGGCCGGCCAACAGGGAAAGCACGACGTGCGTTCCGTTTCCTTCTAGTCGGGCAGTAATAACTAACGTGCCACGAGTAGGCGACCTTAGCCCAAGTTCGGCGTCCAATGAGTCACCCTCTTGTGGCTGTCACACCGCGTTGTCTGATTCCGCTCTCACCGTTTACTACCGCTACCACAAACATCTATGTCAACAGAGGTTTGTTTAATCATTAATCACGGACGTTAGTCGTCGGGATGGAGATTTATCACTAAGCGTCATCGTGGATGGATCAACGTTAAACGGTGCTATAGCTGTCAAACACCAATATTCATTGTACAAGCTCTTTGATATCAATATACCGTAAGCATTAAACTACTTCTGTAAGGACACGTTTTACTTTCGTGTTATACCGACTATGAAGAAGGCAGGCCCGTAGCCAGGAATTTTGTAGCGTTAGCTACACTGGCCTAGCCAAACCCGTTTCGCGCGCCTCATCAAGAGCCGTGCTGCGCATGAGCGAGGATCAGTGATGTCACACAGCTGGCGCACCGGAGCCGGCATCTCCCGCGCACTCCGCCACCGGTCTGCGCATTCCAGAGGAGTGACGTCGTAGCCGTGGTAGACACACTGGCGCCGGCGCGCGCGCAGCTATTCGCCTTCGCTGTGCAGTCGCCGTCTGACACTGCGCTGCAGCCGCTGCGCTTCTCACTGGCGTTTGCCAGTGTGGTATTAGCGACGAGAAGTTCGAGTGGCGCCACCTGGTGGGAGGCCTGGGTGACGTCACGGCAAGGACTCTTCGACGCCCGCCGTTGCGCGCCAACATAATATGCGCTTGCTTAGTACGCTGTTCGGTTTGTTTGCATTCGTTTTTTGCTTGTCTCAAGCTACAGATGAATGACGAAAACAGCATCGATAATGTTCCTGGTAAAACAATAAACAAAGTTTACTTTTGCTTCTGCCAATGGTACCCGCGCTCGGTCGTATGAAAATAGAAATTAAGTTTGTGTCGCGTTGCTATGGATGGGTTTCATTCCCGGTCTCGGCAGCCGACGGGGGGTGAAAAAGCAACAACACGTTTCTGCTTGGATGCAGCAAACTTACTGCCGTATAATCATGTCGTGGTTTCGACCCGCAAGGCACCATATTTGAATCATTAGGTTAAGTTGCTCATGAGTGATTTTAAGAGATATGAGGGTTTAGCCTGCACTGGGGTATTTGTATCTGACGCATCCGCGTATCTACGGACAGCGTTTTTGCCGGTGTGCCAAGCACCGCGCACGCATGCAGTATCGCGTCTCGCAAAATATCTCGCATGCGCTCACCCCAGAAAACTGCCGCAGCTGTTGTGTCAGTTTTTCTCGTGTACTTGCTCAGCCACCATGTTCATTAGTTTCATGTTTTTCTCGCAATAACTTTGGTGCTTCATTTCACCGAAATTATTGAGTTTAAGTTCGCGAAAACTCTTGCCGCTGTCAGATTGTGTCACCGTGCACCATCATAGCAGCTGTACGCTCGTAAGTGCCACTTGATAGCCACATCGTAAATTGATTTTATTGCGATAGCAATTATATGGACACTCTCGGCTGGTTTTCGCCGTCGGCGTCCGCGTCGGCGTCATTTGCCGTATATGTATATGTATCTATATATTTATAAAAACCTCAAAGAAAAATATTTCCGACGCGCGGCATCGAACCAGGGACCTCTCGCTCTCCAGCGCGCGGCGCTAACCATTCAGCCACGAAGGCGAACGTCCTTCAACGTTCAAACGGCGAGCTATTTATATACAGCGAGTTTTCAGCGTGTTTTCAGCATTACCAGCGAGATGGCGCAAAGGCCGCGCTCGGTGGGGCTGCCCCGTTCGTCGCGACGCGCATTCTCCGGCGCGCACTTTTCCCCGAAAAGGGGGGGGGGGGGGTAGATGCCCGTGCGCGCGTGCGCTTATCTCGCGGTGGCGGAGAATGGGGCTTAGGCGGAACGATAGCGTTGTAGTTACCGGGCGCGCGAAGGTCACATCGCTCGCTGCATCCCCCCCCCCCCTCCACCGTTTTCGAAAAGAGCACGCTTTTCAAACACAGCGAAGTAACAACTATGACACTTGTTAGTTCGCGCTCGTCTGTACCTGTGAATACGTTTCGTGCGTCGTTTTTGTTTGAGCAGCGCGTTAAGTGTCGAGCTGTGAATGTTTTAGTTCGCTCTCGTCCTGTGCGTGTTGTTTTCGTGCGTCATGTGTGCGTGAGCAGCGCGCTGCACGTTTCGACCTGCTTGCCATTCGTCGCTTTACATTCTAATTTCTTGCTATCGCATTCGTTGCTTCGCATTGGGCGAAACTGTGACTTTTTTCTTTCGGTTGATTGCCCTTGAGCATCAACCTGTAGGTAGACGTAACGTGTGAGACCAGTCGCCGCCTCACTGAGGTGAAGGATATGTTTAATCATTACGCGGGCCACGTCGCTATCTGAGCGTGCCATCGAAAAAGTTCAGTTACCGTGGCGTTTGTTTTGCAAACGTTGATGGTGCTGGCACCTGAAGTTGTGACGCGGCAGTAGATCCGACCAGCTTTTCACGCAAATTAGGGTTTACGACAATAATCCCTGGTGACTGTTGTGAAGAAATGTGTGCACGGGATCCCAGTAAACGTATTTTTCGGGGGGCGGGGGGCACTTGTTGAAAGCCTTGAAAAACACCCATTTTTATTATTTTTCCTAGGTAAAACACGCCGTTCCATCCGAATTTCGGGAGGGGAAGGCGAACCCTTAGCCCCCCCCCCCCCCTCTTCACTGGCTACGGGCCTGGATGAAGGGATCAGCCATCTTTTGTACCACTTCCAACTCGCGATGTAGAAAAATGGCGCTGTTCTTTCGATGTATGATGTAGGGCAGGACAGTGTAAAATAAGGCGCTCCATGTTGGCTACGCATGAAGAGTGGCAAAAGGTACATAAGCAGGGGGCAGATCTGTCAATGCCCCTCTTCCGTTCAGCAAGTCTGGCACTTCTGAATTATGTGAGGTGTAGTGGCTGCGTTCCCAACTACATTGATAATAAATATTTCCTGGGACCGGCTGAGCGCGTGGTTAGTAAATATACAAGGAGGGGTGACATCTTTGAGTCTCTCCCGGTTAATGTACAGAAGAAAGCGTCGCAGATCGTGCCATTTCAGAGTGAGAACTCGATGGCAAATTCGCTTTGGGGTGGCTACCGAGATCGGGTAATCCATGTAGGAGAGGTGCCAGATTATGCTGAAGCCTACCCATTATCTCCCCCTTAAATCCCCGCGTGACCCGGCGTCCAAGTGGCTCTAGTGTCAATGCCAATGCTAAGGTCAGGTATTGTCCATCGACAGCAGCTTCAGTAGAAATGGCATTGATGATATGACATAGCAATGTGTATGGTAATTATCTGTACACTGTTTCAGTTTATATACAGAGCATTGTGCATCCAGAATTTGGTGATTCATGAGATAAGTTGTTAACGTTGTAAAAATATGTAAAGACTATGTATCCTCATATTGCCTTTATTGAGTTTAAAACATTGTTTCTGTTTATGTTTGAGTACCGCTATGCCTAGTGTTTTAGTGTGATGTCTTATAAAGATTGCCAAACGCTGTCTGAAGTGTATGTGGGGGCGGGGACCCTCGTCAGGCTTGCAAGCCTTTAGTCCTCGCCGCCCTCTTGATTGATCGAGAAAATGAACATTGAATTGAATTGAATTGAATTTCTTTTCTAGTTATTTAATCGCCACGCAAACAAAAGGTAGTCATTGGTGACATCAAGTCATCTTACGTGGTCGATTCCACGAAAGATCAAAAAACGTGGTATACTTGATGTCTCCGATTTTCCTGGTAATTTTGTATATTATGCCCACATCATCGAATAGCGCGAAATCACACTTTGTTTTCAAATAAAAAATTTTTTTGACCCAAGGAAAAATCGACAAGCATCGCCGGGTGACGATGGCCATTTTACGAAGAGTGCGTTTTCGTTAATTCGCGATCACGCTAACAGCCACGCAAGCTCTATATCACAAATATCTTTCTGCGTGGCACTAATAGATGTAAAGTAGAAATAGCTCATATGATGTTCTCTTATTCTGGGCAACTTATGTATTTTTTAAAAATTCTCGAAAAACGCTGTGTTTTTTAAACTCGCTCGTTTTTGGGGCGCAATTGCTGCTTCTTTATACTGTAGAACAATTTTTTTCTACGTGCTTGATGATACATTGTTTGCACACACACACACACACACATATATATATATATATATATATATACATATATATATATATATATATATATATATATATATATATATATATATATATATATATATATATATATATATATATATAAGCAGGCATGCTTGCGAAAGTGGCTGCAGCGTTGTAAACAGTGAAGTACCCTCCGAGACGTGAGAGCATGTAACAACGGAAGTGTTTATTTTGACAGTTTCGGCCAGACCAGAGTCTGCTTTTCGTCAGGAATATATATATATATATATATATATATATATATATATATATATATATATATATATATATATATATATATATATATATATATACATACATACATATATAAGGCTATGGTTATGATATTTGACCTTGTTCATAAAAATCCCGATATGGCGGAGCAGCGCCACAACATAGCCTAGGCTCCGAATATTAGAAACTGCGTCATTTCAGGGTCCAACGTTTTGACGCCATCCTATTGTGCCTTGCACGTGCAACGTTTCAAAATTGTTTTGACTCTTTAGGTGTGACGATCTCCTTCACATTTATTCTTTTTATTTTACATATCGTATGTGATTTTTTTTATGTGGTGAGGTTGTAACTGCCATTAGGAAGATCGTGAGCCAATCTACAGAGGTCTGCAGTGTTTATTATTTCAAAGATTAAGGCAAAAGATTACTCAGACTATTCCGTATCCCCTCCTTTTTCATGTTTGCAGTCTTAATTTCTAAAGTGTCATTCTCTAGATCTCCGAACTTGTTCTCCAACTCATGCCATTCAGGCGGTCCACCGTAATTTTCCACCGCAACTCAGGCGGTCCACCGCAATTTTTATCGACTTTCCTGGAATATTGGACGACGAGAAAGAGTCTTGTCGATGCAAAGTATTTTGCTCCAGTGTTTATTGAATGGGCTACGGAGCACATCCATCAAATTGTTGTGGTCACTGAAGTAGTTCGAAGCATAAGGCGCCTCTAATTTGGCATCTTGCTTGAAACATAGGATCAAGGCAGCGGGAGGTCGTTATAGTCTCCGACATGTTAGCCAGAAACACACAACACTTATCCTCCATGTCGTGGACAAACTCGGAGTGCTCACAAGTGTCTGTCGAAGCCCCAAGTATTATAAAATTTTGCTCTAGGCAGCTACTCGGCAAGGCACTGTGCACCACATCCACAGCCAAATGTGTATCGCATCCAATTTTGCACCACATCCAATTTTTTTCATCTGTGATAGCCATCACCGGCCATCAGAGATGGCAACATTACTCCTAATAAGCAATGAAATTATATTATAGATTACAGCTGGCAGAAAGCACTTACATTACATTTGAAAAGTATGAGGTGACTACGAAATTACCAAAAAAGTTCGCCATTCTTGCAGTAAATCACGCACACATTCGCCGCAAGCAACTGCAGTAAAGCTACGAAAGGTAGAATTAATGAAGTTTGATGGCGACAAAATGAAGTGGTAGAGATTCTGGCATCAATTTGAGTCAGCTGTTCATACGAGAACTGATTTAAACGAGAACCAAAAGTTCACGTACCTTTTGTCATCACTAACCGGGAGAGCGGCAGCTATTGTGGAGGGATTTCAATGTTGAGACAGCAACTACATGAAAGCTATCGATCTGTTCAAGCAGCGATACGGAAAAGACGAAGCGCTTGTAGAAATGCACATGAAAGAGCTAACTAACCTGACTTCAGTAACAAGCTGCAGCGACTATGAAGGCTTAAGAAGGCTGTCAGACAAGGTACAAGTGCATACACGTGAACTGGAATCCTCAGGCTTGAAGAGCGAGTCCTACGCGGCAATGTTGCTTCCGATACTGAAAAGATGTTTCCCAACGGATATGCTCATTGGGTTCAAGTTGAAACAAAGAGAAGTGGCCAGTACATCACAAACGCAAGGTCAGAATGTTGCTCTACTTCAGGAAAGTAGT
Source organism: Rhipicephalus appendiculatus (assembly GCA_030522465.1). Classification (NCBI taxonomy): domain Eukaryota; kingdom Metazoa; phylum Arthropoda; class Arachnida; order Ixodida; family Ixodidae; genus Rhipicephalus; species Rhipicephalus appendiculatus. Next base: position 149,790 of record JALIZH010012118.1, on the reverse strand, counting down.
CTTAGGTGTTTGATGAAGTACTTAGAAGATCAAGTGGAATGCAGAGAAGGGTTGCTGACAGAAAGAAGAGAAAGCTGCGACAACGGAACTGAGAGTAACCAACAGAAAAGAATGGTTAATTTGCAATGTACAGCTACGAAGCTTTCCATATTTTGTGATATTACAACTCACGATACTGATGACTGTAGAAAAACTATGTCTTATGAGGAAAAAAAATGAAGCTAAAAGAGGCAAATAGATGTTTCCGCTGTACGAGGCCTCACCATGCCGCCAAAATATGCAGGGCAAGCATCAGGTGCAAAATATGTCGGAAAGGGCATGCAACGTGTATGTGCCGGCGAAGAGAACTTACAGCAAAGTCTACGGTGGCTGTTCCAGGTGAAAGTAAAGATAAGAAAGACCAAGCCTCCACGCTTACAGCAAAGTCTACAGTGGCTGTTCCAGGTGAAATTAAAGATAAGAAAGACCAAGCCTCCACCTGCCAATTGATGAAAAGTTCATCAAAAGTTTTTCTACAGACTGCAGCTGCATTGGCAGAAGGTCGAAGACAGTCGTCGTCTACGGGCAGCCACAGATCTTTCATTCTCAAAAGTTTGTCTGAGAAACTTGGCTGTCAAGTAAAAGGAAAAGAAAGACTGACTATAGGCTATTTTGGAGGAGGAGAGGATGAAAGAACTATGAATTTGGTCGAAGTTAAACTTAAAAGCTCCTACAGCGTTGAAGAAGTTTTATTGGAAGCACTAGAGATTGACGTAATATCAAGAGAAAGAATACCATTCCTGCCTGCCTCACTGAAAAAGAAGAATGAAGACGATGGATTCAAGCTGGCTGACAGCTTATCTACAAGCACAGACTGCAGGGAAATCGGAATCCTTATTGGATCATACCAGTATTGGCAAGTGGTGAAAGGTGGTACACGAAAGCTAGAAGAGAGATTGACCGCAGCAGAAACTATATTCGGATGGACAGTGCAAGGTCAGGCCAGCACGTGCGCAACAACAAAGCGGAAGTCAAAAGTAATGGTGCTTCACATCAACGCAGACAAGACTGACATAATGACCGAACGGCGGCACGCACCAGAAGAGGAAGAGGTCGTACAGAGCAAGACAATTCACGTGAAGACAACCAGCTTGCTTCGTCATGACACAAATTTCTGAAGACGGACGAGCTTTGATAACACTCAAAGGCAGCGTGTTTCAAACTTGAACAACATACAGCAAAAGGCAGCCTGATAAGCGACAAAATGCGACGCGGAAAGTAATTGGGAACAGAGTTTCCTCAGAAGAAGTAGTGCAGACAATCGCAGCAGAAGCTAAGGCAACACGTATCAGTAGGCCATCAACTTATCTGCGCAGCGGACCAAATAAGCCTGTACCTATTGCCAAGGATGACTTAATGGGTGAGAAACATTGGCTTAAAGGCCACACCGAATGTGAACAAGAATTCCGAGTAGTGGAAATCTGGAAAAGATAACAAAGAAGACTGAAGGACTTGTGTAAAAGGTGTAACAAAGAATATTGAAAAGAATTAACACAGCAATTTAACACCAATAAGCAAGCTACACCAGTGCGCCGAGGAGATATCATCTTAGTCGGTGCACGTCCTCCAGAATCCTTCTGAGACCTAGCCAAGGTCATGAAAGTTTGTTCTGGAGTCGACGGGAAGCCGTGCTTCTGCCTCATATACACCAACGGAAAGCTATCCTGAAGACCTCTTCAACATCTTTACACACTGCATAGTTGTTTACTCTGGCGAGAAAACAACTTGTCGCGGGCCGGAAGCTGTTGAAACTCGCAGAAGACGAGAGGAGGAAAATGAAGACTGCGGGCTCCGAAGGCGCGCGCAGTAGTAATAAGCAAATAAAGAAAAAAGAAGAATCTTGCTTCCGTTCGCATCGAACGTAGTTGTGTCTGTGGTCTCGCCTCGTTTCTGCGACAGTATATGCGCCGGGTGCAGTTACGTGGGGGGGCGCAGCGGCATGGGGGGCCTAGAGGGAAAGAAAGCGCCGAACAATTTATTTGAACACGCCGTAGGTCGGAGTGTCAACACCTAAATTATTTTTGTTACACCGTGCTACTTAAATTTAGTCCTTCCTGATTTGAAAAAAAAATGTTCCATTTGCTTCCTGAGACTATCGTGCATTGTTAAGCATTTTGTCATTGCATTATTTCTATCTTGTACATTGTCTTTCTCTGCATTCCTTTTTTCAGCGTTCTTTACTATTCATAGATTCACTTTGTATAGATCATCATCGTACATTGTTCTTGATACCCTACACTCTTTGCATCCTAGTGCAATGTGTAAAATTGTCTTGAGTAAATTCTGAATGAATGAATGAATGAATGAATGAATGAATGAATGAATGAATGAATGAATGAATGAATGAAGGAAGGAAGGAATGAATGAAGGAATGTGGGGGGCCTGTATAGTCCTCCTCCTTGTTAGCTGCGCGTGAATAATGGTATTGAAATAAGTAAAAATGCCTGAAGACATTGGCTAATTGGTACAAAATGCAATGCTTGCTTCTTCATGCTTTTCGCAGATCCTGTAACGATATTACTGCAACATTGAGCAAAGGAAGCGAAGCGGGACCTGTGATCAACGCCGTTGGACAGAAAGGTGAAGTATATGCACTTTCGACATTCTGGTGTCAGCTGTAGTTTGTGCAGCACACAAAAACATTAGATTTTCATTTTCCATGTATTTCCTTGCAAGGTTTGCTAAATTGCGAAGTTATGCTAGTCGTTATGAAAGAGTCTCAAGCAACAATGCATATTAGTTAGCAGTTCCTACGCTATCAGAGATATCAAATGCGCGAATACCGCATGGTTGTAAATGTGTCTTCAAAAAAAATCACCGATGATTACGATGCTGCCTAATGCGAATTCTGAGCGCAGCTGCTTAAGTGTTTTGATTTTGCGATAACTTCAGAGATACCACTTCAGAGAAACATGTATGTATGTACAGTTTCATGCCATTGGGTATCTCACACCCATATGTCTCAATGCCTGCGTGTAATCTATGTCGATCTTCTCTTTGAGATTTTCTTGCACTGCCCAGTTCAGTTGGGCGTACCTCGGTTGGCCTTATTAACATATTCCACTAAGCGGCGCATGCGTACGTCTCAAGCACTATTTGAAGATCAATGTTTGAATCTATGATGGACGCCACCCATGGGTTAGAGTAACTTACCTACTTTTGCTGTACGGTGTTGGGTAGCATGAGAGTGGCACGAGGAGTACCCGCTCGGAGAACCGAAATGTACTCTGCCTTATCCATGACGCTGTGATGTTCTCAGAATGTGGTTCTTCTGCACGGCGATGGCGAAAGCGACAAAGACACCGCTCAACGCGAACGGGCGCCTAAGAGCGCCTTCGACCAACGCACATCTTTGCTTGCCCAATTCCTATGGCACATACTTCGTTTTCGTTGATCAAGGTTGTGGGGATTACCCAATTCCTGTATCTCGTACTCGTTCGAGCGGTTACGCCACCGACGGCGACGCCGCTAAAGGCAGGAAGGGTTGCCTAAGAGCTGCGCTGTAAGATTTATTAACCTTTGGGCGCGCCTTTCGTATATAATCGAACGTTGTTCCAAGACAAAAAGGTATTAATTTGTCTTTCCGTTATGAATAACTAACTGATTACTCGGCTTAACGCCTAATTCCTTAAAAATCTTGGTCGCTTACGTGCCCACAATACTATCAGCAACTGATTAGGTGGTATTATAATATTTCAGTAACACCTTGGCAGCCCGTCAAAATCATGCAATGTAGGAATACAGTCGGGTGCAACTTAAGGTCTCGAAAAGCTCCGGCTGGGCGACCGAAGCGCAGCAACCGATCGCCTCCGCGACTGAAGAAATATAGTCCTGCTCATGCGCTCAGTAATGGTCTCCAAAGGCGGGGTCACCTGCTGTCCGGCGCATCCGCCTTTGAGGAGCAAATGCCACGAACTTCTACAGTTGTATCCGACTATATGTACAGGGGGAGGTCAAAAGTTCCCAGGCCACGCTGCCATAGGAATACATGGGATAGTGGCCTGGGAACTTTTTTTTTTCGAAAGTCTGCCCTTGGGCATAATATTTTTTATTGAAAAATAGACATGCAAGTTTGCTTCGTGTATAAAGTCAAGTAAGGAGCGATGGTCAGGTCCACGAATCCAGCGGTCAAGGTCGGGTGGTCGGCCAGGCCTTAGGCCTGTTGCACGGAGGTGACGACGACAGCTTAATTGTAGACCTGAGCAGGTCCACAATAAGTGTGTGGCATTTTGACCAGCCCCGTAAGTCGTATGAAACTAAGAAGAGTTCTCACGTCTGTCTAGCTCAGTGTCTTCTTGGCGATCGGGGATGCTATGCAGGATGGCCCAAGCTACTAAGGCACATGAGCTTGCTCCGAGCTCGCATTACGGCGGTCATGACACCAAGACAGTGCGGAACGTGCGATGGCAGCATTGATGAAAAATGCCCCCCACCTCCCCGAAGGGAATCGTGAGGAAATGCGAATACATTTCGCGCGCGCTTCACTCCATTTATATATGGTGGTTGTGGTTCGAAGAAGGAAAAGGCGCCTAATTTCTGCAGCTCGGTCGGGAGCACGGCGCAGCGCCTGTACGTTTTTTTTTTTTCTTTTCTTAACTTTCTTTTGCTTTTTTTTTACTTTTTTTTGCTTTTTTTTTTCTTTTATATATATATATATATATATATATATATATATATATATATATATATATATATATATATATATATATTGTTAAGGCGTTTATTTGCCGGTACTCGGAGATACTGAGTAATGGCGACAGCGACGGCCAGGCACGAACTCTCAGCGCGAGCGGCGTCCTCTTCGCAGGTGACCCACTAGAAGTCTCTCGAAAGTGCAACCCATTTCTAGGTTAAAATGCATCGCCTGTAGCGATGCATCGCCTGTAGCGCCTGCGTCAGAGCATGTCTTCTACTTGCTCATTAATTACCCGACGTTCAGCAGGCGACACGCGATATGGACGTTGCCGTAACGGTGGCCGGGCGCCAGTGTCGATGCGATGTGTAACAGCGGACGTGCGACCAAGAGAAGTTTGCCCGACATCGAAAGAAGAACGAAATTCTTGCAGCAGGCCCAGAAGCTGGGAACGCTGGACCGACGTAAGGTTATCAGCAATGGAGGGACCAAATACGTCAGCAGGTGACGGATCAGACGCGGAAATAGCACTGATGGTACGAGAACTGGGACAGTGCGAGTCATCGGGTACGTCCAGGACTTGTGCTTCGTCGACGGATTCCACTCTGCCGAGACATTCCCCTCGAACCAACGTAACCATGTACGGGAATGGGTTGGTCACAAACATAGCGGTGTTGCCCTGAGTTACTTGCACGGTCGCGAAAGGTACCAGCAACCCTTTCCTACTGCAACCACGGTCAGATGGCGAAAGGAGTGCAATTGTGTCGGAGAGACCGGCGCAGTAGACCGACACAGCCATTGACGAGCTTGGAGGCACTGTCGTATCGTCTTTGACGAGGATCTTGCTCAGTGCCGAGGGACTATCTACTGGCGTCAAATGTGAGAACGGCGAGAGTTCGATTTCGGCGGAGGCACAATGAATGACGGCGTCGTGGCGGGAGAGAAAATCCCATCCCAGGATGACGTCGTGAGAGCATGCAGTAATGATGATGAACTCGACGACATACAGAACTTCCTGAATGACGACGCGAGCAGTGCACACTGCTGTAGGGTGAATACTCTGCGAACTAGCGGTACGGAGGGACATCCCAGAAAGTGGCGTCGTCACTTTTCGGAATAAGTGGCAAAGTTTTGCGTCCATAACGGATACGGCAGCTCCAGTATCGATAAGGGCAGATGAGCGAACACCGTCCACAAACACGTCAATGACATTTCATGGATTTCTCTGAGAGCTTTCACAGTTCGATAGCGTCGCAGCCCTTGCCTCGTGGACTGCGACGACTAGTTTTCCTGCTCTTGAGCGGCCGAACTTGGCCGCATGGGTGACAGGGATGATCGACGTCGTGGAGACGTGGACCTACGAGGAGATGAAGCTGGGTGAGACGTCGGTGGCATAGACGGGGGTGTGTCGTGAAAGGGACGGCTCAGCTGGCCAGCGGCAGGTGACGGGACAGGAGGCGGTTGCACCCGAAAGCAATAACGCGCAACGTGACCGGCGTAACTGCATGCAAAGCAGATGGGCCAGTTGTCGGGTGTGCGCCATTGGTTCGCCGGGGTAGGTCGCGCCCATGTCGCAAGACCTGACGGACGGAACTGCGGCTAGAATGGCTGGATGGTGGGCTGAAGTCGAGGCCTAGGGACGACGTCAGCATACGTAGACGGCACACCCACTTCGGTGGATGGAGGTCGAGCGGCGGCTTCGGCGTAAGTCAGAGGTGCGGCCGCCGGAAGTACTTGAGGTGGCCTGGCGACAACTTGGGCGTAACTCTGGGGCGTCGAAAACTTACCACCGCATTCGACAACGCTACTTCTGGCGAGGGATGTACCGCTACGTGCAGAAGTTCGTTCGCTCCTGCCTCGACTGCCAACGCCGCAAACCGTCAACACACATGTCTCCAGCCGGTCTACAACCGTTACCTTGCCCTGACCGTCCGTTTGGGCGCGTGGGTATCGATTGTATGGACCACTTCCTCTGACGTCGGCTGGTAACCGCTGGGCCATCGTCGCCGTAGACCATCTGACGCGATACGCCGAAACCGCCGCCCTCCCTGCGGCTACTGCGCGCGATGTTGCCTCCTTCCTGCTGCACCGATTCATACTGCGTCACGGTCCACCCCAGGAGCTTCTCAGCGATCGAGGCCGTGTCTTCCTGTCGGAAGTCGTCGAAGCCATCCTCACGGAGTGCCATTCTATCCACCGCAAAACTGCTGCTTACCACCCGCAGACAAATGGCCTCACCGAACGCTTTAACCGCACCCTCGGCGACATGCTTTCGATGTACGTCGCCGCCGACCACACAAATTGGGATGATATACTGTCCTTCGTCACCTACGCTTACAATACCGCCCCTCAGAGCACTACTGGTTTTTCACCCTTCTTCTTACTATACGGACGGCACCCGTCGAACACCATCGACACGATACTCCCGTACACACCGGACCCATCTGAGTGTGCCCCAATTTCTGACACAGCCAGGCTTGCTGAAGAGTGTCGCGAGCTCGCCAAGACCTTCACGACGAAAGAACAAGAGCGGCAGAAGAGTATTCGTGATGGCTCCGCCACTTCTGAGCCCACGTTCGTCCCTGGAGCGCTCGTCTGGCTCTCGGTCCCTACCTCCGCAGCTGGCCTCTCTTCAAAACTACTGCCGAATTACGAAGGCCCCTACCGCGTCATCGAGCGCACATCTCCGGTCAACTACCTGATCGAACCCATCGAACAATCTTCGGACATGCGCCGTCGAGGGCGCGACATTGTCAACGTGGAGCGCCTGAAGGCCTACTATGACCCGCTCATAGTGACAAGCTGTTAGGTCGCCCGGCGGCTCCTTTTTCGTCCCCGGGGTAATTGTAGCGATGCATTGGAACCTAGAAATGGGTTGCACTCTCGAGAACCTTCTAGTGGGTCATCTGCAAAGAGGACGCCGCTCGCGCTGAGAGTTCGTGCCTGGCCGTCGCTGTCGCCATTACTCAGTATCTCCGAGTACCGGCAAATAAACACCTTAACAATATATATATATATATATATATATATATATATATATATATATATATATATATATATATATATATATATATATATATATATATATATATATATATATATATATGTGCGAGCGAGCGGACCGGAGAGTGGGGCGCAGGGAGGAGAGAGAGCGAACGGCGAGAGAAGGAGCGGCGAAGCACTGCACCTACCCTCTCCTACACTCTCTCCACACACGCGGGAGCTCCGCCGAGCTCCCGCGATGCGAGCGCCCTCACACACCAGAGTGCGCTCCTCCTCTCCACTCACTGTCCGCTACTCCGGCCGCACCACCTGCTCCGGTTGCTAGGGGCGAGCATAAGCGCGCGCGCCCGCAGCTGTTGCTATGGGAGAGGGAGTGAGAGCGGAGAGCCGCGGACAACGCCGCACAACGCCGGATGCCTGACATAGCCCGACTAAGAAATGCAGTCTCATTTAAAAGGCTACAAGAACGCGCATAGCGTTACAAACGCATGTGTGGCATTTGCAGCAGTTTCAAGGGAACAGCGCGTGCGAACGCATGAGTGTTCGCCACTCAGTCAACATTTCAGCAGTGCAGCGACGTCAGCGTGATTGCCGCGCTATATTTTATTGTGATAGCAATTATATAGACACTATCGGCTGATTTTCGCCGTCACCGTCTGTCGACGCCGTCATGTCCCGGATATGTATATGTATGTGTATATATAAAAAACGCATAAAGAAAAATAAATCATAAGAAAAAATTCCAAACCACCTGACCGGGAATTCGAACAAGCGACCCCTCGCTCCGCAGCCTGCTGCTCTAGCCAACACATGCCATGCTCGTGCCAGCGGTATAACGGCGGGCTATTCATATGCACCATTTGCCGCTCGCGGTACGCAGATCTCGGAACAGCTTGAGCGTGTTTTCTATCAAGCAATGCTTTTACAGTTTCTTTCAAATTGAAAACTGCCCTTGAGGTGCGCACGAAATAGTGGCTCCCTTCTGTACCACTCATGATGTAGAAGGAAAAAAAGAAAAAGAACCCCGGGCACACTTAACGTCAGACGCCACCGCGTGGCAAAAGACGCAGAGGGGTCATTCCACGTGCCGCAGTTGAAAAGAAAAAAGTATGAAACAGCGTCGAAAAGTCATATAATCATGTAATCAATCCTTGGCCATTCCCCCCTGAGTGGGCATGAGCCATGTCAGAGGCAACAACACCAGTGTCGGTTTCTGTATTGTGGACACTCACAGCGCGTTGCTCAAATACAAACACGTAACATCTGCGAGAGTTGTTAGTTTACGCTTGTCCTGTGGGTACCTATGCGTCCTTTTCGAGCATCCATCTTTGTGCTGCCTCGGCGCGTTGCAATTATCGAGCTGCTTGTCGTTCTTCGTGTGACAAACTAATTTCTTGCTATCGCATTCATTGCTTCGCCCTAGTGGTGAAACTGTGACTTTTTGCCAACTGAACATCACGCCTCCCACAGGCGTGTTCATGGGTGGTTATCCTCTGTCGGGCAAGTTCTTTCGTTCCACCTGCAGCACAGAAATTTCCACTCTGGCAGGCAACAAGAACGCACAAGTAGCACTCTCGCGCAGCTCTTTTCGCATCTATCGATTATTACAGAAAAAATAAATGGGCAGGTTTCTGTTGTACTCGTCTGCAGAGTTTTTTACAGTTACGAATCGGTAGAAAGAATGTCTCCACAAACAAAGAAATGGTAAAATATCTTGCTGTAAATGTCACCAGGGGGGCTTGCTTCATAGCAGCAACGCGGCTGTGAGTTGTACGTCGTGAGCGTGGTAAAACTGCATGCGAAACATTGTAGTCACATGATGAAATAACCTTTAGTTCTTCGTGCATCCGCGCATAGCCTGTGCGATTCTGCTCATAGATGAATTCTGCCTCACGCTGTCGTTGCGGCGTGAACACAGCTCCTCAGCAATAGTAAACGCGGGGGGGCGGATCCGATCTTCGCCGTGGGCGTCTGTCGATCAAATTGATGGACACGCGAATTCGGAAACAAACTTGTTGATTCTGAGAAGGTCCCAGTTCAACTACTGCCTGTCATGGTGCCATTGTGAATGGGGAGCATTTCGTGCGGCGGACGCTTAGCAGCAGTTTATTTGCATATAAAATAAAATAACTTGGTCAGCGTTCACTACTTCTGCAAGGCTGGAGCCATCAGAGGAGCTTGTAATCATGTAACTTCTTTCAGCTTTTTATGTGGCTGAACGTCTAGTCAGTCTGCTCAGTCGGCTTTGGAGGTATAAGACCGCGGGAGCTCGGTCTCAATTTATAAGGTATTCATCAGCCAGGTCTTAATCACCTACGTCCTAATTAACACTGTATTGAAGTTCCCTCTCTTCATTGATGTAGGCTTAGCTAACATGGCAATAATTAATTCAGGCTAATGAGATATATGCTCATTAGAATGGAGCTAATTAGCATACGCTTAATCAACACGCTTATAACTAGCGTGATTCTCATGAATAAGGCATTAATAAGATTAGTGTTATTAGAGCGCTTGTGATTAGCAACTTCACTACATGGTCTTAATTAGCTTAGTCTTATAAACATTCATCATCATCATCAGCCTGTCTACGCCCACTGCAGGGCAAAGGCCTCTCCCATGTTTCGCCAATCAACCCGGTCCTGTGCTTTCTGCTGCCACGTTATACCTGCAAACTTCTTAATCTCATCTACCCAACTAATTTTCTGTCTCCCCCCTCACGCGTTTGCCATCTCTTGGAATCTAGTCAGTTACCCTTAATGACCAGCGGTTATCCTGCCGACGTGCTACGTGCCCGGCCCATATCCATTTCTTCTTCTTTTAACCCCCGTTTGTTCCCTGACCCACTCTGCTCTCTTCCTGTCTCTTAAGGTTACACCTATAATTTTCCTTTCCATCGCTCGCTGCGTCATCCTCAGTTTAAGTTGAACCCTCTTTGTAAGTCTCCAGGTTTCTGCTCCATTTATATACCTTCCTCTTGAGGGATAGTGGTAGACTACCATTCATGATTTGATAAAGCTTGCCGAATGAGCCCCATCCCATCCTTATTCTTCTAGTTATTTCACTCTCATGGTTCGGCTCCGCAGTTACTACCTGTCCTAAGTAGACGTATTCCTTTACAACTTCCAGTGTCTCGCCACCTATCGCAAAGCGCTGTTCTCTGCCAAGATTGTTCCACATTACTTTAGTTTTATGCATATTATTATGGCTACATTACATAGTCTTATAAAACGTGGCTTAATAATCTTGATCGTAGCATGTTCTGGCTTGATTAGCTTGGTCATAGCATGTCTTAATTCGCTAGATATACGGCCCAGCTAATTAGCTAATCCCGGGGAGCTAGCAGACGACGAAGAGGTGAAGAGGGCGCGACATTTTTAACTTCTGCGCGATTAACTGCTGTCACGCGCTGATGAAAGGCATTCAGCCGGAGCTAATCTCAAAGGATACTTAGTTATTCTAAAGGATAGTTACTGCAGGCATTAAACGCTTGAAAACGAATTTAAACAGCCTGTACCTCTAAAAATGTCATTAGTAAAAATTTCCGGGACTTTTCATACATGGGTTTACTTCTGCACTCAGTGAAACGACAAACAAATGAAAGAAGATGCCTCTGGTTTGAAGACAGCTCCCAAGTTCCAACTTTGTCGACCGCCCTTACATTGACACCGCGTTCCATCGTAACCAATGCAACGCAGCGCGCGCTGAGGGCTGGATTTCACCTTTTCGTACTGTTAGATCGTTCAAAAGCGGGTGTCGCCAAAGTTCTGAAAGATTCCGAATTTCGCCAAACTCCGGCCATCCTGCACAGCACCTCGCGTAAGGAAATAGCACACATGTTTTCATTTGGAAACATTCCCTCATGACGAGTACAATACAGTAGAATAATATTTCAACGAACGTTAGTTAAACGAACTATACATTATATACGAAGTTTTTTAAATCACCCGCGGAAGCACACTAGGACCCAGATACCTTACTTTAGTTTAACGGAATTCTGTGTGTAGTGCATTTCATTTTTACGGACACATTTCTATAACACCATGCAATGTGCTTCAAGTCATGTTGATTACTTCAACAAGTACAATCGCACATTTTGTACCCTAGTTTTACCGTGGCATTCATGATCAGCTCCGCCAACGGCGTGCCACCAGAGGTAATCCCGAAGGCCTCAATTTTACGTTGAGAATGGCACTTCATTACCACATGACGAAAAGCGGGCCCAGATTGGCCCTGAACTGGATGGACTGCCTACATATTTTCGAAGCCAGCCAGAGTCATAGCCGCAGTGACAGCTGCACCCTTATCCCTTGCAACCGCGTGCTGGTTATGAGTGCCAAACCGAAGCGGCTGTCCCTGGACAGCTCAATTTGCGGCCAGTGCAGCCTTAAGAGCTCGAGTACAGCAAAATATTGCCGAATTCTTCACAGTATCCTACAAATGAGCACCATGAAAAATAAATGACTTGAAATTTCATTTGAACATCTGATGCTTGTCATAACAAGCTACAACATCACTTCCGTTCATTTTTTGTTCAATTGAAATTTCACTGTATAAAATGTTCCCACAATAAATCTCACATAATGTGTGCTCTCGTAAAACAAACGCGGGACCTATTCGAACAAAGTAGTGCAAGTACTGTGCAGCACCACCAGAACAGAGTCCACCAATGCACAAATGGGAATTTGAAGTCAAATTTATAATTCTTTCATGATGCGCAATTTCCGTGACAAGAACAAATGGTAACTAGCAGGGACTTCACCAGTGTGCAATTTATATCCATTTTCATTTGCTCAAGGAAGCCCTTCCCTACAGACTTTCCTGACCGTCTTGTCTCGCCATTCAAAATTCTCTAGTAAATATTTTATGTTGCTGTACATCATAGTTCTGCACATTTTAACAGCAGGTGCAGGCTGAAATATACAAACGTCACGGGAGTAATATTACGGTGCATAAAAAAACAAGGTTTATATGCTCTTACGCGGCAATAAAATATTTTCGCTCACTCCTGTCAAGCGAGATGCAAACTGTGCGGCAAAGGCCACCCTACACCCTACCGGAGACAAGGGGTGCTGGCAGAGATACCAGACGCTCTTCGTTGTGCGACAACGAAGGAGGGAGCGTCAAATTTAACGTTCCTTCAACGTGGACTTGCGGGATTTACCCGCACTAGGAGCGAGTCAACCAAATCCACAAAGCGGAGGGTGTCTTCAACCGTTCTCCGTCAGCGGTCGTGGTGGCGGTACCGCTCTTCCCACCGCTGCGAAATGGCCCTCCCAAAAGAAGCACCCCAGAGTTACAAAAAGGTAAGCGATGGCACCGCCGACAAAAAATGCGAAGAACTCAAAGAAATCCAAAGCTTAGAATGCTAAGCTAGGCTCAAAACTAGCTGAAATGAAAAAGGAAATTGGGGGCACTCAAAACAGCGTTTTCACAGTCTAAGCAAGATGGTAACCAAAATGGCTCCAACGGTCGCAAACTCAGGGCGGTAGCGCAAACCCCCGAAACTGATGACTTAGTTCATATTAAGACCATGTTAACTTAGCATAACCTATACGCTAACACAGATCCTAAGAGACGTCGCAATTCTCAAAAAGCACAACAGATACAAGAGAACAAATTAACGGACTAGAGCGTTATGTAGGCTTCCCGGAAGCACTGGCACGTCGAACGCAGCTCCCCCTGTCTTGCGATCGTCTACCTCAAGAGCCGCGCCCATCCCCACCTATTCAGCATCAAAGGCAGCAGGGTCACCCTAATGCCTCGTCCCACTATAGGAAGGAAGGATACAACTTTATTAAACGTCCGGCAAGTTTTAACGCGACCCGGGCTTAGGTCTCCCACGGGGGAACGTCAAGGCCTTGCCTCAACGCCGCCTCACGGGCTTGCTGGACTGCCCACGTTTGCATGCCGAGGTCTGAGCTGCGCAGAGTGGTGGCCCACCTCGACGACAGGGTCTCCGGAGTAACGGCCATCATTCGGATAATTACACTACACTCCCACAACATGTGTTTGAGTGTTGCTGGTCCTTCCTGGCACAATTTGCACGTGTCGTCCTGATGTTTATCCGGGTATATACGTTTTAGCTGGAACGGGTTAGGAAAGGTGTTCGTCTGGAGCTGCCTCCAGGCGACGGCCTGCCTCCTGTTTAGTTTGGGACTTGGCGGTGGGAATATCCTTCTGGAGTTAAGATATGCGTTTGTTATTTCAGTATAGCTAGTGAGCCTATCCCGTTCTGTGCTAGGTCTGTTCCCTATTGTGTGAGAGGCGTGACCCTGTTCGGCGCGGCGGGTCATGTCTCACGCCGTCAGGTGAGCCGTCTCGTTTAGATTCGGGAGCGCGTCACCTTCCGTGTTGACGTGAGCGGGAAACCATATGATGGTCGAGCTGGCGCGTTGGGGCCTGCCCGCTTTCGTCAGAATGGCCAGGGCTTCCTTGGAAATTCGACCTTTGGCGTAGTGCTTTATTGCTGTTTGGGAGTCACTTAGGACGACTTCGCATTCCTGATCTGTCAGGGCCAGTGCGATGGCTACTTCCTCCGCTATTTCCGAGTGTTCCGCGCGTACGCTGCATGCGATTGTGGTTTTAGAGGCTGTGTCGATCACTACGCCAGTGTATTTATGGCCGTCGGCATATTCGGCAGCGTCGACAAAGCGCGCATTCCTCTCCCTGGCGAAAGAACGAAGCAAAGCCTCCGCTCTTGCCTTTCTTCTGCCTCGGTTGTAGTCGGGGTGTACGTTTCGAGGTATATTTGCCACCGTAATGGTGTCCCTGATTTCGTTGGGGATTTGAATTTTCTGGCCGTGCTGGTTGTGGTAAGTTATGCCAAGCTTGTTCATAATTTGTCTTCCCGTCGTGGTGGTCGTCAGGCGTTCAAGCTGCGAAATGCGTTGTGTTTCGGCTATTTCTTCCAGGGTGTTATGGATACCCAGTTGAGTGAAGAGCTCGGTGCTCGTCGCTTCCGGGAGGCCCAGGACGATCTTGTATGTTTTCCTGATGAGTGTGTTGATTTTATTCTTGTCAGCGACGTACCAGTTGTGGTAGGCGGCTACGTAGGCAATGTGGCTGATAACGAAGGAATGGATCAGTCGAATCACGTTTTCTTCCTTCATACCCGCGTGCCTGTTTGTTATCCGCTTTATGAGTCTCGTGGCACTGGTGACTTTGCCTTCGAGCTTCCTGACGGTTTCACCGTTAGCTCCGTTGGCCTCAATGATCATTCCGAGTATTTTGATGTTGTTAACTTTGGGGATTGAGTTTCCATCTTGGGTGTATAGGCTGATTTCCTCGTACTCCCGGGGTCTCGTGTAGCTCTTTTGCGGCATGCCTCTACGCGTGGGCCGGTAAATCAGTAGTTGAGATTTGCTCGGGGAGCATTTGAGTCCCGTTCCCTGGAGGTAATCTCCGACTTTGTGAATAGGCGTTTGCAATGCGTACTCAATTTGTCCATCACTGCCGCGGTCCGCCCAGATGGTGATGTCATCTGCGTACAGCGCGTGGTGGATTCCTTCGATTTCCTGTAGTTTGCTGGGGAGCCCCAGCATGACGAGGTTGAAGAGGAGGGGAGATATAACTGAGCCCTGGGGGGTGCCTGTGCTTCCCTGGGTCCTTTCTTCGGACTCGTGGTCGCCGACCAACAGGGTGACTTTGCGGTCGTTGAGAAAGTCCTTCACGTAGGTGAAGGCCCTTTCTCCCAGATTCAGGTTAGAAATTTGTTTTAGGATCGAGTCGTGAGAGACGGTGTCGAATGCTTTTTGAAGGTCCAGCCCCAGGATAGCTCTGGTATTTCTTGTATTGTCATCAAGGATCTGGTTCTTGAGTTGTAACATCACGTCTTGCGTGGACAGGCGGGATCGAAAGCCTACCATGGTGTGGGGGGTAGGCCTCTGTCTCTTCGAGATAGCGGTCAATACGGTTCAAGAAAGCGTGTTCCATTACCTTGCCCACGCACGACGTAAGAGAGATTGGGCGTCGATTCTCCAAACTCGAGGGTTTTCCCGGCTTGGTTATGAGGATTGCCTTGGACCTCTTCCACTGTTGCGGGATGCGGCCTTCTTTCCAACACTTGTTGATATATTCTGTGAGTTTGGTGATGGATCTGTCGTCCAGGTTTCTGAGCGTTTTGTTGTTAACTCTGTCCGGTCCCGGGGCTGACTTGCCGTTGAGTCTGTGGAGTGCCGTTCTGATATCCGCCTCATTGAAGTCTTCGTCTAACCTGGGGTTCGGACTGCCGGTGTACCCGCCATGCTCTACGGTCGGTAGTTGCCGAAGGTACTTGTCGAATAATTTCTGGACGATTTGCTTCTCGCTCACCGACCCTTTCTCCCTGTGCAAAAGTCTTTGCATGTCATCTCTTTACTTGGATTTGCTTTGGGTTTCACCAAGCAGGTGCCTCGGCAGACGCCACGTACTTCCGTTGTGGAGTTGGCCATCTGCGGCGTTGCAGACTTCGTCCCACTGTTACTTACTCAGGGTTTTGCAGTGTTCTTCGATTTGTTTATTAAGTTCGGCAATCTTTTTCCTTAGCTGTCGATTGAGTCTCTGGCCTTTCCACCGGGCTTGTATGGATTTCTTGGCTTCCCAGAGGTGGGCGAGGCGACTATCTATCCTGTCCGTTGGGATTTCAGGAGTGATGGCTTGCGTGGCCTCTCTGACGTCTCTGGTCAAGTCCGCGATCCATGAATCAATGTCTCCTATCGGCTCATCGTCTATCCTGACGTCCCGGAGCTTGCGGAATTTGTCCCAGTCTGTCCATTTGAAGCTTTTGACCGGGAGAGTGGTTCCCGCTCGGGGTATCTTGATCTCGATAATCATGTGGTCGCTCCCCAAGTCTTCCAGGGTGTTTCGCCATGTAGCCCTTTCGATGTTTTTGATCATTGTCAAGTCCGGTGTGGTATCTCTTGCAACCGAGTTGCCCATTCGCGTTGGGGCGCTCGGGTCAGTGATGAGCGTATATTCCAAGTCTTGCGAGTCCTGCCATAAGTTTCTGCCCTTGGTTGTGCTGTGGCCGTATCCCCATGTATAGTACGGAGCGTTGAAGTCTCCCCCCACAATCAAGGGGTTCACACCGGCGAGCTCGGACGCCTTTCTGAGCAAGGAGAGGAAACGCTGCCGTCTTTTGGATAGGTTGCTGTATACGTTTAGTAAGAAAAAGGTATTCTTTCGCGTTCGGTTAGGAATTATCTCTATCATAAGATCCTCGGCCTGCGAACCTTTAATCTGGTGTTCTACGGGTACTAGACCATTTCTGATCAGCGTGGCGATGCCTCTATCTTTCTGAAATTTAGGGACCAGCGCGTGGTAGCCCGGGATGTTGGCCGACGCGCCCACAGTTTCTTGTAGCATTATAACGTCGGGTTTGGGTTGGATGTTTCTTACATATTGTAAATCTGAATCATGACTGTCAAAACCTATACGGACTTCGTATCTGGCAGCGGAACTGTTGAGGATTCAAAAAGAAAAAGGTGACACTAGCACAATTTCTTTCACCATGTGAGACCAAACCGCAGGTAACCTTATTACAAAAAACACTAATTCAGGGCTCCACCCTCAGTGGATATGAGCCCTTTGAGCGGATTACAGGCGGTGGCAGAGGCGTTGTTACTCTCGTCAAAAGAGACATCACCGTCATAGACCACGGTGAGATAGACAAGCGTTCTAGCACTGAGTACGTCTCCCCAGAGCTTCTTCCGGGGACGGCTATGCGCAGAGGCTTACTCATCTTGAATGGCTTCAGTTGACCCAAAAGAAAAGACGAACGTTTCTACGGTCTAATTGGCAAAGCGACCAGGTTGGTGCGAGAAGCCATGCTTGTCCTAGTAGCTGCTCGCGATTTCAACGCCCCCCATGCCATGTGGAGATACGACAAGAACTCCACCAAATCTACCTTTGTATGCAAGCTTCAATTTAGCACTTGTAACCACTTCAAAATTTCCCACTCGTCTTGGCAAATCGGTAACACGACCGTCCACCCCCGATCTCTCGCTGGCTGCTTACGACAATGACACGTCGTAGAAAAATACCGGCGAGAATTTGGGTTCCGATCACTTAATAGTAGAGATTACTTGCACGCCGAAAGTAGAACAACCTAAATACATCGCATTGTAGATTGGTATCTCTTCAGATCACCCATACGTAACCAAGCTCCCCCCCAAATTATGAGGAATGGAAAGAGACATGAGTATGGGTGGCAAGTAGAACTTGCTGAAACACTTTCTGAAGTCCAACAGCACGCGCTCCGCACAGAATTCAGTCATTGAGCGACTTGGACACTAACTAAATTTGGCAAGAACTACCTTGTTAGGAACCTTGCCGAACTGCCCTTACCGATTAACAGTCCACACCAGACCTTCGTCGGACTACGTCGTAGGCGGCTGCGACGAGCTCGATGGAGACCTTGCCGAGTGGGAAGTCAGAATCGCTTTACATAAACTCAATAGCACTTCGGCACCCGGAGCGGATCGCATCACCAACGCATGCTTAGAAACCTCGATGATTTATCCGTCTCTTTCTTCACAAAACTCTTCAGCGAGCACTGAAACAAAGGTACATACCCCAAGGAGTGGAAGCAGGCCTCTGTAATTCTCATCCCCTAACCAGGCAAAAGTTGCGCCGGCTGAAAACCTCATACCGTCACCACTCACATCGTGTGTCGGCAAGTTATACGATCATGTTGTGAACTCATGCGTTTCCAATTTTGATGACACTCGAGCGAGGCGTAATAGTGACGTGGTCTTGAAGCACATTCAAGGCATGCTTTCTTGGTGTCATGTGCCTCGGTGGTGCTTTTTCTGAGGGCAGTATCATAGACAAATATATAAGCTCGATGTCTGCGCCATGGTGGCTTAACAAATTTATACGAGAGCGACATCTCTCGAGCACTCCTGTAGGACTACGAAGCTCGCGGGATGTGGCATTTTTTAGTGGTGAATCTTGCTGTGCAGAAGATTCCCACTGTCGTTAATGGATGACCTCCCACTGTGGGTATTACGGGACATTCTCGGACAGTGTTAACTTTGTTTAACTTCGTCGCGAAAGCCCTGAAAACTAGCAAACGACTTGCATTGCCTTGGAATGCACGTACAACTATGTGCATTCCGGCTGGGTGTGTCAGTCGCTAGAGCACAAAATTAGCAACGAAGAGGTCACGCCAGCTGGTGAAAGGAGATGTGACACCGCCGCAAGCCGTCAACAGTAGGCACCATCGTGGGCTTCCGCAGGGCCCTCCGGTGAAATCCGGTGCGTGGGCTGCCGCCGCCGCACTTCACCCGAGTTTGCAGTCGTGCCGACGGAGCGTCATAAAAGATAGAACGTACGAATCCGCAGCATTATCTTGAGTTACTAGATAAATCATCAGCGTCTTGCGTACCTTTAATTCTCTTGTATCCATGGGTGCGTTCTTCTCATCGGTTTTCTTGCTGCCAACAAAATGCCGGGAACAGAGGCATGGCGCGATGGCGCCCACTGGAGTTATTTCGATTTTCTGCGGCCACCCACTGCTGCCGCTATTTAGGACACGAAGTTGAACGATGCAGCGTGAACAGGTCATAGTTTCACTCATCACGTGGTGTAATGCTTGGTGGACCCGTGATTGCACCAAAAAAAGAAAACAAAACATGGCTGCTCCCTCTGTCATAGGAATCGGTAAAACATGAAAGTGAAACGTGTCTTCCCGCAGGTAGATGAGCGTTTATTGTCCATTGTTTCGGCTTAAGGGCGAAGGAATGAATGCTACAGCAACAAATTGTAATGTCACGCGAAGAACGGCAAGCAGCTCGAAACTTGCAGCGCGCAACCTCAAGCAGAAAGGACGTACGAAATAGCATACACAGGACTAGCGCAGACTAGCTGTCACAGCTCAACGCTTAACGCGCGCTGCTCAAACGCAAAGAAAGACACACGAAACGAACGTCCAAGGACGAGCGCGAACAACTGTCACAATTGTTACTTTGTGTGCGAGCAGCGCGCTCCTTTCGTAAGCGCGGCTGCTGATGCCAATTTAGTGGATTTTCCGCTAAATCTGGCGGATTTTATTTTATTCTGACGGGAAAAAAATTGTCTAGCGGCTAGCGGATTTTTTTGACGGGCCATTTTTATAGCTAGCGGATTTCTGGCGGATGCCTCACGCAGTGCACTGATTCAAAATCGCCGGAAGCATTGCCGAGAAACTTAGAATACCTAATCAGCGAAGCGTACTACTGGTTGGCAAGATCCCCTGCCCGCCCGGTAAATTGCATACAAGTTCCACGGTCTGATGAATTGCGGCGATGAACCACTGAAAATTTTGCAAGAGTGCAGGACGCGGTAGCTATCCCTCGCCGAAATAGCTGTTTCAAGGATCGTAGACCAGTGGGCCGAATTGAAGATGCATTTGCAGATGGTGAGGCGCACTGAAAAAGTGCTGCGCAGCAGAAGTGCTGTACGGTATGCACGAGAATCAGATCAATCTGGAGTACTTTCTTTTTTTGAGACCGGTTCTGACAGATGTTCAGATGTTAATAAGGTATTCGAGGCGATAGATGTGGATCAAACAAAGCTGCCGAAAGACTTCGTGACTTTGCTTTCAAGCTTGCTTCATAAAATCGTCATTCCGATAGAGAAGGTGGACGTCCAGATGTCCAGACGTGAGGACCACTTTAACCCCAAGCCATATCTGGGCTACTTCTTTGAGACGTACGTTGACAGCATGAAGGCTGAGAAGACCGACGGGTTCTCTCTCGCAGATGAAGCTGTGATGCGAGAAAGATGTATAAGGTTTATTACCACGCTAGTTGATAAAATCAGGCAGCGACTTCTCTTCATCACAGTTCTCCAGAAGACATCCCTTTTGTCGGTCCAAACCCCTTTTGCGTCATGAAGGAGCCATTGATTCATCTGCTGGAAGCAATGTCAGTGCCCCCGGAATTAATCGCAACGTTGAAAACCAGTGGAGAAAACTCGCCCTGCTGCGCTGTGAAACATTGGAATTATGCTGCACCAACTAGCCCAACGCCCAACCTTAGCGAACATTTGTAACTTTTATCCTCATCTATGATGAGGTTGACGACAACCGTAGCACTGAAGCCTCTAGTATTCTAGTTACACTCTTTGAAAGACTCTTTTATATGTTAGTTCCGCTTTCATAGTTTTGGGGAGCTTTTAATAATGATAAACGTTTTTATCATAGGAAATTTCGCTGTTTCTTTTTAATAAAATAAGTCTTAGCGGGAAATTTAGCGGATATGTTTTAGAATCTAGCGGAATCTGGCGGATTTCTTATTTCTTTCTAGCGGATTTCTCACGCCCATCGATGGCAACACTGCGCCCTCCACTACCCTCCGCGCCAGCTTCGCGTCATCTCGCTAGTAATGGCGAAAACGCGCTGAAGTTGCCGAGCGCTGAGGAATTCCAACGGTATATAGTGTATATAATTAGCTCGCCGTTAGTAAGCTGGAGCACGTACGTTCTGTGGCTTAGTGGTTTCGCGCCGCGCGCTGCGGGGGCGAGCTGTCTTGGGTTCGACACCCGCCGAAGGAACTTTTATTGCGATAGCAATTATATGGACACTCTCGGTTGATTCTTGCCGTCGCCGTCATGTCCCGGATATATATATATATATATATATATATATATATATATATATATATATATATATATATATATATATATATATATGAAAAAGCATAAAGAAAAATAAATCAGCAGAAAAAATTCCGAAGCACCTCATCGGGGATTCGAACCACCGACCCCTCGCTCAGTAGCCTGCTGTGTTAGCCAACACAACCACGCGCCATGATTCTGCCAGCGATATAACGGTGAGCTATCCATATGCACCATTTGCCGCTCGCGGTACGCAGATCTCGGAACAGCTTGAGCGTGTTTTCTATCACGCAACGCTTTTACAGTTCCTTTCAAATTGAAAACTGCCCTTGAGACGCGCACGAAAAAAGAGTGGCCCCCCTTCTGTACCACTCATGACAAAAAAAAGGGAGAACACCGGGCACACTTGGCGTCAGACGCCACCGTGTGGCAGGAGACGCAGAGGTGTCATTGCACGTGCCACAGTTTAAAAGAAATATCAAACAGCGTCGAAAAGTCTAACAGTGCCATATAATCAATTCTTGGCCAATCCCCCTGAGTGGGTATGGGTCATGTCAGAGACAACAACAACAGCGTCGGCTTCTCCATTGTGGACACTCGCAGTGCGTTGCTCAAATACAAACACGTAACAACCATGACAATTGTTAGTTCACGCTTGTCCTGTGTATACATATGTGTCCTTTTCGAGCGTCCTTTGTGCGGCGGCGGCGCTCTGCAAGTATCGAGCTGCTTGTCGTTCTTCGTGTGACATTTTAATTTCTTGCTATCGCATTCACTGCTTCGCGCTACTGGCGAAACTGACTTTTTTCTTCTTGTTGTTTTTCTTTGCAGTCTGTTTATATTTTACAACGTCATATCCGTGACGGAAATACGTCACTGGAGCCGTGGTCGACCCCGGCATAAAGCACTTTCGTGTTAAAATATTTCTCTTACTCTGACTCTTCATCTGCCGTACACGAGACAGTGACAACCAGATGATCTGCTATGAGAATACGGCAAATGTTTCCCCACGGTATTTACTTCGTATAGGAGACAGGCGTATTTACACATACACAAAAGCATACCGAAGCAACACAGAAACAGCAATGCGACAGTCCAGATCATGATGGCCTCTCTGAGAGCATGCCATCGACCCCTGTCGCTCACTGATTAGAGGCTGCTCATGCAAATAGGTCTAGACGTGCGCTGAAGGCGCAAGCAAAGGTCTTCGGTCGCAAGGCTACATACACTCAACCCTGTCGGCATTGCAGAGAAATGGCCTATCGGGGATTTCTTGTTGCACGTTTAATGTCTGCTTAAGTATCCTTGAAAACAAGGAAGGTGCTTAAGGTATGAGGCCAAGTGAAAAAAGCGACTTTTTTTTCAAAATGTCAGTTTTTGGTTTTTGGTCATGGTAAACGCGCAATTTATTGCCCGTCATTTTGCTGCAAAAAGTTTCTGTCTACGCCGAGTTTTTCAAAAGATACAAGAAAAACTGTGAGACCACCTATCACATACGAAACCGAAACTGAAAGTGCCGTTTTTGTGTGAATCACAAGATTATAACTAGGTATGTAGTATTTTGTTGGTTATTTAGCAATCATATCAAGTGCGAACATGTAATAATGCTCTAAAAGCTTTGTCAACATATCATTTTGGTTCATAAAAGTCATAAACTTCTCACCACGGGTACGCGTAACGTGGTACATGTGTTGATCACACTCAAGGACACGTACGTGAGCCTGTAAACAATAACAATCAAATTTGCTTTGTTTGACGCTGTGTGTTATTTCAATAGTGGAAACAAGAGTACATTTTATGTTTTGAGCAAATTCGGATCGATCCAGGCCTCCAGACTGCAAAAGCTTGCCTCACAAATGATCAGAACCCCAGCGCGAAAGCGTCCCGTCATGGCACTGATGCTGCATTGCAAGCTAGAAACAAAAATTAACAGTTGCCACTCGAGCAAAGGCTCACAATAATAAGGTCCGCGATGGAACTGGCTACGAATATTGAGAATTTTAGCGCTCTTGATCACATTGTGTAAGCGCTGCACCTGTTTCAAATCTTTTTTTGTTGATTTTCTCAGAACTCATATTTCTGGTATTTTTCCGTACGCGAACAGTCATAACTGTTTTTCTAATAAACATTTTTGATTAAAACTTGGCACACTTCCTTATCAACTTAGTAGGCGGGCAATGAACCTCATTAAACAAAATCGGTCTACAAGTTTTAATATGGCTGCCTGTTATACGAAGGTGCCCCTAGTGCAAGTGCATACTTTTTGGGTTATTTTATTACTATGTTTTTAATATTCATCAGATCTCATTTGTTTTGGTTCATTGCACAGGCCAAAGCCTTTTTCATGTCCCTGCAAAAAATAAATCTTTTTTGATTGAACGGAATTTGAGTTAGGAGTGTTCGCGTAAGGCCCACTTTTAATGACATTTTTAATTATGAAAAATTAGCGAAAAATAGTACTTGCTTTAAAATGCTCACATGTGCCTAAAAAGATGTGTTTTATATTGTAGGCTAATAATATTTAGTGATTATCGCTTTTTTAAAAAAATTTTTCCAACACTTGGCCTCATACCTTAAAGGGGCCCTGCGACACAATTTGAGCATGTCTTTTTCATCGGTTCTTCTGGTTCTGTGGAATGCACCGATACTGTTACGCAAGTCACAACGCCGAAATCAAAGCTGTTATAATTTTAATTCACGGGATAAACTACCTTGATTTCGGACTATGGCGACACACATCGGCTATTTCTGTTACAGGAAGTGACGTCATTTTATGTGACAGTGACGACAAAGACCGTTCGTTTTCGATTGGCTTGACGCGACACTTGACGTGCAATATTCATACGGTGGTAGCTAGGCCGTACGGGTGAATGCTAAGAACAACAGAAACCCTTTATATACTTTCTCAGAAAGAAATAATTTCTGTTTCTAAATGACGTATTTTCAGAACAACGAAACCAACACTAGGTGTCCTGTGCAACTAGGTGGAGGAGGGGGGGGGGGTGAAGGACGATGCATTCCGGTGTTTTGCCTTTTGCGGTGTTGTCTTGGTGGTGTGCACTCGCTGATCGTTCATCGTACCTAAAATCTGCTGCTTGGCCTTTCGGCGAAAGTACATTGTAGTGTAGTGCCACACCCGTGGAATCACCTGCGTGCGTGGAGAGTGGTGCACATTCGATGCGCAGTTGCTAGTTGCGCGAGCAGTGGCAACACTCCTGCTGGTGTATCGTTTCACCGGCTGCCGACGAGCAATGAGCGACGGGAATTGTGGCTACAGGCGCTTGGTCTTGCGAGCGAAAAAAGAGCATCAACTCGCAAAGTGTGCTGCTTGCACTTCACTGCTAGCGCCTAACCATAGTAACGACGCCGTCAAAAAGAGCAGTAGCAAGGTACTGTGTGAAGGCCACCATGAGGTGACATTTCCGGTAGGTCTTTATGAGACGCGCGCGGTGATTGGAAATGGCCTTTGACGTCAGCAGGAGAGTGAAATACGAAAGGGAACGTTTCTCGTCGTCATCTGCTCGAGTTTTGAACTTTGAGGACTCATAACTTAACTTTTCGTGCACCAATTTGTATCATTCTTGTTGCATTCGTCTCGGCATTCATTACTATAAGCGTTCCGACGCTAAATAAGGCGGTCGCAAAAGTGTCGCAGGGCCCCTTTAATGCTTGCTTGTTTTCCAGTGGCGAACCGAGCGGCTGAGGCGCTTGCTTGTGTTACAACATGTGGTGTCGTAACACATGACACCACATTGATCGACAAACATTTAAAATCACGTCATGATCGCCCATTCAGATGCGTAAGCAGATTGCTATGGTGTAGCCAAAACGTTTTCTGCGCCTATTAACGCTTTTGAGTACACTCTTCAATTTTATTAATATCTCGCGAGCGCTGGCCCGTGGACATAGAAGCGCTTAGTAAAGGCGAGAAGTAACGAGATCTCCTACATGATGCGCAAGAGCAGATAGCGCATTCGTGCGCGAGTGTCGTCTGCTACGCTGTTGTGTTAGAGGTGCATGCGCACTCCCAGCCTTATCAGTGCGATCATGTGTTCGGAAATCCGGTGTGACGCTGATCGTCGTATTACTGATCTCGTCGCTCCTCACCTTAGAAACTACCGTGTCCTGTTGTCAATGCTCTTTCAATATCATTCAAAAATTTCAAGGGTGTACATTGCCAGGTTGACAATGTTTGTCAGCTTTGCTGACTCCTTTAACCAATGTTTCGTATTTGTTGACGTAGGACGCACCTTCATGTATTCGAGTTCTATCGTTTGTTGTAGCCAATTTTTTGACGAAGTGGTCTTGTTTATTAGACTGTGCCTGCGATAAAATGGTGCGTAAAACTTAGAAATACGCTGGCAAGTAAGTTACTGCGCTGAGATGTTATGTAAGCTGAGCACGCACATCATGCGCGTGTAAATTTTCGAAGACCGAAGGCTGTGCTCAGCACTGTGACTGTACATTCAGCGCCAATTTTTTCTATGGATATATATGTTCACCCTATAATAAGCGAAATTCAAAACTACTAATCTTCCTTGTTCTTCGCCGTCACCACAAGGCTACATTACTTACGCATCTTCCTTAACAAACAAACATTAGTCTTTACCGTTACAATCGTGCGCTCCTTCAAATACAATGCTGATGTCACGCGAATATACCCTCACGTAAATTTGAGACAGTCTATATAAGGAGGCCCTATATTTATTTTGACTAGATTTGTTTCTATAACATCGATATAAGTCTAAGCAGGCAAGCTTTCTACATTCTACCCCGACTGGACCGAACTCACTGCCCTAGGCTCAACTCTCGAATCCCATAGTCACTGAGGTATGGTGACGATGTGCCGTCATTTTACATTTCGTCTGGTTCAGCATTTGTTAGTCAAAACGCTCATTATGTTGTCTTATTTATTGAAAATCTGAAGTCTCAATTTTTCAGGATTGTCTGCACACGAATATACGGCCATCTATTTTGACACGAACGAATGGTGCCTTATTCTTGAATATAAAAGTGGTGCCGGTAAGTGACTTTAACCACAGCTCTGTGTCCCAGCCCTGTAGTTCCCTCCTGTGCTTGTGTGAGGACTGGTTGATCGAAATGGCATAGATATAGTTGTAATTTATAGGAGTTCAATTTGCTAGTATAGAGACATACATGACGTACGGAAGTATGCAACATCTGTTCTTTCGTGGAGTCATTCATTCTTTTTTTTTTTTTTACGCTTTACCTATACCCGTTGCCCCAGCTAACTTCAGCGAGAGTTCAAAAATATATCGATGCGCTCTGTGACGATTCGACCAAACGCATGTTTCTGACTAGCGCATGGAGTAAGTTGTATTATTTTTGTGTTAAGTTTAGCCTAATTAGGCAAGATTATTAACCAACTCCTTAAGGAACGAAGCTGGGCAGAAAATTCCAGTTATAAATGTGTGGATCGATTTGTAAAGCGTCCGATTAGTGAGTTTCTAACTTTTTATCTCGGAGTATTGGCGTTTTTATGCTTGCTCCAGATCACTCCGAAGTACAAGGAGCAGTACCACGTAATATGCCCTCTTGCGCGCCGTGATTATAGTGGTTCCTCACGTTCGGCGTACAGTGTCCTCCAGTCTTATGGTGAATTCCATTGGGAGAACAAGGGCACTCTGAAGCTCACCGAAAGTGCTCGCTTTAGAGCCGGCATGTTTTAGTGGTCGAACAGGAGAGGAGCACTGTCATCCAGCGCTACAGCGAGAGCACTTTTGCTGCGCCGAGAGCAGCCAGGAGCACTTTTAAGTGCTATCGCTTGAAAAGCAGAGAAGGATAAGTGTCAAGAGAATCACGTCACTTCAGACGTCACATTTTCCTTATTTTTTATTATTTTGCTTGAGCCAGCACTGGCGCCGTCTGTACGAGTAGCGATGATGACGACTACGAAGTGCATGCAGCTATGCTAGCTGAAGGCGTCGCGGCGCGGCCCGAGCAATGATCTCAACAGCGGACGGCTCACCATTAGAAGGCGGCTGCAGACGACAATTTCGGTACGCGATCCCGTGGTCCGTATACTTTTGCTCACACGTGCACACGTGCGACCTACAGATTTCATGTGTATTTTGCTGCTGCCCCGCAGATAATGCCGACACTTCGAATGTTTTGATCACATGGCATATTTCTCTTTACTCGTCATCATTTCACATGCTCTTCGGATGTGTGCCGCATTCCAATGGCAGATCGATGGCCCTGCTCTCAGTGTTTTGCCCCCCACCCCCCTCTTCACTGCACAACGCCTGTACTCCTGTGCACGTAATGGAATTTGTCATTAGGGTGAACATGGCTCGGCGAGCAGCACCCCGTGGAGTGCCAGTGCATCCGGGGCGACCGCGAATCGAATCGACGTGGCCCAGGCGCACATGGGCGCGCCGTTCTTGGTGTACTACAGTCACGCCAGAGCGGCGTCACTGTTACGCGGGCTAATGCAATAGTGCTTAGAATATACTAGGCACTGTGCTAGTGCTGATCGGCGCAGTCCAGTGCTGCAGCCGACGACGTGGGTCCCTCCCGTGGTCCCTGTGAGCATGCGCCGCTGAGCTTCGATGCGCGACCGCGCCACGTGCACTGGCGCTCCGCGGAGCGCGGCCATGGGGCGCTTCGATGCTTCCGCCTCATATGCTGCAGATGGGCACACAGCTTTTTGCGAGCGCTATCTTGGTCCGAAAGTTCCCGTTCGCCGGCACTTCGCGGCACGCAGGAATGGAGCGCTTTCAGTGAAATGCGCGGAAATTAAGCTCAGTTTATCGCTTCTAACGGTAGGGAATTTCACATATATTTGTAGTAACGAATAGGTAAAGCGTTTATTAGTAAATCCGAAGTATTTATTGGCAAACAAAGTCATTTTTTGCGTATAGCTATCTGTATGGCCGTCTACGTTTTCGTGTTCTCGCGGCAGTTGCGTGAGCTTTATGTCTAGCGAGTTTGACACGACACCAAAGAGCGTAAGACGAACATAACTGACTGGTCATAACATGAAGAATCATGTCATACGTGTCATGTACGTCCTTATACAGTATAGAGTAAAACTTCGTTGATGCGTGGTCAAAACTCGTACGAATTTCGGGATGATACGAATTTTTCTATGGTTCCGGCCAAGACCCATTCGCCTGCAATGTAATGGAGTACGGTTCATGGTAGTACTTGCGCGAAACAAACGGGGACGAAGAAACGAATACACACGGACAAGCGCAATTTTTGTTTGTTTCGCGCAAGTACTACTATGAATTCGTTCCAACTAGGCCGGCTAGCAGTTTTGCTGGAGTACGATTGTTGCGAACCGATTTTCACCCCGCGACGTTTGCTACGAACGTACGCTATTGCTCAAGTTCGAACAAGTGCTGCCCGCGCCGTCACGGAAGTCAAGCGCGGGTATGCGGCGCCGCGCCAGTTGCCCATCAGCGGCGCGTCGTAGCCTCTGAGACAGTGCGCGCGAATATTGGAGGCCTTAATGCGCCTTCCAATTCAGATTATAGGTGGTGTTCACGTAGGTCTTTTAGGGGCGAAGCTCCTTAATGTCGATGCTTGTACATCACTCCCCCGGTGTCCCCCGGTGTAGCCACGCTAGTGCGATGACGATGACGCTACCATCACGGCACAGCACATGCAAGGTAACCATTATAGGCCTCATGCACTGCTGTTTCAAATCGGACATGCAGCACCACTGTGGCGACTGCTGGCGAAATGTCCCTGTTCCCTCCGCACAGCCGCGCCTGGCCGCAGCAGCTTGGCAATGGTCCCTAGCAGTGCAAACGTGTGTACGCGGCGAAAAAAAGTCGGCTTCTACCTGCTATTGTGTGTTCTGATGACATAACAGCTGCGAGAACACGGCGGCAAACATTCGAAGGTTAAATTTTATCATCTCCCTTAAAAATCGTACTAGGCTGATAGGTGAAATCATAGGATCAAACGCGGCCTGTGTTCACACGGTTTCGTTCGCTTTCTCTCCACGTCACTGGCGTAGCCAGAGGGGGCAGGGGGTCAAAACCCATCCCCCCCCACCCACCCCCATTTTTAATTTAGCGTGTGTATATATCCACGCGCACATACAAACGCATGCATGAGCGCACACGATGTACGGTTGAACCCCACTGAAAATATATATATATACAATTCTGGCTACGCTACTGCTCCTGGTAATATTAACACATTGATGGTTTCCTTATTTTTTAAAGTTATTGTTAGCCCAAATGGAGGTTGGCGGCAACCAGCGCGACGTAAAACAGCCATCTGCAGTGCCACTTTGTCAGCTGTGCACATCTGTTGGGCTGAGGGGCCTCAGGGTCGGCTTTATGATGGTACGACCTAAACGAAAAACACATTTGCGCATGTTGTAAAATATGCTTTCGCAAGGTGTAAACAGACGCTCACAGTTCACTGATGGACTTTTTTGTGTCAAGCGCTGGTCGGCGGCTTCTGCTAAGCACACGGCAAGTCAGTACATGACGTGTGTTGGTGGTTGTTGACATACAGGGTCAGGCCGCGTCGTGCTTGCACTAGCCATGAAACCCAGCCTTGCAGGTGCAATGAGCTTGAATTTTTCTTTCGTGCGCTGATTATAGTAGAACATAAGTACACTAGTCGGTTTATGCCTGCACAGACGTAAGTATTTTCAGACAATCCAGAGAACGGAACCAGCCTACTGAAGTACGCACGCCCAGATCTGCGCAGTAGAAGAAGAAAAATTCCGAGGAGGGTTTCATAAATCGTAATCGGCCACCGCGTACTAGCTAATGCGCTCGCTCGACGTACTAACAGCGCTAGAAAACACAGATGGACACTTCATACGGTCTCTGTCCTATTATCGCTGCTAATATGTCCTTTAAACTATCCCAGCTTTCTCCTAACGCGCGCCGGTCATAGAACAAGGGACGCGCCAGGCTGCCGATAAAAATATTTTCTATCATCTGCCAAGAAAAAAAAGTTTACTCATCTCCAAACGCATGTCGTACTCTACGCTGATTTGCGCGACGCATTTTCCAAAGATTTCCGTCGGACCGACGGCACTGTGGAGTTCTCTCGCGCGATAAACGCGATTAGCGGCGTACAAGTAGCCACCATGAAGCAAACTACATAGCCTGAAGTATTCCTGAACGTTCGCTATTCGTCCGTAGCCGCAAAACAGCAAGCGTGGCTCTTTTTGCGTTGCCATTGTGACGCACCGGCTTTCTCCGCACACAACTTCAAGCTACGCGCCGAAATGGGAACAGGGACAAAATGCACGAAGTGTCCGCATTGGCGCTGCGCACTCGGATAGCGGTGGCGCCGCCAAGTGAGCGCGCGAAGACTATACGCCATGGCAATGATGATGACGCTGATGACGATGAAGAATAAGCGTGTTCTAGACCACGCATTCTTTTTCTGCTATCATGGCACAGCACATGGAATGTACCCTCTATACGTCATAACGATGACGATGACGCTGATGACGATGAAGAATAAGCGCGTTCCAGACCACACATTCTCTTTCTGTCATGGATGGAAACGATCATGAACGCACTCTCGCCCGTGAAAGGCAAAACGGCAACGCCGACAAGAAGCTGCTACCACGGAGTTGAGGGCGCAGGAATCGGTGGCTCAACGACAAAAACCCATTGCATGTATCGTACACACGCGTTGCCACTCATTTACATGCGCGAGTGGGCAATGTCCCGGGTTATTTACGGTAAGAACGATCCCCAGTGCTTCGCCCACTCGTCATGATTCCCTTCGTGGCAATGTGAAATTTTTTTTATTATTTTGTACAACGCGTCGACGCGTGCTGCTGTGCTCGAGATAGTGTCGCTGTACTATGCTTACACGCGCCTGCCACGTCGATGCAAATCATGTCATCGCAGTCAGACATCCTGTGAAAGGTGGACGAGGACCGAAAGAAGAAGCGGGTGGTCTTGGCGAAAGAGCTAGGCCTCACAACGTCAATACGCACTATTGTTTGGGACGCGCACACCTGCCAACTCTCCGATTTGTACGGTAGACTCAAGAATTTTCAGCGATCTCCCCGATTGTGCGGACACGGCCGTAAATCTACCGAAAAACATCCCCAACACTACCCTGATAAGAAAATATTGAAAGGAAAGAGCAGCGGTTCTAAAATTTTCTGGCCTTCATCTATCGCGTACAAAACACTCTTTAAACCACTATCGCCGCAGTATTCTAGTGTTATGTGGAAAAGCGTACTAAGACTGCGAATGGGCTACTAGCGGTCACGAATCACAGCACATCTGGTTCATTAATTAAACACGTGCACACGCCGCCTATTTACGAGTGCAGGAATGATTGTTTATATCTAAAAACTTTATTGTCAATCATTCAGAGCGGTTCATGACGTTGCTGCGGCCCTGAAAAGCAATAAATGATAATGTACGCCAGCTTTCTTTTGTTCCATACTCATTTTCCATGTTTTCTGGTAATACGAATTTCGGATGATACGAATATTTTTGGTGACCCCGCGAGATTTGTATTACCAAGGTTTTACTGCATGCATAACCCGGTCACTGTGCTCTAGCGGTGGTTTTATGAACATGATATATCTAAATTGTCACAACAAGGCATTGGCCTTTAAAGAACGTAACTGACAGGTCATAGCATGACAATAATTTCATGTATTTCATGTACGTCATGACATACATGGCTCGGTCTTTGCGATCTCACTGCCGTTTCATTAACTTGACATACACGCAAATTTCCATGGCGTGACATAAGCCTATGAAGAATGTAAATGGCGGGTCATAAGATTAAAATGATGTCATGTACTTCATGATATACATGACACGGTCTTGGTGCTATTGCTGTGGTTTTATTAAGTTGGTATGCACCAAAATTGTCTTGACACGATATGGGTGTGTAACCAAAACAAATGACATAACAATGATATAATGTCATGCATGTCATCTACGTCATGACATACATGACATGGTCTTGGTGTCTTGGAGCCATTTTATTCACTTGATATACGCCGCAATTGGCATGGCGTGACACGACAAACATAAATTACAGGTAATGACATGTATATGATGTCATACACGTCATGTTATACACGATGCAAATGGTCTTGATGCTCTCGCGGCCATCTTATTACCTTGTTGTAAACCAAGTTGTTAGGACGTTACATTATTGCATGGCCAATTATATTTATAGCTCATGACATGAATACCATGACAGGCTTGTCACGTACGTCATGTCAAGTACAGGGATGGTCAAAAGTTCCCAGGCCACTATCCCGTCTATTCCTATGGCAGCGTGGCCTGGGAACTTTTGATCACTCCTGTACGTCATGTCATACATGATAAGACGCCAGCGCAATGCATAGTGGTCGTTTCTTTGCATCTCTACGTAGTAAAGTGGACATCAAATGATATCACATCACATAACTTTATTTCCTCAAATACCCCTCATAGGAGTATTACATAACGGTTCAAAGTACAGCCAGGTGATGTCATTGGGAGATAAAATTGGTTACGTCCAAGAAGTTTGATTGAATAGTGATGGCTGCAATGTTGTGGAAAACTAATACGGTGATCTGGGCGAGTTGGTATATTAGTATCTTCGGGAAAACGTGCAGCGCGGCACAGACAAAGGACGAGAAACGGACAATACGAGCGCTGACTCTCAACTGAAAACTTTATTTAGTGCACGAACAAAAATGCGTTTAAGTCACGTGGTGACTGCAAGATAAACAAGAGAAGCGCGGGAACAAGCCATTCAAAAATGCTATTTCTTTTTTATGCAGTGCCATAGAGGTTTGCCTGACACTCTTCATTACGTGCATATATTTTATGTAGAAAATATGAGTTCTTGCCAGACGCAAAGTTATATTAGAGTATTCCAGCCAGCAATTCAGATAGGACATGTAAGTTGAAACAGATTTTCGTTGAAGCTGCAGACCAAATTCTGGTTGTAAATGAACAGGCCAGCTAAATTTTGTTGCAGATGTCTGTTTTCCTAAGTTTACACGAGATCACGCACTGCGCTTCAAAATTATTCGCCAAACTTGAGCGTAGCATCCCAATATATGGCGGGAAGCTTGAGCACCGAGCCGGCCACGCGTTCGTCACCATGCACGCAACTTCGCCACTCCGTATTTGGAGACGCGCTAAGCTTCGCGTAAGGGTTCCTCGATGCGCACCAGCCTACTGGTGGGTGGAGGACGACCATACGCATCCGCTGAAGCGAGAGAAAAGCTTAAAAACAAGGCATTTCGTCTGCAAAAATGAGAAAAAATGGCTACTTAATGCGCCAAATCAGCACCTTAAAAGTAGCCAGAAAATAGCCTTGGCGCCAACTGCAAATTTTTGTTGCCAGGCGGGGTCAAAAAGTAGCCAATTTGGCGCAAAGTAGCCACCAACGGCAACCTTGATCTAGATGGTTAGTGATACTTATTGTATGGGTACTGTGAAGGTTAATTACTTCCCAATACTTTTTTAGGATTATTTTGTAATAGTTTAGGCAGATCAACATGAAAGGAAGAATATGTAGCACTTCGGATTCCTTTCAAATAAGAGTTCTCAGCGGCGTAGTACTTTTTCCCATGCATGCGCATTTTCTATGAGTTTAGTGCACGATAAAGCCGTTTCTTTTTATTAACACGAAAGTGTTTTATGCCGGGTTCACCAAGACTTCAATGACGTATTTCCGTCACGGATGGGACGTTGTTAAAAGGTACATGAACACAATACCAAGAAAGAAACCAGAAGAAACAGTTACGAGAAATTGGAAGACCCGGGAATCGAACCCATGACCTCTCGATCCGCGGCGATAGAAAGCGGGCGTTTAACCTACTGAGCCATCGGCGCGTTTGCGAAGAGCGCTTCAGACGCGCCTTATATATCTCACACTCCTTCGCTCTGTACCGGCGCTCTTCGTTTGTCGGGGCGGTGCCGCCGCCTAAGCGCGGAGAAGAGAAGTACTGCATTATGACACCAACTAACACCGACAGAGAACGCTGCGGTAGCCTCAGCACTAGGGTTCCTCGATGCGCGCGCCCCCTTGGAGGAAGGAGCCATTCTTTGAGGGGGTGAATGCCGCCTTCCGATCGGCGGCCGCCATTCGGCTCCCAACGCCTCGTCGCGGCTGGTTGAGTGAGAGAGGTGCGCGGCGTTTTCTCGGGCAAAATGCCCGGGTCTTGCGTGCCACAGTGCACACACCCCTCGCGAAATGGCTATAAGATGTTCAGATTTCCGAAAGATCCGAAAAGGCGACTCCTGTGGCTGGTAGATCAAGCGCGACGAGTGGCAACCCGCGGACCGTTCGCGTTTGTGCAGTCTAAGCTATGCCATTTCAACATCTGGAGAGTTATAACTTGCCGCGCTTACGCTGGCCTTCTCGCTCGACGTAACTCGCCGCAACGTATACGTTGCCGAAAGAATACTTTCGGTGCACTCACTGTCCTCGCATTGTAGGTCCAGAAACGACGCCTTGGCGTTTGTCAGCTGGTTCCCAGATGCGTATTGCCGAACGGTGACGGCGTATGTGCGTGTGTGTGTGTGTGTGTGTGTGTGTGTGTGTGTGTGTGTGTGTGTGTGTGTGTGTGCGTGTACGTGTGTGTTTGTGCGCATGTACGCATGATTGTGCGTGTGTGCGTGTACGCGTGCGTGTCTGTGTGTGCGTACGTGTGTGTGCGCGTGCCCGTGTGTGTGTACGTGTGTGCACATGCATGTCGGTGAGTGTGTGTATGCGTGCGTGTACGTGTGTGTGCGTGCGTGTGTGGATGTACTTATGTGTGCGCGTGTTTTTGTGTACGTGTGTGTGCGCACGCACGCGCATGCGTGTGTGTGTGTGTATATGTGAGTGCGAGCCTGTGTGTGTGTGTTCGTATGTGTGTGCGTATGTGCGAATGCGTGTGCGTGAGTGCATATCTGCGTGCCTGTGTGGGTTTGTACGTATGTGCGTGTGTATACGTATACGTGTGTGTACGTGTGTGTCTGTGAGCGCGTGTACAGGCGTGTGTGTGCGCATGCGTGTGTGTGCGCGTACTTGCGTGTTTGTGCGTGTGCGCATGTACACATGATTGTGCGTGCATGTGTGTGTGTGTGTGCGCATGTGTGTTTCTACGCGTGTGCGTGTTTACGCGTGCGTGCGATGGCGTGTGTGCATGATTTAATGCCACAAATTTCATGACTTAATGCCATAATAGCCGCATGTAGAGCCCCAAATAGTATGATATGTATTCAACAATTTTTTTTGCCCATCTGCTATTCTCAGTAAGGTAAAATAGATCAAAACAAAATTCAGAATACTGTGCGTTGCAGGGTGCGGTCCGTAAATGGGGTAGCTGATGAATAATTCGAAAACAAGATCTGAAAATAGGGTGTGCATTCACAGTTTTTCCCTTTTCTCATGACAGCACGTGGTTTTTTTTTTTTCATTCTTTTTTTCGCGCGGCAGGCAAACTGTTTTTACACTTTCGTGGAAGGCACAAAACACAAAGACACAATGAAAGGCCATGGGACTTGGGTGCGTGTGTTTCGCATCTTTAACCAATATAAATAGTTACCGACTAGCCCAAGAAGATGCTAACTGAAGGTGTTAACGCGGCTGGCGTGGACGGTAGTTTTCTGCTGCGAGCAACTCCAGCTGCTAATGTCGCTTTAAAAATAAACATTAGAGAATAGAAATCTGAGACCTACACACTCCCTATGCGAAAACTTTGTATTTTTGTCATGTTATTTGAGTACCACTCGTTTTGACACAACGAACTCTGCATGCAGCCGCGCGACGCCCGTTGGCTGCCTATCGTGGCTATAGGCGGCCTGCGGAGAGGGCATCGTAATGGCGGACGCCGTAGCAGACGACGCTGTTGTCTCCACCCTCCACGGCGGAGGAGGGGAGCGCGCGCATCGAGGAACCCTACTCAGCACTACGACGCCTCGACGGCCTCGATGCCAGCATTCGAACGGACGCTGGCATCACAGCGGCCTACCAACGCCGCCTAGGTGGCGTTGGCCCTACTTGAAACAAAGTGTAGCGTTGCCTCCGCAATCATCTCCGACAAGGTTTCTGGAGCTAATTTCGCAGGCCACAAACGGAAGCTCTAAGTGCGACACGCTCTACGCGCTGATTTGACTCGGTGACGACGCAGTTACGTGCTTCGTCTTTCGCGTTGTATTGATGTGAGTTACATGCTTCGTATTTCACGTTGTGCTAGCGTGTGCAGCGTAGTGCAGCTTTCGTAAGCAACAATGGTGTATCTCCGCCGTCTACTCATACGAGTGCGATGGTACCGACTACGAGAACTGCTGCATTAAGCGCCGCCGAAAGACAACGGCGTCGACGGGCGAATGTCGCGCAAGTCAGTTTGGTAGGCGTTGGTTTGGTGCAGCGACGGACACGCCAGGGGGGAGCGGGAGGCCTTCGCGCGTTCACGGCTCAAGCTGAGAACTCTGTCTTTCGCGTTTGTGAAGTTGAGCGCATCGCGACCCAACTGGCTGCCGTACAGACGCCGATGCAGGACCGAAGTGATCGTGTCTTCGCCGAAGCGACCTATCAGCAGGACACTGCTCGCCGACACGATGCAGCATGCCAAGCACATCCACAGGATGGTCACCGACCCGCAAATCACGCTCCTTCGCTGCAATGGACCGTCAGTTGAAAAACGATTGAGTGAAAACCCGTTCGGTTTCGCTTCCACGGTTTGCGAACGCCTGTGGTTAAAGTGTGATTTGCGCGATGCTCCGGTGCGTGCCATGTAGTGTCTCTGGAAAGTGTATTCCAGTCGTAAGTCGTTGGTTGTCGTGGTGGAGATGTGCCACCAGTTGTAAACATGGGTGCATCAACATCTAAGGGTTCTGTAGCCACTGAACACCATTAGACAATAATAAATATCATTGTGCAATGAACATTGAACTACTTCTGTGAAGACACGTTTCACTTTCGTGTGTTATACCGATTCCTATATCAGAGGGATCAACCACATTTTTTTCTAATTTTTAGCGATCTTGGGAATCATGATTTTTTAAGCGCGGAAAATGATTTTAGGCATATATTTATTCACAAGCTCGAACATTTTGGTTTTTTAGAGGGTCTAGTTGTCCTCAGCGCTCTGGCTTTCGAAGTTCGCTTCAAAGAAAGGAAGGAACTTGATTGGGTCGTCATTTATTGTTTCGTAGTTGGCTTTGTCATAAAGCCGAATGGTCTTTATAGAAGTGTGGCGTGGAAATGTTGCGAAGTTATAGGTGGCTTGGATAACCTTATCATCCCTAATTTCCTTGGGGTACGTAATGGATGATAGGCTTTCAGGGCTGTTAGTGGGTAACAGTGTTAGTTTTAAGTGAGAATTAAGTATTTGCTGATTCCTGCGTGATGTGTGTTGGGTCAGAGACTAACTGCGTAAGGTCCAAATTGAGGCAAACGCCAATAAAGTTGATTGCTTCGGAGTTGCTTACTATGGAAACTTGGTTACACCAGTCAATGCTTGGATAGTTAAAATCGCATAGAATAACAACACTGGCATTACTATGTCCTGTAATATGCTGGGTTAGTATATTAGTTCCTCTGGAAAGTCTGGGCTGTTTCGTGGTTGTCTGTAACATACACCAAGTAAGTCTGTTTTTCTTCGAGCGCGACATAATAGCAATGCTATTTCTAGGTAAGCCGCGATATTAATAACGGAGTATGACAGCTTTTGACTGGCAGCGATGAGAACGCCTCCCCCTCGGGAGTATTCGTGATCAGCAAGGAGTTCAACGTCGCTGACGTCATTAGTCAGCGACGTTAGTACCAGCAGATTACTAGTGGAGGACGATAGAAAATTTGATATGGTCTGTCGTTTCGGCAAAAAGGTATACGTATGTTTGTGAAGATGATGGAAAAGGAAAGATCATGTAAAGGGACGGTTTTTGTACGACAGGGCGTGTTCGGTTTACGAGGTTATTGCTAGATAGCGGATTTCTTTAGCGTTTGAGATGAGGCGTCAAAAATGTAAGGCTGTGGCTCAATGAATAGCGTTTTGAACCGCGTATAATAGAGAGCTTTAGTATAGCGGGGAACCTTGCGTTAGCTTTAGCGTGCGTCTCAACGGTAACGCTAAAACGGAACGCGCTGCGTGGCAAACGGTGGTCTTTTAGTACAGCGGGAGGCATTCCCGCTAACGCTAACGCAAGCTCATACGGCGCCATATAGACAAAAACACTAAATGCACTGTAGGCTCCCCAATTGCACCACTAACTCGAGCTGCAGGATCCGAAGTCACCACTGCTGCGCAGGCCCGTAGCCAGAAATTTTTTTTCGGGGGGGGGGGGGGGGGGCACCTGTTGAAAACCTTGAAAACCACCTATTTTTATTACTTTTTCTTGTCAAAATACCCCCCTCCATCCGAATTTCGGGGGGGGGGGGGGCCCAGGCCCCTAGCCCCCC
Source organism: Rhipicephalus appendiculatus (assembly GCA_030522465.1). NCBI lineage: Eukaryota > Metazoa > Arthropoda > Arachnida > Ixodida > Ixodidae > Rhipicephalus > Rhipicephalus appendiculatus. The sequence continues at coordinate 111,164 of JALIZH010012118.1, read as the reverse complement.
CCCCCCCCCTGGCTACGGGCCTGCTGCTGCGTCTCCGTGCTGCATTTGGTTCAGTGTTGTATCTGACTGCCCGAGACACATCACTTTCTTTCGACATATACCGCAATGGAGTATTTTTTACAGACCGTGCAACCTGTCTCGGGTTGACTTGTGGCCGCCTTTGCCTTATCTTGGAAACAGGTGAATGAATACAGCGTCGCCATCTCTGCGCGGCTACCAAAAATATGAGCGAACCTTGTCAACAAATATTGTTAAGCGTTCTGCGCGGCAAATTGACTACGTATCTCAAAAACGCAGCTACTTTATTGGCACTATACAGTTGGCGAAGCCTCTTTACTCAAATCTAAGTCAAATACGAGCATTATTTTTCAATGAATGAGTTTAATAATGCAGGCCGGCGGCTACAAAGATTTGAAGTGGACGGCTCTCGCTTCAACAGGAACTGCCATCTTGCCCTACGTACAGCGGTGAGCACTGTTGGGGTGAACACGCGAGCGCGCGGCTGATGGCACTGTGAGCGCCGCGTAACAGCGATCGCTGGAAACATTGCACATGCGCAGCATGTGCTCTGCGATACACTCTTTCCACCGCGCACACCACGTCATGAATACGCTTGTGCGTCGTCTGCTAGCCGCATTTTTGTCTGCTAAGCTGGTGCATCATGCATTTCAAGGTCCATCTGGATTAAAAATTTGGGCATTATTGAAAAAATGAGTATAAGTTCGTTCATATTGGGACAATATATTTAAGAGAACTGCAGAGAAAGACATAACTTAAAATTTCGGACGCATTAGCTTTGCAGACAGAAATGCGGATAACAGACGACGAACAAGCGGATCCATGACGTAGTGAGCGCGGTGGAAAGAGTGTATCGCAGAGCACATGCTGCGCATGCGCAATGTTTCCAACGATGGCTGTTACGCCGCGCTCACAGTGCCATTGGCCATGCGCTCGCGTGTTCACCCTAACAGTGCTCACCGCTGTACGTAATCTCTTGCGTGCGTTAGCGTTGAACGCTATATTCCAGAAATAGCGTACGTACGTAAGAGCTCGGGCTACGTTTGTGTTCTTCGCATGCTCAGTGTAGAGCAGGCAACGCTAACGCTAACTAAAGCTCGCTAGTATGGGACAGCTTAAAACATAGCAAATGCAAGGAGGTGTTCTCGCGTAGTACGGACTGCTGTGGGAAGATCCTCTCCCCCGCTGTAGTCTGTTCCCTTGAATTTGCGGCCACAGGAAAGGATTACGGTTTTCGTTTTGTGAAAGATTAATTTAAATATAATAGGGCGGCATCGGTTCTGGCGGAATTTACCTAGACGGTGTGCATGGTGAATTTTCTCAGGATCTACATTAGTATCTAAAAAGATGCGACAGATGTCAATAATTGGTTGCTCCGACTGGGCGAAGCTTTCTTTCGTGTTTGTTTCAGGAACACCGTAAAAAATTAGGTTGCTTCGGCGCGACTGCTTTTCGGCTTCATCCAGGCAGGCTTCAATGTTGCAAACTAAGCTGGCTGTTTACGTACAGTCAGCCCTCAAGCTGTCAATGTCTGTCCTGGTTAAAAGAAAATTTTGGTAATGGTTTTCCAAGTCAGTAAGGCGTTGGCTTACGATAGTGAATGTTTGTTCAGTAGTTAATAGCTTGTATTTGAGGTCCTCAACCTCTGAAATTAGCTGGGACGTCACTGTAGTTTTCGCAATTCAGACAATGCGGTGGAGGTATCAGGACCAGGGTTAGATTCTATATCACCAGCTAGTAACACTAAACAGCGGATTGCATCAACGATTTCAACAGCGACAGCAACACAACACCGTGGGCCCGGTAGCTGAATTAAAAGGTCATTGCTCATCCGCTTAGAAAACAGGCAATATTGCTTACAGATCTGTGTGGCCACGGATTCCCACGAAATGTTGAGCGCGGGTGCCGTTCTTTTATAGCTGACGGAACGAGGACCGTTGGTGACGATGGCACCACCTAAGCAGGACCGAGGGGCGGATACCCAACAGAGAGCGCCGCTGGGAGGCTCAATACAGAAGAGCAGAATTCCATGTCGCGTTCAGTGCGCAGTAGCCGGATTGTTGCAGTGCAGGTCAGGAAGGCATTACCAAGATATGGCAAGACGATTTGGGTGATTACGGGAACGATCACTTGTGTGGCGAAGACGAATGCATTAGTGGTCATCATTGTGGCGCAGCCACCGAGCCCACCCTGCGTGTATGACGCACATGAACGACAGGTGACGACACGAATGCAATGGTGGTGGCTGTGCGATGACACACCTGATGCTTGCGGCAGCACAAGCGATAACAGCAGCTTCTGCATACGTCTGTCATAAACCGTTGTGAGAGAAGCATATCATTTGTACGCGTAACCATACGGAACACAGCTGTCACCAGAGTTCCCATTGGGTACACTTGAAAAGGAGCCAAAACTCAAGCTAAATGTAGCCAAAGTAGTGATGCCGTTTAATTTTAGTGCTAAATTTGTAGCACATTTGCGAAAATGCATTATGTACAGAGTTTTTATTGGTGAACTGTAAATGGTATATTTTGTAAACAATATGGCTTCCAAAAAGCGAGAAATTTGGATAAAGATCACGGCACTTTTCCCTCTTGCTTGGTCTACAAGCTACAAGTTACAATTAAGTTAAAGATTATTATGAGTACGGCGCGTCTGGCTAGGTTTTTCTACTATAGATATAGTTATTTACAAAGTAATTCTGGCCTAGCAGCTCAGTAGGAAAGAACATCAGACGTGCAAGATGTTTGTCGTTGAATCCGTAAACAAAGTTCGACATATACAGTTATCGGAATACCAGTCCCGCTTCAAGTAGGAAAATATGGTTGAAGATAAAGAGTCCAGCTTCATTTTCCCGCGAATATATTTTATTGTCAACTTCACGCGAGGACACTCGCTGCGCCTCAGTCTTATAAGCTGGCGAGCAACGTCACCACAGGTGGCAGGCAGCGTAGAAGTGTGATAGCCACAAGGTTGCGTTTGCTTACATGCGCACGACTTATTCATTCTGTCTTTGTAGCTGCACCGCACGCTGAGTGTGCCGTATGTCCAGCAGCCCGCTGGCGGGAGCAGGAAATGCACGCGCATATGCCAACACAACCGGAAAGCTCGGAAAGGATGGATATTTTTAACAGCGAGGCTGTTTAAGATATCGGTAACTTGCGCTTCGTCGTGCAAGACTCCTCAGGTGGGCATGCGCCACAGTAACTGTACAACCCCACTACAAAGTACTGCACGTGCGAGCCTTAAACTAAAACACTGCTCGGCGAAGTGGAGCACCTGAAACATGTGAAAAAGAGTAAGAAAGAAAGGGAGAAAAAAAGAGAGAGAAGGACAGAAAGCGATAGGAAGAGAAAGAAAAATAAAGAGAAAAAAAAAGGAAATAGAGACAAAAAATAGAAAGACGGAGAAAGATACGGAAAGAGATACAAACACACACGAAAAGGAGATAGAAAAGAAAGAGAGCAAGACAGAAAGAGAAAGAGAAAAAGAGAGACACAAGGAGAGAGAGAAACAGAGAGTATCGGCGATTTTGCACAACTGGCTGTGTACACCGTCAGCGACAAAAGATAGAGACAACCATGAATGAAGACTTTCTCAATTGAAGCTCTCGCGTGTGTAATGTCGATGCCAGAATCAGCATCCGACAAACGAGTCAGGACGCAGCTTGGAAACAGCCGAAAGAGGGCTAAAGAAGCTTGGGTTCCATCCATACCACGTTTGTCTTGACCAGGACCTAAGTGAGGCACACTTCGATAGGCTGCTAGACTTCTGCAATTGGGCTTTCCATCAAGACTGATGAATACTTTCTACAATGTGGGGTGGTCGTTGCGGAAACATTAATTCTGAGAAGGCCAGAAATAAGGAGAGAGAAAACTTTTTGTTGCAGAAAGGCTTTGTATGAAGGTGTGAGGGCCTCTTATCCCCTTAAGGCGCGAAGTATGATGCACTGTCTACTAATGCTTCAAGTTCACATACCTTAACTCCAAGACACTCACCATTACACTCCAAAAAAGAAAATGAAATATTGCGCTGTTTTGTTTGAGTTTTGTAATTAATTTTAATTAGCATGAAATTAAATATTTCATTATGTTGCGGTCAGTCATGCTTCATTTTGATATAGAAAGAATGAAATTATAGGCTCCAAATGTGTGTGCAATTAGTTCTTGGTCGTATTCACTTCCAGTATCAAAAAGCAACACTTTTCACGTTGGTTGTGAAACGCGGCACGTCGAACAACCCGTCAAACATCGTAGTGCCTTCGACAAAGTGGTCTGCTACAGTCATACGCTGCATACTGTGTTTAACTCAAGACATATTGACTATTGAGAAGGTTAAATTCATCCAATGAGCTATGTATCTTGCTCTGCTTCAGCCACAAGTTGACACAACTAGCATAAAAAAGTTGCGTACACAAAGTTAGCCACCGCCGCTGAAGGGGTTACTCCAGGAACGCTCTGGCTTGGACCGCCCGCCGGGCACGGGTTACGAGTTGACGCTCGTCCATTAGGTCTGGCTGGGAGATCGCAGCCTCCCACGCTTCACTGAGGAGGTTTGGCTCCGCATCTGTTGATGCTGCTTTTAGCGCTGTGAAGCTTGCTTTGAACTGCAGTAGTAGGTGTGCCAGAATGTTTGCTACATTGCAGCAAGGGCAGATGTAGCTGTACAACGTTGATCTCATATGGTGCAATAGGATGCCGTGATTGAACGTATTGCTTTGAAGTCGCCTGTAGTCCGTGCCTTCGTCTCCTGTGAGTTCGGGATGTGAGGAGGGTATAACCTTCGTACGAGCCAATAGAGTATCAGCAATCTATGGTAGGTTAGGGGTGCCGATTCTGTTTCTTCTGTTGGCGTTGTTGTGAGGGAGGTGTCTCGGGTTTCATGCGAGGAGGCTCGGTTGATGGCCGCGGTGTGTGCCGCTTCATTCCCTTCGAGGCGCTCATAACCAGGAACCCATACAAGGCAGGCGTAGGTGGGGCGAGGAGTGCCGATGTGTTGAATTATCCTGATCGCTATCGTGAAGATCTTGCCTTTGAGGTAGTTGCGTTCCGCTGATTGTGAGCCGGTGCAGACATGGGTGGTATCCTCTCTCGTCTGGGTGGCGATTGCTATAGCGGCCTATTAGCTATAGAAAGTAAAAAACAGCGTTGTGGGCGACCTTGAGGCTGGCGGCTGAGTCGTCCAGGCCGTGCTTAGTCGCGACGTCCTCCGCCTAGGTCACTAGCCCTAAGTAAATGTGGACAGTTGAGGCTCGGTTTTGCCGGAATGGCACTGTGAATGTTCGCAATACCCATTATTGGTCACAAAAAAGCCACACTGGCTGCGACAACACGGGCACCAAGTTAGCTGGAGTGTGAATGTGTGGTGTGGCATTCTCCGCAACAGGATCATTGGACTCTATCCTCGACAATAAGAAGTAAATTCAAGAAATACTTAGTGTTATCGTCGACAACATTGCCCCTCATCTTCCGATGAACGGCCTGCGCGAAGTATGGTTCCAGCATGACGGAACCTTAGCGCATTATTTCACCTCTGCAAAAAAAATCGTTGTACAATCATTTGCAAGTGTAGTCGATATGGCGCGCAGTATCGATGTTTAACCACCGAGATCCCCCCACCTTTCTCAGCCCAACGTTTAACAGCAGAACTGCTTAAGCTTGGCCAACCCGCGATTCACCTCGGCATATATTGTCATCATGAACGGTCTCTACGTTATGTGGCATCTCGCATCGCCTAGCACCTGGCATAGCTGCTCCTAGTGCATGCAACGCAATAACTCCACTGGGGCGTGCATTCTTCGTCCTCTTTTTCGAATTCTGCTTCACTCTTCGAACACGTGCGCCCAGCGCGCACTCTCCCACTGCACCGATTTGTCAAGCGTGACATGCAATGGATAAGCGAGAGAACGAGTACAGACAGAAGAGAGAGAAAAAAAGTCAGAAAACAACGACAAAGAGAGAAATAAACAGAAAGAAAAGGGAAGAAAGTGAGAAAAAAATACAAACACCCAGAAAAAAACTTGGACCATCTCCCCGAAGGGAACCCTGATGGGATGCGAAGCAGCAGCGGTGCGCACGGCGTTGACCCGGTTGAAACGGGCGTCATCGCAGATAAACGAGCCGAAAGAGTGTTTCCACTCGACGTGTGGTCGATCGTTGCGGGCGGTGGAGAGGGTGAAGCGAGAGAGAAGTGACACGTTCAGAGGTGTTGCGAGCGGGCGGAGCAGCTGGCAGCTGCGGGCGCTGCCACGAGCATGCTGCGGGTGAGGGAGAGAGTGACGTCAGCGCGCACCTGCGAGGGACGCGTGCGAGGGGAGCGTGACGTCAACGCGCAGCTGTGGCATGACCTACTTGGCAACGCTCCAACACCTACGGCGAGGGGAACGCGTTGCGGCGCATTCGTACGGACGCACGTAACGTACGGCGTTACACACGTGAGTCAACGAGCTGCTTCGCATCTAAAACAGAATGAGTGTGATGGAAACACACTAGGGTTTGGGCCCGGAATCTGTTAATAAGTCACACAGCAGTTGGGGGCCTTTTATAAGCAACGCAGACCATGTTACATACTTGATTACATGACTCACATTACATTCATACGAACTAGATATTGTTCTGGAAGCTTCAGTCCATTCCGCGACGTGGCTACTCATGCAATCCACTAGGTCGAGTGTGTCGTCGTCGTCGCTCCGTGCCCGGCGCTGGACACAGCTGGGGATGAGACCTGCGATGGCTCATCGGCACCTTTGGCGCACTCGTCGCAACGCATCTACGGTAGTGACGGGGTTGGTAGGGAGGCGCAGCCAGTCGGTTGAACACCAGGCCGCTGTTGTACCTGGATGCTGTATCTAGCCACTTTTAGAACGCCTCGGCTTCTAGAACATCGAGCTCCGGTCTCAGCAGGCCGCTAGGTCAGCAGGCCGCTAGGGCGTCGGAGAATAACCAAGAACAAGACCTCGACCCAGGTCCACACGGTAGTAGAACACCTGTTCGCCGGCACCCGAGCATTCGAACCGCCGGGGCACCAGCTGGAGTTCGAGACGTCCGCCCACTCTCTCGTTCTGCTCGTTCCCCCCACTTGGGCTACATTGCCGAAGCCACAGTCCCAGGGATGGGTGACGGCCTGCGTAAACGACAACACCAAGGAAGGCATGGACACATCCGACGCAGCTTGGCCTTCGTTGCCGAAGTCGCAGCCAAATGCAGAGTCACAGCGCACGTCGGCAATCGTGAACACTGAATCTCCGACTGTCCAGTGGCCTAAAGAAGACAAAGCAATCGTCGTAGTTCTACAGTCACTCCTAGACACACTTCGCATGTTCGTCGGCAAGCTCAAATCCCCATACGCTCAGTCCGTGCAACAGGTGCTGGATGGTCTATGTCCAGTACTTGCAAGCCTTCAGTAGGCACCATTACTCGTCTACCTCCAGTGCAACGTGATTCGCCCGAGAGCCTGCGCCCAGTACTATGGAACGCAGCAGTGTTTTAGGGGCGAAGCTCCCTTAGCCTGTCGGTCGTGCGTCCCTTGTATGTAGTAGCCACCTGCTGATGACGATGACGATCGCGATCGTCAACCCCACTATGCGATCGCGATCGCATAGTGGGTACATGGAATGTACCCACTATGCGTCATAACGATGACGCTGATGACGATGACGATCGCGATGCCATACAACACATGGCATCGCGATACCACATGGAATGTACGCACTATGCGTCATAACGATGACGCTGATGACGATGGCGATCGCGATGCCATACAACACATGGCATCGCGATATGGTCTCACATGCATATCGTTTGACCACATGCAACCAACCACCATCACGTCTTCGATGATGTACCTCCGGAGCTTCGCCCACGCATCATCATTCACTCCGCGGATATGCTGTGATTTTTTGTATACTCTTTTCTTTCTATCTCCCTATCCTTTAATCCCTCATTCCCCTTCCCCCCAGTGTAGGATAGCAAACCGGACGTGCGCCTGGTTAACCTTCCTGCCTTTCCTTGCTTTTCCTCTTCCTTCCTAAATTAGCTACCTCCCTGCAACGGGAGCACAAGTTGCTATTGTAAGTATCCGGATAAATTTTCGAAATAAGGCCAAATTTGGGTACGCACCCGTCTGCATGAGTGTAAGGGTCATTGCCTGGGCTCTGTGTAATAGTATGTCAGGAGGGGTAGACCCATCTACCTAGGAAGATGTGCTGTGAAATCTCATTGAATGTTAGCTGATATCTGTTCTCCAACGTCATGAACACGGGAGAACATCCGTCGGTGCGTGACGTTTTCTTTTCTCGCGGTTCATATCTTCCCCTGCACAATCACCGTCATCTGCTATTGGAATGCAGCCACACAGTCGTCAGCACCAGCTGCCTTACTCCAGGCTCCGTGGTGTCACGACCACGTGCCACAACCCACATGATCGCAAGCGTCCCCCGCTTAAGAGAGTTGCCCGCACCCGCAACGCACGCAAATTCGCACGCAAATTACGCACGCAAATTCGTCATAGTACATCAAGGGACTGTGTATAACTAAAGACAGGAATAACGGAGTGTAAAACGTAATTATCACTGGTCTGCAAAAGTCTGCTTTGGCTCCCCTTTAAACGCTCGTGTGCCTGAAGCACCAACGTCTCCGCGATGTCCGGGTCTTGCCATGTTGCACCTGTATACGACGACTTGGGTGCATTCACGTTAAACGGTGTGCCAAACACTATTAAATACTGTGCAAGGTCTTTTATATCAGTGTACAGTAAACATTGAACTACTTCTGTTAGGAGACGTTTTACCTTCGTGCTATACCGAGTCCTATGACGGAGGGATCAACCAAGTTTTTCTAGATGAGCGCGCCTGGCTTCCAGCTTTGGTTTTTGGTTGGCCTGTCCGGACATTCTTAACGAGGATCTGGCTCGGCCGAGCCCCTAACAACCGGTATATTTCCGAGCAGAAGGTCATGGAAAGTACTGCTCATGCGCAATGCATTTATGCCTCCAATGCAGTAAGGCATATGAAACCAGATCTGTGCCTGAGGTAGTTTCCTCCAGCTGCCATCCAACAGCACCATTTTCCTGGCTTTTCCAGTTAAACGTCGACTGGGAACCACATAACGCCGTAAAAAGGTGATGTTGCTGGCTGTGTCTTTCAGCCTCAGGACGTGTTCTACCTGTCCCAGTAATCGTCCTTGGACAAGTGTCATCCTGTCAACTGCTAACCTTCGCAGGTTGTTTTTCGTCCTGTGGCATTCCATTGCAAGGCATCTCTTTCCCGTGGGTTCAGCTAGAAAACTTCAATCTCGCCGTTCTTCACTTTCAATTATGACGCAGGCCACCTGCTTTTCAGGCCGGGTCTTACATTCAGCCGTTTCGTGTCCGAGCTGCCCACATAACTACCGAGCCACCCACATGTCAGCGTACGTTGGCGCTACCCGACAAGCAGGAGCCGCACGCCCTTTGCGGCTGCAGAGAAAGCAATTCGGTGATTGCTCGTTCTAGGGTATAACACTAGGTTTTTTTATACCCTAGGCGTCGTCTGCGACCATCGCAATAATATTGAGGCTCTGGGCTCCGAGGAATCAGTCTGTGGTGTCCGCAAGGGAAGTAAGTGAGCGTTTGGTATTCCCTTTCCTTAAGGAAAATAGCAAGCTTGGGAGCGCAGTTGCTAGAACATATTCAAACACAGCGCAACGACGACGCGTATGAAGAGAAAAGAGAAACCACAGCGCTATGGTTTGTCCCTCCTTTTCTCTTCGTCCGCGTCGTCGTTGAGCTTTGTTTGAATACGCTCAAGTCTGTCACCAACTGGCCCAGCTTTCAATCCTTCTTGGGTAGCAGAAATGACAAAACTGCTCACCTACGACGTGATCCCGGAGGCTCCTAAACTCTTTGGGAACATCGGCCAACTCGATGCAGTTCTCAAAGCACCTCGAGATCCGTGCAGCAACGGCACGGATCTGTACGCTAACTGCACAGCTGCTACCGAGTTTCGCGGCCATGTAGCAGCCTGCCGACTATTGGAGGCCGGAATTCGATCCGCCCCGGCCACCATTCCAAACCGTCTGCCTCGAATACTGGTTCGAGTAGTTCGAGGCGTCCCTGAAGTTAAACAGCATGTGGCTTCAGAGACTTATGTTTGAGGTATTTAACTACCACCTCCCGCGTGACCTCAAACGCAGCCTCACTCACTTCTCGACAAGCCCACGCCCTTACGACGACCTATAGGAAGTAATCCTCCAGTTCTACGGCGCCTAGCGTTTCCCTGTCCGGAGACCAGCCGCGCGGGGCTTGGCTCGTTTACGCCTACTTTGACATCGTTGACTGAGAGGTTTGCTATAGCGAAGTGCTAGACCCCGCCCTCCCATCTGCCGTCTCCGCTGTCACTGCCAGCACAACCTGTATTGCCGCCGCAAAATACCAGAACTGTGACAAATCCCCGAGATCAATAAGCGCAAGAGCTTAGCTGCGAGCAAACCCGGGACTAAGAAACCTTATCGAGTAACTTGAGACTGGCGTTGCCACTAGTCTTTAGCCAGCGACCTTCTTTGCACTTCTTGCTGAACGGCATCCTCCTAAACTTTTGTGAGAACACTTTCAACGTACGGCGACGCATATTAAGATAACAGCGCCTTTCACCGTAGATGAGATTTCGACGACCGACGAACTTGCCGACCGCTATCGTACTGTGCGTATTTCATTTTTCTGTGCCGAAGTTTTCTCGCTAAAGAGTCCAATATTGAAAGTGGTTCCGCTGCTCCCTTCGTCACCATCACAATCACGTTACAATAAAACCTTCCATCAGCGCTGGTCATCTGCTTCCCGCCACATCTCTTAGTTACGCATCAGCCATTATCAAGTAATGTTTGCTCGACTAATTCAGACTTCGTGATGCTCACATGCTGTTCCTGTGATATTTATTTATATTTATGTTTTCTCCTTAGGAAAACAAGAATGTGAGCTACGGGTACTAAATGAACGAGTCGACAAAGGATGGAACTTATGTGAAAAGGCATATGATAAGTATTGCAACACGTCGAAATTTCTAGTTTATAGTTCCACATGCAGGCGCCAAAGCCGCTAAAAAGCACCTTCCTGCCCTAATTGCTAATTTATTCTTCAATAAACGTTGCACCCCCTACTTTTATTTGTTGGGTTCACTTCTTCCACAATTACTACATTTGTGAAAAGTGCTAATGTACCCTTCTAGCATTTTAATGCACTATTTTATGAACGCATAGGTGCCGTCTTTTTTGTTTTTTTTTTCTAAAAAGGTCAAACGCAGAAACTAAAACTATGGTGAGTTTCACGGGGACGTAAAGCACACCGAAGTATCTTTGACTTTTAAAAAAAACTTTTAATCAAAATGAGGCAATTCCTGATCGTAACGTGAACTTAAAAAGCAGTTCTGAATGAAAAATGACCCAAATCCTGCACCTGTTTGAATCAAACTAAGCCACATGTATCAAACCAGCAGTGCATCCACCATCGCGACCACAACAACCAACGTGGCCGCATCCAATCTGTTTAATTTGTGTCATAGTTGCCTTCCTATCGTGCTTTTGTTCTGTAATTAGTATCTTGGGGGGGGGGGGGGGAGGGGGGCGAGTTGGTACTTATTAAAGGACATGATGTTATAGGGCGAAATTCGAATATAAAGTGTCAGAGGCCAATGTTTCAACTCCTTTTTGCCTTTTAGTGCTCCGTTTCGAGTTTAGCGCTACAGTATGACGTCCCTCTTTCGCGCCAATATGGTATCCTTCAAATAGAAGACAGCCAAAATGAAGATATTGGGCACCGATTCTTTGACAAAGAAATGGTCCGAAACGGCGTGGCATAAAAGGAGCTAGGAAGAAGACCTGAAGCATTTTTAAAGCGATCAATAAATGCTAGGAAGAAGAAAACGCTGCCGACAGTCCAGAATGGTGCGCCTTTTTGCCTCGAAAAACCACTTGCTCTACAAGTCTAGTCATCGCCATTGCGCCCATGGAACAAAGGACGGCACCGACGGAATCAAGAAGATGGTGTTGATTTTGTCGAAAAATACTGTTACTCGTTCATTCGCTATGATTTAAACTACTTTTACGAACTAATTCGAGCCCAATTGAAGTGTCCCGATCTATAAGAGCCAAATTCAAATTTTATTCCCGACTATCGACGGTAGTAGGCTATATACTTTTAGCTGCATTATAGATCTCATGTATTTTGGCGACATAAGCACACTGGAAAAAATTGTTCGGGCAGGCCCGACCATATTGTCAATAGCAAAAAGCTGCGTTTTTATCACTTTCAGTTAAAGTGCACTTGGCTCTTCTAGAAAAAAAACGCCACATATGTTCTGGGGATCTCATTTTCACAAGGAACCATCTTAAAGGGACACTAGAGAGAAGCGACGAATCAGTCTAGATTGATAAATTGTACTCTTAGAACTCTAACGTCGTTAATTCAAAGGCTTATAAATCAAGGATAAAATCAATGTCAAAGCTTCATCTTTCGATTTCGCGCCAAAGTCATCGCGCATGATGCCACGGATTCCAAATGTATTTTTTTTCTGTTTTGTATATACGTTTTCAAACTTTCTGAAACTTGGTATGTTACGTCACTGCCTTCCTCGGAAAACAATTCAATTTTATTTTCACCGATTAGGAACTACGTAGATCTTAGCAGACGCGGCCAAAATCTATGACGTCACGGCGCTTGGTGCGGGAACTTCAAGGTGGCATCGCCACCCGTATTACATTTTCGCGCATTTTCTTATTTCCCGAGCCACTTTTCGCGACAAGCCTGGTGATTTTGGCATCGTGAAAGAGTAATTTACTAATGTGAGAAAATATTTTCTCTTTTTAGTGTCCATTTATTGACACCTTGTCAAAACACTCACTTAGTACTATCCACCATCGAGACACAAAGCCGCGTTGTCTACGACAAGGGTCTCAAACTCACGTCCGGTAGCGGGCCGCAGTCACGATATTTAGTCCCGCTAGGGACAGGACAATGAAGAATGTAAGAGGGGTGGGGGGTTGAGTTGGTACAAAATGTCCGTTGACGTTGCCATTTTCAAGGCGCCATTTCCAATCTCTAATATATGGGTGATTTCTGAAGAGGATTTGACGTCAGAATTCCAACAACATATCGATGCCGATCTTCAGTGTTACTGTAACCTGCAACCGATTCTGAGATACACGCCTGCTCTTTTACGGGTATGCTTCGAAACATAGTGACCGCATGGGGTTCTTCACGAAAAAAAAAATGCTTCAGACTAGTCGTGTCTGTGTAGCTCCAGATAACATGAAGAAGATAAAAAAAATTCCCCATCTCCCGCTAAAGGGAACCATGTGTGGATGCGAAGCAGCGGGGAGATAATTAGCTTGAGCGGGAGGAACGTCGCCGCTCTCGTTTCACGGCAGCAGTCCGGGCGCTCATCGCGGCGCTGCACAGGAGAGAGAATGAGGCGCGCGCGCTCCATCATTTTCATACCGCGGAACTACCGTGGAGCCCCCAGCGGAGTATGCAGTTGTCACACCACCTGTCGTGCGCGCCGCTCCGTACAGGATTCCTGGAGGAAAGGACGGGGGGGACCGTAGGAGAGGAGAGAGAGGGGACGTGCATGCGCTGTGGGGGGCCGCTCCGTAGAGTAGAGGATTCCTAGAGGAGAGAGGGGGGAAAGGACGCGCATGCGCTGTGGGACGCGGGCGCCGCTCCGTAGAGTAGATGATTCCTAGAGGAGAGAAAGGGGGGTGAGCGTAGGAGAGGGGACGCGCATGCGCTGGGGGACGCGGGAAGGAGGGACGGACTAAGCCCCCTCCAAACACATGCAAGCAAGATCAAGGAATGGGGTCAACCTGGGCGACAGACACCACCTGCCTAGCCATTGCTAAGCAGCCTCTCTGTGCTCTCGGCCATGACTCAAGGAATGGGGTCAACCTGGGCGACAGACACCACCTGCCTAGCCATTACTAAGCAGCCTCTCTGTGCTCTCGGCCATGACTCTGATGATTGTAGTAGGGTTGACGGCCTTCATATTACTACAGTGTTCTGGTTCGCATAATGGGTGCTTCCCTACTTCATGAAAGTGGCCGGACGCGGGACGCGGGACGGGGGACGGGGGGACGCGGGACGGGGGACGGGGGAGGGACGGACAGAGCCCCGAGCATAAGATGCTTCGCATCTAATAAGCCACGTTGTCGTCAGGTTGCGCATGCGCTACCGGATTACCTCGTTTTGACTGTTTTTTAACGTAACACGTGTCTGTTATCTGGCAGTCAACCAAAGCTATATATACCTGTAACCTACCATGAATAAAACTCTTCTAGTTCTTGTTCCTTCCATGCTGGGTGTTCGTCACTGCGCACCGGTACATGTCAGAAGTGGGATCGGTTTGCGCAAGCAATAACGTATCGACAGAAGGCAGTCCACCAGACTCGTGGGCTTCCTGCGCTCGGGAAGTGCGCGGAAAGCAAGGAGCGTTTGCTGCGCGCTGAAGGTTTTCTTATGATAGCAATCATATGGACACTCTCGGCTGGTTTTAGTCGTTGGTGTTGGCGTCGCCGTCATGTCCCGTATATGTATATGTGTCTATATATTTATAAAAGACACAAAGAAAAATTAAGAAAAATGTTTCCGACGCGCTGTGTCGAACGAGGGACCTCTCGCTCTTCAGCGCGCGGCATTAACCGCTGAGCCACGAAAGCGCACGTCCTTCAACGTTCAAACGGCGAGCTATTTATATACAGCGTGTTCTCAGCGTGTTTTCTGCATTACCAGCGAGATGGCGCAAAGGGGCGCGCTCGGTGGGGCTTTAGCTCGACGCCCCGCTCGTCGCTACGCGCGCTCTCAGGCGCTCATCTCCCGCGCGTACTTTGCCCCGCGGGGGGGGTAGACGCCCGCGCACGCGCTCATCTCGCGGTGGGGGACAATAGTACGTCTTGTGCTTTCGCCGGAACGATGGCGTTGTAGTTACCGAGCGCACGAGGCTGCAGTCCCCCCCGTTTGTGAAAAGAGCACGCTTTTTCAAACACAGCGAAGTAACAACTGTGACACTTGTTAGTTCGCGCTCGTCTGTACATGTGAATACGTTTCGTGCGTCGTTTTTGTTTGAGCAGCGCGTTAAGTCAGGGGGCGGAAACTCCCTATACCTTCCATGTGACGCGCTCTCGCATGCTGATACGCAGCGGCAGCGCCGCTTTTACTACTGGCGGCTGTCGGGCATCCAACTAGAAATAAATCACAAACAGAACGTTTCTTTCATGACGTCACTGGTGAGGTCACCAAATAGAGGGAAAGGGCGCAAAAGTGAGAGGAGGAAGGTTGCCGCGGAAGCTCTCCTTTCCCACTTCGCATGCAAGCAGAATGTGTTCGTGCCCTCTTTCAGGTCCGCTGGCCGCTTGGGCGACGCGGCCATTCGTAAAATTTCGTTCACATTTTTGAAAATTTAGTTCGTGTGTTCTGAAGCGGCGAAACTTAAGCGGACCGATTGCTCAGTAAGACAAAACTCGATCGACACAAATAAAATTAATTTTTTATAGCATGTTTCGTATAAAAAAAACAGACATATGCGTAGTGTGAAAGTGTCAATCTATAAAAGCAGCTTTAATTCACAACTGAAATACGGACATAATGAGCAAACAGTGGACCCAGAATATCCGAACCAATGCGAAAATTATCAACAATCGCGAGCAGGAGACGTCGTAGTTGACTCAATCACGTTTGTTATGACGGCGCACATATTTTTCTTACAGAATTTGACTACCAAACTAGAGCAGAAGTTCAGAGGAACAGAGAGGCTTGAAGTGATGAGAAGTTCTTCAAGAAAGAACGTCGCTGAAAACAATGTTTCGGCAAGTTGAATTGTCTTCGTCAGGGCGGCAGCGTTGCCTTGACGAAGAAAATTCACTTGTCAAAACGTTGGCTCCAACGACATTTCCTCTAACGATTTCTAGAAGCATTCAGTCCATCACATGTATTTCTGTGACAGTATTAGAAGTGAAGAAGCACAAAGCTTCAAACTGGCTGCATGAATTTCATGAACAGGAAGCATCCTAAAATTGCTTCACATAATTTTAGCTACATGCCAAAAGTAAAAGATGAAAAGCTATGTAGCCGAACCAACACCTATTCAAGCCTTTCATTAAAAGTATTTTGCCGACACCGGGTAGGCTGTCGTCTTCACCATTAGTCTAGCGACACTATAGGCTTATGTCAGTACAGTCAGGTCTGCAGAGACCTGGGTTTACTCATGTACTCATGCAAAATTAATACCTGCTGAAATAATGGGCCCAAATACTTGCGCTCACCCGTTTCCACTGGAAAACCAGAAAAACCTTCGCGGAACTGGAAATCCCCGGGTTAACACACCGCAGAGCTGCGAAAAACATGTGACGCCCGATTTAGCCATATTTGTCTTATGCATGGTTGACTTGCTCGGCGTAGCTCACGGCGGCTTCCGTTCTCTGCACGCCACAACTTTCTGTTTTATCTTTCCCGCACTTGGCACGCCAACCGAGCAAGATAACTGAGCGCGATCCAACTTGTGATATCGCTGAGCGAGTGGCAAGGAGGACCGGAGGCAAGCGCTACGAATTCAAGTCAACCACTTCCCCGCGCTTCGCCTGATTCAAAATTCACAAAATAAGAAACAAAGCCCTGTGTGGATGCGAAGCAGCGGGGAGATAATTAGTGGCCGTATAATGTACTTCTATTCCGTATTCCGTTTTCCCTGTTACGTCACGTTTCAGGCACCGCCCATGCCGGAAGCCGCGACGTTTTTCGAATTTGGCCAATGAAAAGCGCTCGTAGCCGCCCATAGCTTGTGGAGCAATACAAGTGCGGCAGTTGGTGTTTTTTTTTTACGTAGGAATTCTGGGGAAATCCCTAGTATTTTCAAGGTATTTCAGGGGGGAAAATTTAGGGGCTTTAGCGACTTTCTGGCCGAGGGCCGCAAAGGGGGCCGTATATTCGATTTATTTTGTCCGGGAGCGTGTGACAAAAAAAACAATCCTACGAAAATGAGAATAAATTTGTTTTATAAGCTTCTAGTGCTACCGTGACTGAAGCGTATTGCAATGTAAACGCAAAACACACGTATTTTGAGAGTCGTAGCCACATATGAGTCGCTCATGCATCCAATCCAAGTCACTTAAGATGGCCGCTGTGGGAAAAAAAAAAAGAACAGCTGATCGTCTCTGCGAGCCGCGTTCTATCGCTAATAATGCCGCGAGAAGAATGTGATCGCGACTACCGGAGAGTATTTTCGTCGCAGAGGAATATCGGAAGCTGCGAAGAACGAGGAAAACATGAAATTCTAGCCGCAAGGTGAGTAAAGAATGCCAACCATGCCGTTATCGCGTTATCTTTACTGTGCTCTTGTTCTTACTGTTAACGCAAAAAAAGAAAACGAAAACAAGAATGTGTGAACAGGAGAAGTCTGCACTTCTGTCGTCTAATAACAGGTAAGCAACACCTTTTAATTTCGAGAACGATCGTGCCTGAGCGAGCGTCGTTACAGCGCACGATGCATACATGGAAGTGCGCATTCATTTATCCACTGTATTTTACGCACATTTCTGCTTAATCGAACTTGCGCAGAAGAAACTTGTTGCGGAAAAAATTTTTGTTAACATGCACGCCACGGTGTTTTATTTGCGATTATTTAACGAATAAATTTGATACGCATAATTCTTGTAGCCGATATATGCTGCATTGGTTTACCGCATCGCAGCGAGAACTCGAAAAGAAAAGGGTAAAAAATTTACGAAGCGACCTGTTAGGGTGTCCCAGCAGGGGCGGGCCTGTTTTTGGTGCGTATCGAATAGAACTGAGAGTTCTTCGCCAAGTTACGAGTGCTGTGGACAGAGCAGCACTATGTACAGTTGCCATTGTGCCCGATGCACTGTATCCGGCCGTAAAAACGGTCAAGCGCTGGCTTGCCTACCACTGCCGCAAGGTCGCTACGCGCGTCGGTGGCGAGCCCATCGCTTGCAGCAGACCGCGGGGTTAACAAGTGCTTGTGCCAAGGTTTGGAAGAAGCCGTGTCACAAGTTCGTGCCGCAAAAACAAGTGAAACCAACACTTCAAATCTGTTTGACTTCTTGTGGTTTGGCTGTGTTATAAATGTACAAACAAACAAAAAAGGCTGCCTATTTTCTTCTTATTAATCAACTTTTTCGTCCAAATTGATTATAAGTTATTGCTGCCTGCCTGACTCAAACAGGTGGATCATCAGTTGTGTTCCTGTACATGCTCTTGCTTTACAGGGTCAATATATTACGTGATTTTGTCTAGCAGCACCGTCGGGAGCTTGTCGATGAAGTCGAGGGCTTGTGTTCGGCTACCGAATGCATTAGAGGCACGCTTGAGCATCTCCTGGCTGCCGTTGCGCCTGGAGCTTCCCAGCCTTCACTGCCGCTGCAGCCACCTCGACGGCCACGAGCACCACCACTTTTTCTTTCCTTTTAACTTGTCTTCATTTTTTCTCTTTTTTTTTTCTTTACTTGCAGGTCATCTTTCCAACGCGACAAGTGTAATGCCTAATTCTTTTTAAATCAATACTCCACTTTTTAGCAGTCGTGTGAGGATGTCTTCACAGATTACTTTTACGTGTGCTGGTCAGCCTGATGTCACCTATATTTGCATTCTAGTATTCATTAATTACCCATGCCATATGATGTCGCACTGTGTTTCCTTCAGCATGATGTTGCTTGTGCAATGTAATAAATGTCAGTAATGCTTTTAAAACATGACAGTTTCACAATGTACATTTATTTACAGAAAGTATATTCCATGTTTGCAGTGGCATGAACATTAATAAAAAAATTTTTTTACAAAGAGCTGACTTGAAGAGACTGCATACTTATTCTTTCACATTACTTTAGCATACACAAATGAGCACACTCCCGAATGAGCAAAATGTACTTGAAATGCCAGACGATCTGTTTCAGCATCGGTTGGCCCTTTCAAAAGGAACAGTATGGTGGATGTGCAACAAAAGAGCACAATGCCCACGAGGTCTGCATGGAGCAAAAGGCAAGCTGTGTGTTGTAATACTGGAGGTGTAGAAAAAGAAGTGCTTTAATAAAGCATGGGGGCTCGTAGAGAAAAGGAGGAGATGATGAAGTTTGAATGGGCCCGCTGTGTCTGCGTCAGTCTCTCGCGTTTTTAATAGGAGGCAAGGAGACAAAGACTTGGTGTGCACTCCCAGACATAGAGCAGATAAAGGTCTGTGTGTTTGTGATTAGAGAATGATTAGCAGAAACAAAAACAATACCAAACCCTTGCTTTCCAGTGAACAGGCTACAGCACTCTGCTGCCGAGTACGGTGCGTTATATTGACAGTTGCTAAATGAAAGGTTCCTATGCATAGCCATATAAATATGGCCCGTCCACATGAAGTCAAGTTGTGGGAAAGACCTGGTCGTACAGCATGTGAGCATGATTAACACAGCAGCAATTTGTTACTACCAAAAAAATGAACTTCACAACATTTTCTTCTAATCGTTAGGCAAGTCGCCGTGATAGCTTAGCAGGTAAGAGGTTGCACTGCCAAGCTTCATTCAGCACATGGGTTCAATTCCTGATGACAGCAAACACATTGCCATGAGGGTCAAAATCAGAATCACTGCTATATTCACATTGAAATGAATGTTAAAGAAACACAGGTGGTCAAGATAAATTAAGAGTCCTCCACTGTACGTGGCTTACATTCGCATCACGGTTTTGGCACGAAGAACGCTATACATTGTAGTTACTTAGTCACATGTTTCTCATAGAAGTGGCACGTGCCTAGTGCTGTTGTCAGTGGTGCAGTTAGCCAAATAGTGGACTACCATTGCAGAGAGCTTGTCTGTGAATACATGTGGAGTGTGACGACCATCCTTGCCTAAGCAGTGGTTGGGTGTCATCATTGACAACACTGCCGGGCTCACTGTCATCATCATCACTAAAATGATAAACACTTCTGTCGTCTTCTGCAATGGAAACGAAGTGCAACACTGCACACACAGCAATGCGAGATGTACATTGTGATTCAAAATGGAGGGTATAGCACTGCTGAAGGCAGATATAGCCCATCTTCAATAGCACAATACAACGCTTCATTACAGACTGCATTACAGCATGCGTGGCGTAGCACTTGCTTTTTGCACTGTCTTAGAGAGGACGCCCTTGGAGAGGAGTCAGGAGCCATGGCACTGGTACGTAGCCTTTGTCACCTGCAAAAATATGAGCGGTGTGCTGTAAGTACTACTTCAATGTCAGGGATCCGCAAGGCCGAGCCACACAAAGATAGCAATGATAGAATATGCTGTCCTTGAACATCACATCACTCCACCAGCCTGACCTAGCCGTATTACGCGAAGCATGACTACTACGAAGAGGCTGCCATGACAATGTGCGTCACTTGACGATATTGTGGAGCAAATAACCGATAGCTGCAATATAATACACATGCAGCGTTCGAAATCCTGTCAGTTGCCAAGTGCCCGTAGCTAATGAAACAGAGCTTCAACAATAGCGCGAACACATATTCCGATGGCTCAAACCGTGAATATCGCAGCTTTTTTTTCATTCTTCTCACCTAAAAGGCATGGTCGCTGCAATCCGTGCCCCCTTCGAATCGCTCCCGCAGCCGCGTTGTCCGCCAGACGCAGGCGTCGTCTGCTGACCCCAGACGCAGTGTTTCACGACAAAATTCCCATGTCTACGTCGCAGACCTGAAGAAAGCGTGAACAACTATGAGACACATTTCGCTACGCTGACATGTGCACGAGAGGATAGGAAGATCGATCGATACTTACGAGCATGACGATGTCGGCGTAATGCTTCTTGCAGCAATACGACGCCGCCTTGTGATGGTCCCCTTCGGTGCTATGATTACGGCAACGCTGCCGTCCACGCATCCGATGACGCCGGCAGCCTAGGAAACTTTCTTGAAGGCGCCCTTCTCGTCCGGCGTCCACGGGAAGTGAAACCACTTGCGGACCCCGGCACGCACGATTACCTCCGCTACAACATCACGCACAGTCTGCTCAACGCGGGTTGCATGGTGACAACAGTCTCCCCGCTTCCCGAAGAGGCTTGAAAGCTGCCAGTCGCGAAAAACGGAAGGCCGCACCGGCCGCACAACACCCACAAGCTCCACAGACAGCGGCGTCGATCGCTCGTCTTCCTCGGCCACTTCGTCGCACAACCGCCGCACCTTTCTTTCTCCGGGCGATACAGTCGAACCCTTTCACTAGCTGGCAAACCGAACGCGTCGTCGAGCTCTTTTCTCCCACGGTGCTGCCGAGCGATCGCCGCAAAGAACGTGAAAGCCTCTGGAAAATACGCCGGCGCCGCCATTTTTCCTATTCCGTCTGCCGACGGGGCCACTCGCTGGCTGTTCCGGAACCGATTCCGTTTATCTTTGCATAATGAGGGCGGACTCGTCATTTTGACGTCACCACACTTTGGGCTTCCGACACGTCACTTGATTGACGGGCTGAACCACCAATCAGGGAGCGCTAATGGCGGCCAAAACGGAATACGGAATAGCGGTTCGTTATACGGCCATAGCTTGAGCGGGAAGAACGTCGCCGCTCTCGTTTCACGGCAGCGGTCCGGGCGCTCATCGCGGCGCTGCACAGGAGAAAGAATGAGGCGCGCGCGCTCCGTCATTTTCATATCGCAGAACTACCATGGCGCCCCCCAGCGGAGTATGCAGCTGTCGCACCACCTGTCGTGCGCGCCGCTCCGTGGAGGATTTAGAGGAGAGGACGACGGGGGGGGGGGGCGTAGGACAGGAGAGAGGGGAGGGGACGTGCATGCGCTGTGGGGGGTGTGGGACGCGGGACCCGCTCCGTAGAGTAGAGGATTCCCAGTGGAGAGAGGGGGAGAGGACGCGCATGCGCTGTGGGACGCGGGCGTAGAGTAGGATGATTCCTAGAGTAGAGAAAGGGGGTCAGCGTAGGAGAGGATAGGGGGAGGGGACGCGCATGCGCTGTGGTGGTGTGGGACGCGGGAAGGAGGGACGGACTAAGCCCCCTCCAAACACATGCAAGCAAGATCAAGGAATGGGGTCAACCTGGGCGACAGACGCCACCTGCCTAGCCATTGCTAAGCAGCCTCTCTATGCTCTCGGCCATGACTGATGACTGTGGTCGTGGTTGACGGCCTTCATATTACTACAGTGTCCGTCCCTCCTTCCCGCGTCCCACACCACCATAGCGCATGCTCGTCTCCTCTCTCTCCTCCGCTCACCCCCTTTCTCTCCTCTAGGAATACTCTACGAAGCGGCGCCCGCGTCTCGCGTCCTACACCCCCACAGCGCATGCGCGTCCCCTCCCCCTCTCTCTCCTCTCCTAAGCTCACCCCCTTTCTCTCCTCTAGGAATCATCTACTCTACGGAGCGGCCCCCGCGTCCCACAACCCGACAGAGGATGTGCGTCCCCCTCCCCCTATCTCTCCTCTCCTACGCTCACCCCCCTTTCTCTACTCTAGGATTCGTCTACTCTACGGAGCGGCGCCCGCGTCCCACAGCGCACGCGCGTCCTCTCCCCCCTCTCTCCTACGCTCACCCCCCTTTCTCTGATGTAGGAATCCTCTACTCTACGGAGCGGCGCCCGCGTCCGACCTCCCCACAGCGCATACGCGTCCTCTCTCTCTCCTCTCCTACGGTTCCCCCCCCGTTCTCTCCTCTAGGAATCCTCTACGGAGCGGCGCGCTACAGGTGGTGCGACAGCTGCATACTCCGCTGGGGGGCACCGTGGTAGTTCCGCGGTATAAAAATGACGGAGCAGGCCTCATTCTCTCTGCTGTGCAGCGCCGCGATGAGCGCCCGGGCCGAGAAACGAGAGCGGCGACGTTTCTCCCGCTCAAGCTAACCACCTCCCCGCTGCTTCGCATCCACACATGGTTCCCTTTAGCGGGAGATGGGGAAGTTTTTTTAGTTCAGTTACCAGGCAAAGCTCTTGAAGACTATTTAACTTCAAAAATACGGTGCGGCATGGGGCTTACCCATCTTTAAGCGCTATCTTAGTGCTGGGACAGCAAGAGAATGTAGAAACTCAAGTGAAACTGCATCCGCGCCGCATAGTTCTGATACTAGAGTTGGGAAACCATGCGTGCGCAAAAACGTGAAAAATGACCGTGCACGAGGAAAGAAGGCAACCAAACTGATTCGCACGGGTAAGCGAGCAATAGCACCATGCGTGCAAGAATTAAGAGTAATGATGATGTGTTGGTTTTAGCGGCGCAAAGGCCATGCTTGGCCAAAGAGCGCCATGAAAAATAATGAAAAAGTAACAATGATCAGTTATTTACGATGGTGTGTATGGGATATGAACTATGAGAATGTTACGGGCCTAAAATTCCATGCCCTAAGGCAGGTAAAACATACGAGTATTAAAATCATGAAGGTGACGTGAAATGTGCGTAGCGAAAATTAATGGATGTGCTCGTGATAATAAAACTAGGGAGGGCATATAAGGTCTTAGCACAAGTACCTCGTCAACGCGCTTGTGCCCAAGGGCCGCGAGGCAGGTGCTTTTTGTAACGTAACTTAGAGTGCCTCGATGCGCTCGTGCACCTCCGCTCCGTTCAGGGTGGAGACAAGCGCGTCGTCTGCTACAGCGGTCGCCATTACTGATCTCAATCGTCAATGCGCGCACTGCCAGCGCGCGTATTCGCAGCCTTTTGCTCACGAGTACAGACACTTTGGGCTGGACTTGCCTTCGCAAACGCATAATCAATCATGGATGTTGCTAGTTATAGGTTTGTAGACACTTATCACAGCAAGTAATCGAATGTTTCGCGCCTAAAGGTGTTGCAGGACGTAATGATCCCTCACCGCCGGCGCGGCCGCTGGCTGCGGCTGAGTGGTGCACAGCTGCTTTGGATCACTGAGAGCTGGAGGCGTCACTATTCACTTTTATACTTTGCGGTTTTATATGTTCGTTTATTTATTTATTTATTTATTTATTTATTTATTTATTTATTTATTTAATTAATTTATTTATTTATTTTTACACCGCATACACACCGCATTTCCCAACATGCATCAGCAGTGATAAATTTGCTGACGTGAGAACCCTAAGGTTTAAATTACTCGCTGTTCAGCTAAATCTCAAAGCAAATAGAATTCGCGCGCAGGTTCCGAGGCTGCTGTTTTACGTGACCGATTGCCGGATATATTCGTCCTCGTGTCCTCCTATTGAATGCCTATTTAAAATACGGCTGTATTTCTCATTTCGAGAAAATACCAGCGAAAATGCGGTAAGCATCACAATGTCGTTTAGCGATCGCAGCGGAAACGACTACTCTGTGACGCTTCAGTTTTTAGGAGCGAAGCTCCTTAGGCTCTCACGATGTCCATTGTCACCGTCGGACCGAAACACAGCTGTTACATATACCGTACAAAGAGCGTTCATAGCGCGCATATGATTTAAAAATAGACCGTACTCTGTCCATCCGTCCGTGCATATATCCGTCCATCCGTCCGGGCGTCCATCCGTGCATCTGTCCGTCCCCCCCCCGTCCGTCCATCTGTCCGTCCGTGCGTGCGTCCATCCCTCCGTACGGCCGTGGATCCGTCCGTCCGTCCATATGTGCGTGCGTCTGTCCATATCTGTCCGTCCTTTATACTAGTCGGCGACTTCAACGTAGACAATATGGACCTTAGGACCTAGCTTCGCTCCGTCATCAGCATTCACTTCGTGGATCTGCAGCCATTTTTTTTCAGCGCCGCAAATTCCGCGTTGAAATTAATGACTATGTATGGTACACAAAAAGCGTTCCTTCAGGGAGGTAATTCTTTCTTCTTTTTTTTCTTTATTAGTTTATTTAGAACAACACTGAATTGTCCCAGGGGACACGGCTAAAGGCAAAAATTGCCTGACTGGGCCGTGCCACCCATACAGCAGCAGCAGCAGCAGCAGCAGAAAGACGACATTTTGTAACATAAAAGCATACATAAAAATGAATCATTATACTTGTTTACACTGATGAAATGCACAATTCATCAAAATCAAAGGCAATAATAAAAAAAAAACATGAATGTTATCAGTTTGACAGGTACTTAGTACTAAAAGGTAGAAACACAAATATAACAGATGATGCACGTGTAACTCTCGAGCAAAAAATGATCGGCAACCAAGAACAACCTGATGGGGCTCATGAGCCACATGCGAGAGCAAAAAATGATCAAAAATGATCAAAAATGAGCAAAAAAAAATCATAGTGTACATAGAATAATTTTGGTTTTAGTCCTCTGAGAATAATAATTCTCTAATCGTTTTTTGAAAAGTTTGCTTAGTAATTCCAGAGTTTAGGAGATCTGTGGTTAAGGCATAGTCGTTGAGGAGGTTAGGAATTTGCACCGCAAGTTTTTGTTTACCGTAATTTGTTCTACTACGTGGTATAGGTATAAAACTATTTCTGAAAGTATAGCCTGTCGTTTTTACACAGTATTTACTCTGAAAGGTATGTTTGTCGCTCTGAAATTGCCGCATAATCTCAAGAAATAGCTTATATGTATGTAGTTTGGACACTGTAAATATTTTATATTTGCAATAGTACGTTTTGGTGCTGACCATATGTCCTAAGTTTTCTATTGCACGCAGTGGGTGGTTTTGAAGTGTTTGAAGTGATCCTATACTGAGTAGTGGTCGACCAAACTAGAAGACAGTATGTTAAACGGGAATGTACTAGTGCGTTATAAATATGGTGTTTCACGCTTGTTGGTAGCAAATATCGCAACCTGTTTAGTGCACCTACAGCGCGGGCAATACTAGTTTTGAGAGAATCAATATGGGGTGACCAGGACATATTCTCATGGAATATAACTCCCAGGAATTTGGCTGTGCTTGACTGTTCAATATTGCCACGCGCGTTTCTTATGTTCACTTCGCTATATTCGGTTTTCGCCCTCAAAGGCTGTCAGCAATGCTCAGCGCAAGCCGCGCCTCATTGTTCTAGAAGCTTCGCGATCATTGTAGATCGTTTTGTTAAGATTGCGCGCAAGACGCGAACACTCGAGCTTATTCTAGAGCTTGCGCGACAACCAGTGATAAGACTGGAATATTCTATGGCACGCGTATAAATTCCGACGCGCTTCACCGCTTGTCAGTTGATCGACGGCCGACGCTCTGCTCGCCGCTATCAGTGCCAGCGTTTATTGTTGTAATCTCACCTTCAGCTTACCGGCCACAAGTTCGGCCCAAATAAAGTGTTTCACGTTGGACTACTGCCTACTGCCTTCGTCAACGTCACGACCACGTGACAATATTTATTTTTTGAAATTGTAACTGAGGTTGAGAAGGCGTGTTCGTTCCTTTTGATTTAAAGAGCAAGTATTTTGTTTTGCTTACGTTTAATTGAAGTTTATTTGCATTAAGCCACAAATTTAATCTTTGTAGCCATGTGTTGGCTTGTTCAAAAAATATTGTGCAATTCCCTTCCTGAGAAGAACACGTTGGTATCATCGGCATATAGTATAATGTTAGAGTAGCCCTGTACCTGAACAATATCATTGATATACAACAAAAATAGAACAGGACCTAAACCTGAGCCTTGGGGTACGCCGTATTTAATAGACTGAATTTCAGAAGTAACACCATTTATCATAGTGTACTGTGTTCTTCACGTTAGATAACTTTTTATTAAAGATAACGCGACGCCACGAATACCATAGTGAGGTAGTTTTTCGAAAAGAACGTTATGTTGCACGCAATCGAAGGCTTTTCTAAAATCAAGAAATATGCCAAGGGTTAGCATTCGGTTTTCAATGTTGTCAAGAATTTGTTCCTTTATTTCAAGTAAAGCTGTTTCTGAAGATTTATTTTTACAGAAACCATATTGCTCTTGTGCAATTATTTTGTTTGTGTTTAAAAAGCCACCCAATCGTTTGTTTATAACGTGTTCGGCAATTTTTGCGAAAAGAGATAGTACGGAGATCGGCCTATAGTTATTCATATCGTTAACTGGGCCACCTTTATGAATAACGGTCACTCGGGCCAGCTTCATTTTATCCGGAAACACGCCAGTCGAAAGAATTAAATTACAGATGTGTGCAAGAGGTACGCTTACAAATTCGCTAACGGCTTTCAGCGGCTTCACCTTTACATCATCAGCACCAGCAGCACAACTGTCTTTTAACAATGAGATTATATTCTGGACCTCCCGCTCATCAGTGGGCACCAAGAACAGAGTAGAAGAACACTGATTTGATATACAGGGTGTTTCAAGAAATGTGTCCACTATTTTTTAAAAAAATCAGGAAAATGCGGTATTTGCTCGCTGTCTTCACAGTTGCTTTTTCTGTAGCGGCAGGCATCTTAAGCTGAAGTGAAAAAACAGAGCTAAAATGACGGGACATGAAAGGACACAGGACAGGGCCCTGTCCTGTGTCCTTTCATGTCCCGTCATTTTAGCGCTCTTTTTTCACTTCTGTAAACATGAACCAACCAGCCCAAATGCGTACGCTACTGCATCTTAAGCTGGTTGAAGACATGATTTGGGACAGTAATTAAGAAAGTTAAATTAATTACCTTTTTAATTAGCGGGGTTAGGTGGTTAAGTCCAATGAGAGAATTGAAGTCCTTCATGCGAAGAACCCATTTCAGCTTTGAGATTTCGAAGAAGCGGCCTCTATTAATTATTGTGGCGTAATGAAGTTCAGGCAAATTCAGCGGCCAAACCGAAACCGAAACGCGGAAGAGCGCAACTGTCACATTCGTCTGGGACGTCCACAATGAGTGAACGTCATTACATCAACCATCAATTGACTTCTTGGTGTGAGTGTGTGGGCTGCGCTTGCAGTAGTAGCACGCATGACGCGCATACGTTAACGAACGGGGACGCACTGCACCTCTGTAACCGTTGTCTTGAACAGTGACGTCATTCTAGTCGTCTGCTTGTTGCGCTCATCGGTGCTTGGGTTTCGGTTTCGCCATTAAATTTGCCTGAACTTCATTACGCCACAATAATTAATAGAGGCCGCTTTTTTGAAATCTCAAAGCTGAAATGGGTTCTTTGCATGAAGGACTTCAATTCTCCCATTGGAGTTAACCACCTAACCCCGCTAATTAAAAAGTTAATTAATTTAACTTTCTTAATTACTGTCCCAAAGTATGTCTTCAGCCATCTTAAGATGCCTGCCGCTACAGAAAAAGCAATTGTGAAGACACCGAGCAAATACCGCATTTTGCTGATTTTTTAAAAAATAGTGGACACATTTCTTGAAACACCCTGTATATTCCGATGGAGTGGCCGATACATTGGGTTGTGAAGATGAACCAACATCTGTAAAATGAGCATTGAATGCATTTGCAATCTGAACATCTGATAGCCCGCTTTGTTGAAGTATAACTTTACTTGTTATAGAAACTCTATTCATTACCTCATTGATCGCCTTCCACATGAGATCTGAACTTCCCGATAGAGCAGTGAACTTATTCATATAATATTCTTGTTTGGCGCGTTTAATATCAGAGTTTAGTTTATTTCGTTCAGATTTGAACACCCGGAAATCATCTTCGCTTCTAGTTTTTAGAAAAGTTTGAAAGAGCCTGTTGCGTGATTTAATTCTGTTATAGAGCTCACTTGATATCCAAGGCTTTCTTGTTTTCTTGTGTTTTTTGAGCTTCACAAGGGGGAAGCATCTCTCGTATAAGAGCGCAAAGGTGGATATAAAAGCGTCGTAAGCTGTGTTTGCGTCGGTATTCGCAGTAACTTCGTCCCACTGATAGCAAGAGATCAATTCTACGAAGTTTTTTACGCTTTGTTCGGAATATACCCTTTTGCAGTTTTCGTGTGTTCTTTGACAAGGCACTTTAGGAGGCAATAGACAATATATCGGTAAGTGATCGCTAAGATCACACATCAGGACCCCTGCTCTGGTATGTTGCGTAGGAAAACGTGTTACACAGAGGTCAAGCGTTGTCTGTGTTGTAGGTGTAATGCGTGTGGGCCCGTCAATGACATTTGAGCACCCGTATGACTCAAAAATTTCTTGAAAACGCTTGAAATCAAGATTGGTCGGACAAGCGTCTATGTTAAAGTCGCCTATTAATATTGTTTCAAGTTTGAGTTGAGTGCTTACTTCAAATAATTTTTCAGTAAATTCCAAAAACATGCTGAACCCTGAAGGTGGACGATAGACAAGTGCGATCAATGTTTTCATGCACTGAATACCAACACATTCATAGGATTCATTAACAGCTTTAAGATCAGGAATTGTACTATACGACAAATCAGAACGTACATAAATAGCAATGCCGCCACCACGCTTCTTCATTCGATGTGCAGACACACAGTCATATCCGGAAATTAGAACACATTCGTCCTCTGATGTAAGCCATGTTTCACTAAAGCAAAGTATATCAAAGCGGTGTTTCAGATCCAATAGATATAAATTAACATCATCAAACTTATTTTTTGAAACTCCTTACATTCAGATGGAAAATAGAAAGCGGACACTGGTTCTTTAAAGTTGCGACATCACGAGAAAAGTGGAATTGCAGGGTCGCCATTTTGGTTTATTGAACCCGATACCCCTTTTTCCATCACTTCTCACGCTATCAGTTCAAGGCCACAAGAGTGGCAAGGTCATCCTCACTGCGTATGACCACAGCACGGTCACCGCTCTTTCTGCGCACCAGAACCTTTCCGTTTGAGTGCCATACATATCCGTATCCTGAAGTCTGGGCCCACTCCTTTGCCTTTGATAGGACAGCGCGTGATAGCCGTGTCATATTCTCACAGAAAAAAACGTGTCCGTGGTCCTTTAGTTGCTTCTTATTTGCAAGCCAGATGTCGCGAAGTTCTTGTCGTGCAAAGCGTATAATGATGCCACGTGTTTTGCTTGGTTTAGCCGGAAGTCTGTATTGCAGCAACGTCACTCTTGTTCAAGAGTGGGAGCTTAATTTGACCCGCTATTTCATTTACCTTCATCATTAGGTCTTCCTTCTGGCTTTCAGGAACGCCATGTATTTCAATGTTTAGCCTACGACTACGGCATTCGAGGTTGTCGAGATCCAGTTTGATCTGGGCCAATTCATCACTCGGATCAGTGCGTTCAAGTTTGTCGACTCTGTTCGATAGCTGCGAGGTAGCTTTTTCTTGTACCTGTAGCCTCTTCTGGAATTCATCGAATTTTTCAGAAAGATGTTGAACAGACGATTCCAGCTCCACCAATCTCGTTGGCAAGACCAAAAGGGCATCAAGCTTTGCTTCGATTGACGTAAGTCGAGTAGACAATTCAGTTGGTGGCGTTTTACGGGTGGTTTCAGCATCCGTCCCCTGCCCCATCCCCCGACATGATTCACATTTCCATGATTTCTTAGAGCTATCGCGCTTTCCAGCGAAAGCTTCTTCAGCTATACCGGAGCAAGTGCCAAAATGAAACTTGAATTTACACTCACAACAAGTCAAGTACAAGTCATTATCGGGTACGGCTGAACGGCATACACAACACCGCGACATTTAAACAGGTACTAAAATATTCACAACTCTAGCAGGTTTGGCAGCAGCGGCAGTTACATAAAAGAAATATCGGTAGAACACACCAACCTGTAAAACACAGAAGCGGAGCTTTAAATTTGCCGTCCGTCTGTCGCTGCCGCCACTGCCAAAATGACCAGACACGCCTCCTGGTTTCCTCGGTCCCTCTGGTGTCGCTGCTGCTCCTGATGTCACGCAAGATTGTAGGGCCTTGATAAACCTCGGCGGGAATTTGGAAAAGGCGTGGGCCAGAAGCTTCTTGTTTCGCTGGATAATGGGTCCAGAGTCGCAGCAGGTTTGGTCGACGATAGCTGTAAAACACAGAAGCGGAGCTTTAAATTTGCCGTCCGTCTGTCGCTGCCGCCACTGCCAAAATGACCAGACACGCCTCCTGGTTTCCTCGGTCCCTCGGGTGTCGCTGCTGCTCCTGATGTCACGCAAGATTGTAGGGCCTTGATAAACCACGGCGGGAATTTGGAAAAGGCGTGGGCCAGAAGCTTCTTGTTTCGCTGGATAATGGGTCCAGAGTCGCAGCAGTTTTGGTCGACGATAGCTGTAAAACACAGAAGCGGAGCTTTAAATTTGCCGTCCGTCTGTCGCTGCCGCCACTGCCAAAAATTCTGAAAAATTATTCCACCGGATAACGAAAAAAAAATTTTTTTTTCTATTTGTCGTTCTTGTTCCGCAAGAAAACACAACTCGGAGTGAATAGTTGCAGTTCATTACAGACGCGACAATATTCATAATCACACGTTCATGCATCAAAAAAGAAGAAGAAGAAGAAGAAGAAGGAGATGCCCGCGACAGCGAAAGTACGATTTCCAAGCCCACCCTGAAAACAACGCCAAATTTATGAGAACGGTTCTCAACGTTCGAGGCACCAACACGCAGTCAAAACCACACACAACTTGTAATGGCGTTGCTAGTAATATACACGGTGCTTTAAAAATCATCCCGAAAGTACCCGACGTGCTTACAATACTCACGCTGCATAGACGAGAGGCACTCGTCGGCTGCCACTTGTCACATTTTATTATCATTGTCCATAAAAGTATTCTTTTAGGATCCCTTGGGAAAGAAAACATCTTCCATCCATTCCTAGAATGGTTCGTGCACTGTGGCACGCAACATCTAGTCATCTTGCGGGACTCGCGACAAATCAGACGGGCGCCAAGGCGGCAGGCGCCGCGTGCACGCTTAAAAAGAACGCGGCGTGGGCTAAAACATGGCGGACGCGCGAGGCGAGGCGGCGTCGACCCTTTCAAAGAATGGCCACACTCTAAGCGGGGGTGCGCGCATCGAGGCACTCTAACGTAACTACCACAGCAGTGACCTCTGTTCAGAGGTCTTGCTGCGGATTGCCTGGGTATATCACGTCAGAACTATGAATATTCTTCAAAAACGCAAACAATGACTCGCACTGAAAAAGCGTATCTTTACCGATGAACATAGAAGGGTGCATTGGGAATTGCTGTCGGTAGGGCATTGAAAAGTGCCTTTTTAAATGCGAAGCATTTCTTAGCGAACTTCGGCGAGTTTGAGCGTATCTATCTATCTATCTATCTATCTATCTATCTATCTATCTATCTATCTATCTATCTATCTATCTAACCGCCTACGACTTTGTGCTCTCCTGGCCGTATCGTTAATGGGATTTATACCAAATTTGGTATGGCATAACATGACTGTATGAAGAAGATAAATGGCTGGTCATATCATGAAAATCATGACTAACTTGTCATGAAAAGTATGATTTACATGCCACGCTCATAGCGCACTCGCGGCCGTTTCGTTAGCTTGATATACACCAAATTTGGTATTGAGTGACATGACTGTATGACGAACGTAAATGACAAGTGGTAATATGGAAATCATGACTTGTCATGTGCGACATGACTTGCATGCCACGCTCATGGCGTGCTCGCGGCCGTTTCGTTAGCTTGAGATACACCAAATTTGGTATTGAGTGGCATGACTCTATGACGAACATAAATGACAAGTGGTAATATGGAAATCATGACATGTCATGAGCGACATGACTTGTATTACACGCTCATGGCGCGCTCGCGGCCGTTTCGTTAGCTTGATATACACCAAATTTGGTATTGAGCGACATGACTGTATGACGAACATAAATGACAAGTGGTAATATGGAAATCATGACTTGTCATGTGCGACATGACTTGCATGCCACGCTCATGGCGTGCTCGCGGCCGTTTCGTTAGCTTGATATACAGCAAATTTGGTATTGAGTGACATGACTGTATAACGAACATAAGTGGCAGGTGGTAACATGAAAATCTGGGCATGCATGTCATCTACAATGCTATTTACATGCCAAGCTCATGGTGCGCTTGCGTCCAGTTCGCTAGCTTGACATACACAAAAATTGGTATATCGCGACGTGACTGTATGACGAACACAAATGACAGGTCATAACATGTAAAACATGACATGCAAATTATGTAAAGCATGATTTACTCCTTCCTGGCTGCTTCGCATTACATCGATTCCCACAGTGCGTGGGATCTGCCGGCTTTTTCTGATAGCGTCTAATTCATTGCCTGAATCAGGATGTGGAGAACCGCTTATCTCTCACACCTGGTTGGATCATCACCGGACAGAAGGTACGCATGTGTGGTATGTGTGTGTCCTATTTGTAGCCTGGTGAGTGTTACTTGTGTACGGCGTGACCTGGATACTGGTGGCCAATTTCCAAGGTGCGGCTTGATAACGTGCAGTTTATTTTGTGTGTGTCTATCCCATGAGCTCTGCCAGAAGGTGCGGAGCTTTCTTTTAAGGCAGGGTTTTAGGTCTACTGTAGGGATAGCCATGAATCTATATGCAGCGTCTTCGTGGGTGCACGCAGCAATCTGGTCCGCCAGCGCGTTTCTTTGGATCTCGTGGTGCCCTGGCACCCAGCAGACAATGATATGCTGTTTGAGTGCGTACACCGTGCATAGGAGTGAGTACAACAAGACAAGGACAGGATTTTTTGTTGTTTTTCAGAGTTTTAAGAGCTTTTACAAAACTTAGGGAATCGGTATATATTACTGCACTTGGTAGTTCTTATTTTTTTTAATGTGTTTGAAGGCCGCAAACATCGCGTATGCTTCTTCTGCTGTGAAAATGCTCGTCAGGCCCGTAGCCAAGAATTTTTTCGGGAAGAGGCGGCACCTGTTGAGGGCCTTGAAAAACCCGTATTTTCATTATTTATTCTTGGTAAAACACCTCCTCAATCCGAATTTCGGGAGGGGCCTAGCCCCCCCCCCACTCCGAAATTTGTAAATTCGTATGGAGGCGAACATGGGGGGCGCTGCAGGAAGTGTGAAAAAACAGATCCTCCAAGCGCTAGCTGTACGTTACCGCTATAGCCAAATATGGCGTATCCAAGACTGGCTACCCCCCACGAGGTTAACCCTTGCCGGCAGGAAATTTTGAAGTTAGTGGAAAAAAATTGGACACTTTGTACATTCCAAAGCGCGTTCGGCGAAAGCGTGTGGCCATTCCACTGACGGAAAGACGGAAGGAAAGACCGACGGACGGACGGACGGACGGACGGACGGACGGACGGACGGACGGACGGACGGACGGACGGACACGGATGGAAGGACGGACGGACGGACGCTGGGCGGACACCGGACGGACACCGGACGGACGTGAGCATGAGACATTAAAGGCTTTCGCCTTAAAAAGAGAAGACAGGACAGATTTAAAGTAAGAGGGAAAGACAAAGATCTAGGTAGAGAAGAACAGCAAAAGGCGACTGCCGATTGTGGTGTCGTGGTTTCGGTTACGGTTCCGGTTTGGGAACCGGTTCTTTGGTCGCCAGAGGGCGCTGTACAAATTTATTTCTGTACAAAAGAAAGTTTTTTTCGAGCCTGGTGGCAGACATGTCACCGCCCCGTTATAAAGGGGACGCTCATAGCATCCATCCATCCAGGGGGCATGCTTGTGGACACAAAGGGAGAGTTTCCGCCCGGGTCTCGGCCGTGTTACTTTCTCCTCCTTCTCGGCCGGCGCTTCGGGCGCCGGGCCCCTGGCTCTCCGTGCGTCACGTCCGACGCACGATACAACATTTTGGCGACGAAGATGGGATCCTTCAAATCCACGTGCATCGTGTGATACGGTGGGCATCAGTACTTTCTACTTGTGCAACTGGCTTCAGCACCCTGGCAGCGTCCCCACCAATACATAATTTTTTTCCTGTGGATTACCTGGTTGCTGACACACCGAGACCATACCTGCATTGCTACGCGTCAATCCTGCCGAATTGTGAGCCATTCTACTTTCTTCTGCTGTGAGGCTCACGTTCAAGATACGCTTACTTAGGGATATTTCGGCGGATTGACGAGACTGCGGGTCAGTACAAGTGTTGCGGCCACTACGTTTATTGACTCCGCATCCTACTGCTGATCTTCCGTCACGGTCTGTCTCGGCAGCGGCATGTTCCCCACAATTCCACCACCTCCGTTCCTGCAATGCCCTGGCTTGCCTCCGGTTCCGTGGAAGACGTGGCGCCGCGTCTTGCAAGTGTACGTCGACGCGGCGGCCCCGGATGCTACGCCAGACAGGAAGAAGGCGTTGCTGCTCAACGCGCTCGGAGTGGAGGGATTGCATGCATACTACAAGGCTGCTGATGAGCAGACGCTGCTTGACGGCGTCCAGGCTTCAGGAGATGGCGCAACATGCGACGCGTACCAGCAGGCCTTAGCCGTTCTGGACGCATACTTCGCGCCTACT
The DNA here is from genome assembly GCA_030522465.1 of Rhipicephalus appendiculatus. Classification (NCBI taxonomy): domain Eukaryota; kingdom Metazoa; phylum Arthropoda; class Arachnida; order Ixodida; family Ixodidae; genus Rhipicephalus; species Rhipicephalus appendiculatus. Next base: position 75,947 of record JALIZH010012118.1, on the reverse strand, counting down.
GTGCCGGTCTGCGTCCGTGCCCGATTCCGGCGGAGGATTCAAGAACCGGATGAGACTGCCATCCATTTCATTCTAGCGCTGCGTCGTTTGGCTAATCACTGCAATTTCGGCACCGCAGAAGATACCATGATTCATGACCAAATTCTACACGGCCTGCGTGACCCCAACCTGCTTCGGTCATTCATTCAGATGGGGGACGCTTTCACTGTCCAGACAGCGTTGGAACATGCCAAGGAAGAGGAGCGCGTCGACCGCGCGTTGCAGCAACTGGCTGCTCTGCAGGTTGACTCGGTTACGCGACGCGAGCATGAACGCCGCGGCGTTCGCCCTCCTCGACCTATACTGCTACAACGATATGCTTCCAACCGTGCTGCGCTGTCGGCCCCTCCGAGTTCTGCGGAAATCATGTCAATTCTTCCGGGCCATACGTCGACTTCACCTACTGCGACGATCCCTGCCCAGACTGAGAGAGTGCTCACTTGTGCTTCACCTGTTCGCGTCCCAGCTGGCCGCGCTCCTGATGCGCATGCTCCTGCCGTGTTGCCTGCAGTTGAGCATACCATGGTTTTGCCTGCTTCGACTGGGAGTACTTCTGTTGCGAGGATGGCTGTTCCGGTCGGGTCTGCTCCTGCTGACCATGCTTCACCTGCTTGCGTCTCAGCTGTCCATACTTCGGTTGTGCCTGCTTCTTCCGTTTTGCCTGCTGCTGCTCCCGCTCCGGCTGTGCTTCCTCCGACTGTTGATGCCTTCTGGGAGATTCGTACTGTTCTACGTCCGCTGGAGGAGCATCCGCCGAGCGTGCCAGCCGTGTTCGCAGAGTCGGTTCCTGTTCTGCGTGCTGCAGAAGTGCTTCCGCCGGTCGCGTCTGCGCCGACGGTGCTCGTTCCCGTTCTCTGCACGGTCTCTGCATCGGTGGCGCCAAGCCATTCCCCAACGGAGCCGCATCATTACCTGCTTGTTCCGGCCCCTACTGTGCCGAAGGTGCACTGGAAAGAAAGTTCATGGGCCGATCCTCTCGCTCCACCGGACTGCTGTGGGCGGCGAGAGTTCAGACGCCTTTTGTGGAAATGGCACCGATACAGGCGTCGGCGCCGTACACTCAAACATGACAGTGACTATGCGGACATCCTCTCTCGGGGGGAGGGGATGATGTGGTGGTACATTTGTCGGTGTGCCTTGCTTTTGTGTTTTGGTGTGCATGCTGTGCATTTTCATTCTTCATTTTACATTGTCTTACATAGTAGGACCCCGAATGCTCTTCAATTCAAGGAGGGGATGGTGTGGTGTCGGGGTTTCGGTAACGGTTCCGGTTTGGGAACCGGTTCTTTGGTCGCCAGAGGGCGCTGTACAAATGTATATAGGGGCATGCTTGTGGACATAAAGGGAGAGTTTCCGCCCGGGTCTCGGTCGTGTTACTTTCTCCTCCTTCTCGGCCAGCGCTTCGGGCGCCGGGCCCCTGGCTCTCCGTGCGTCGCGTCCGACGCACGATACAACACCGATCTCCCTGGGCGGTTGAATCCGGAGGTGCCGTCTAGAGCACCGCACGGGCTCGGGCACGGCATTTCACGGCGTTTTAACGGCGTTTTTACGACGGGCCCGGGCCAGGCTCGGGCCTGAAGCTCCGGGCCTGAAGCTCCGGACTTAGGGCCGGACCCAGGTTTGAGGTGGCGGGCTCGGGTCGGGCCAGGCGTGGACTTTGCTCAGTTCTTAAGATTGTTCCAGATACGTTGTGCATACCTACTATATATGTCCACATATTGTTTCTCTAAAGAACGCCTCTTTCATGCGAGGCAAGCTATTTGGAGATGTTTTATGAGGAATAGTTGCTGAACTTCTTTTGCTTCTAGCATATGGGGCTACTTGATAGACTAGGCGCTTATATGGTTAACATCTCACTATACCTTGTTTTATTATTTGCATTAGCTATTATTTTATATCTGGAATGTTATTATGTAATCGCAGTGATAAATGTAACATATGAACTAATATGATAAATTTGTATCTATAACTTATAATCGGAAAAGCGATCCCAGAGCTCCAAGGCAGGGCAACGTTCTTGAACGTTCCCGCAGTACACTGAACGAAAGGCCTGCCTAGAGTCTCATTACAAAGAATCACTATAAAGACACGTTCTTTTTCCCTGGCTCTGTCACGGCTCCCAGTGCTCATGTGACGCGACTTGGACATGTACAGCTTCCTATGCGTGCCCCATTGTCCACGTCTGAACGTTCGTCGTGTTCAGCTGTATGGTGCGACAGCTGCATGATAGTGCCGCAACAGCATCGAAATGTGCATGGATAGCATAGGTCTATTCAGCAAGGTATGGGGTTCATTATGCATGGTAAACATTCGCTTGACGATATATCTGGCTTGAAAAAAGACAGTTACGAATTCCCTGCCGGGTGATGTCCCCTTACCGGGAACCACATTCATACAATCAGTAAGCGCCGAGAAGCTTATTCGAGCCTGTATTACCAAAGTGGAACGAATCCCGAAAACAGATGGCAATCTCTCCGTCCACCTCCGGCCAGTACTACCCGCACAGTCCAGTCACTGCCCCTTCAACAGGTGCAACATCCTTAGCAAGGCATACACCATTATAATAAGAAAAAAAAGAGAGCATAATACAAACCGCTCATAACATACACTGCTGAAACCTTCATAGAGAAGCCCTCATACCTGAGTTTTATAGATCATATTGATGTGTGGCATGACGTTCGGGAACAAGATAAATGAAGCGATGAGCTGGAAAGCTATACTCATTGTGAAAAAGTACGCAAAGACGTCCGAAATTTGCTCCAGTGGGAGAAGTCTGGAAACTACGACTGCCGACGCCTTCACACGTCGCAAGGCAGTTTTTGAGCGCCCCTGCGGCTAGCGCAAGCAGTTGAAGAAACTTAAGGGCGGCAGGATATTTGATGCAACAGTCGGCATCTCTTGATCATTTGTCATTTCGCACAATAACATGTCAGCAAATGAACTGTAAACTATGCCACAAAAAATTGTTTTATTTCATTTTAGTTTATAGATACCCTCAAGGCAAAAGCCTCTGCAGATGAGAGTGAGTAATAAAATAAATGTAAAGGTGACAAGAAATGCAGCAAACAATAAAGACATAAGTCCTTAGGCCCTATAGACTATATATGCAAGCGGTTGTGTGATATACGGAAAAAATTCAATAACCAATACAGTAAAAGCTCGTTAATTTGACTCCCGTTTAATCGAAAAATGGGGATAATTGGGACGTGTTCTCTGGTCTCCACAAGCATATGTGTTGTTTAATGGCACCAAACTCCGGTTAATTCCGCCATGTTTTGCCGCAACGGGGTTCATTTGGATGATCGTCGGAGCGCGCCAAACACGAAGAGCCGCCGATTTGCGACGAAAAGGAGCGAAAATGATGTTCGCGAAAATCGGAAGCGACCGCAGGCCTTCGGAAAAGGCGTGATCACCACACCCACAATCTTACCACAATCGTGTCGTTGACAACCAAGGATTCAGCAGCTGCCGCAAACTTTTGTTTTCGATTGAATACGGCGAGTGCGAACTGCGTGGGGAACGAGTCGGTGACGGCTGGGGTCAAAGCTGAGACAAGGAGTAGTTTCGTTCTGAACGCGTCCCTTTAGAACTGCGTAGTCACCGTCCATGATTGAGTTTGCGGTGCTCAGCAGCTTCGTTTCGAATCAGGACGTAGGCCGCGCGCATCCCTTCAGAACTGCGTGGACACTATCATCGTGCCTTTAGCGACCATGGTTTCGTCGACAACGGACTCGGCACTCAGTAGCTTTGTTTTTGATTCCGGGCGATGCGCGCACAATATCACATGCTGGCATGCAAAACCACGATTTATCAGAGGCGCCGTAGTGGAGGGCTCCGGAAATTTTGACCACCTGGGGTTCTTTAACGTGCACCTAAATGGGACCTGTACCCAGGGGTGCTATGCAGGATGGCCCGAGCTTCTCGGGCACACGAGTTTGCTCCGAGCTCGCACTGCGGCGGTCATGGCACAAAGACAGAGCGGAGCGCGTGATAGCAGCATTGACGAAAATGGCTACATGAACGAGCGTGGCGTCAAAAACGCATGTGGGGCATCTGCGGCGGTAATCAAAGAAACACCGCGTGCGAACACGTCAGCGCCGCCACTCAGTCCACATTTCAACAGAGCAGCGACGTCAGCGTGATTGTCGCGCTATCTTTTTGCCAACCCAGCATTGCGCCTCCCACAGGCGTGTTCGTGGGCGTTCTTCCACTTTCGGGCATGTTCTTTCGTTCCACCCTCAGCATGGAAATTTCCACTCTCGAAGGCAACAAGGGTGCACACGCTGCACTCTCAAGCAGCTCGTTTCGCTTCTATCAAATATTGCGGATAAATATACGGACAGGTTGTCACCAGGGGCGCTCGCATCATTGCGGCAACGCGGCTGTGAGTGGTACGTCGTGAGCGCGGTGAAATTGAATGCGAGGCATCGCAGCCACGTGATGATATAACTTTTATTTCTTCGTGCGTGTGTGCACAGTCTGCGCGATAAAGCTGTAGATGAATGGTGCCGCTCGCTGGCGTTGCGGCGTGAGCACTGCTCCTAGGCAAGCGCAAACGCGGTGGGTGGACCCGATCTTCGCCGCGGGCGTCTGTCAATCAAACTGATTGACGCGTGAACTCAGGGTACAAACTCGTTGATTCTGAGAAGGCCCCAGTTCAACTCGTGACTGTCATGGTGCCAGAGAGAGAGAGAATAAACATCTTTATTTCGCTATTCTTTAAGTGCCGCCTTCGGGGTGGTCTCCCTCTTCCAGGAAACCATAAGCTTTCGCCGAGTCGACAGCCCTCGCCACCAGCTGACGCTGATCTTCGAGGGTGGAGCTGGCTAAGGCTCGCTCCCAAAGCTCAGGTGTGTGGTATGGGTTGGATGCACTAAGAGGTGACTGTGTACAACCCCCTACCATATGGTAAAGCGTGCCCTGTGCTCCACAAAAGTGGCACTGTGGTGAGGACATCTGGGGAGTAAAGTGGTAATTTCTAGATGGGTGGGGAAGCTGTTGGTTTGCAGTGCTCTTAGGATGCGTTCTTGAGCTGCGGTAAGCATTCTGTGCGGGGATGGAAATATTCTTCTTTGCATCCTGTAGTGTGACGTGATGTCCTGATATGAGACAACAGGGTGATGGTGCCAGGGTACTTCCGCACTGCCAGGGGCTCGGTTAGTGAATCCTCGAGCCGTGAGATGCGCCATCTCGTTGCCTGGGATGCCTTGATGGCCTGGTGCCCACACTATCTTTACTCGTCTCTTAGGGGGCCCCTTGTCGATTATTTGCCAAGAAGTTTGGTGAATTATGCCGCTAGAGTAATTGCGGCAGGCTTGTTGACAGTCGGTTATGATGGTGTCTGCGGTGGTCTGTGCGATCGCCAAAGCAATGGCCACTTCCTCAGCGATGATGGGGTTGTCGTTGGGGATAGAGACGCTTGTCACGTGTTTTTCGCCTACGATGACGGTCGATGTTGAGGCTCTCCTGCCAGGGTACATGGCGGCGTCCGTGTAAGCCACTAGTGGATCGTTGCCGTACTGTTTGGTGATGGTTTTAGCCCTTGCAGCCCTTCTTTCTTCATTGTGAATGGGCTGCATGTTTCTTGGTAGAGGTTGAACCAGGATCTGGCTCCTTACGCACTTCGGTAGCAACGCCGTCGTTTTAGGTTGGTGCTGCAGCGGCGCATTAATGCCCAGTCTGTCGAGAATGGTTCGCCCCGTTGCCGTGGTAGAAAGTCGCACCCGTTGATGGGTCAGGTGAGCCTCCACAAGCTCTTCTGTAGTATTGTGAAGCCCTAGCTGCAACAGCCTGTCGGTAGACGTGCTCATTGGCAAGTCCAGAGCTCGCTTGTAGGCCTTGCGCAAGAGGGTGTCAATTTTCTTGACGTCAGTTCCAGTCAAGAGTGAGTATGGCACAGAGTAAGTGACTCTGGATACAACGAAGGCTTGTACGAGGCGCAGTGCGTCCGCCTCTCCCATGCCTCTTGTTCTGGATATTATTCTTCGGAGCATGTGCGTGACTTGCTCGATCGTCGACTTTAGCTTGTTTATAAGGATGGTGTTGGCTCTGTTTTGCTGGAAGTTCATTCCAAGTACCTTAATGCTGGGAGACGGGGAAATTACGTGGCCTTCTAGATGGATGTTTATTGTGGGTGAATCTGGTTTGGGCTTTTTGCCGGGAATGACAACTAGTAGTTCCAACTTCTGAGGGGCGCAAGCCAGTCCGCACCCCTTTGCATAACTGTTGACGACATCAGCCGCGGCTTGCAGCCTCTCCTCCATCTCCCCCATGGAGCCTGTAGAAGACCATACGGTAATGTCGTCTGCGTAAAGCCCGTGTTGTATCCCTGGGATCTCGTTTAGCAGAGGGGCAGTCCAATGAGCGCGATATTAAAGAGGAGAGGAGACACGACCGCGCCCTGTGGGGTTCCTCGACCTCCAATCGGAAAAGCTTCCGTTGCCTTATCTCCTATTTTCAGGACGGCCTTGCGGTCCGTCAAGAAGTCCTTTATATAATTGTACGTCCTGGCACCACAGTTCAGTGAGCTGAGATTGGAAAGTATGGTCGTATGTTTCACATTGTCGAACGCTCCTTTCATATCTAATGCTAGGATGGCCGTGGGTGAGTTACGTGTGGCAGGTGTCATTACCTCTTCTTTGATTTGCAGTAGTACGTCTTGGGTTGAGAGATGTGGGCGAAATCCGACCATCGAATGGGGCAATTTGTTTTCTTCTTCCAGGTAGGCTTGCAGTCTGTCCAATACGATGTGTTCTAGCAATTTTCCTACGCAGGAAGTAAGAGAAATTGGGCGCAAGTTTTCGATGTCATAGGGTTTTCCAGGCTCCGGTATGAATCTCACTTCTGCAGTCTTCCATTCTTGAGGGATTTTGCCGGATTTACAAACTTTGTTGAGATGCTGTGTAAGTTCCAGTATCGACAGGTCGTCGAGATTTGCTAGGATATTATTAGAAATCTGATCTGCTCCCGGGGCCGTGTGTTTGCGGAACTTCTGCACGGCTGCGGTAACCTCCCACAGTTGTATATCCTTGTCCAACCCTGCGTTAGGCTGGCCCGAATACGTTGGAAGGGGTTTCGTGGGTTGCTCCGGCAGATACCTGCGTTTGAGAGCCATTAGGAGGTCATCTACGCTTCCCGGGTACTGGTGTATTACTTTTGCCATACCATGTTTCGATTCAGTTTTTGAATTACAGGGGTTTATCATGTACCGAAGGAGTCTCCAGGCCTTGGCTGTGCTGAGCGAGCCGTGCAGGCTGTCACAGAGAGAATGCCAGTTTTCCTTACACAGTGATGCTGCATAATTTCCTGCTTCCTCCGTGAGCAGCGCAATTCGTCGTTTAAGCCTCTTGTTGTGTTTTTGTCTCTTCCATCTACGTAGCAATCCCCGTCCAGCTTCCCAGAGATGGGATGGTTGTAGATGGTTGTCTATACTGGGAGTGATAGTGTTGGTTTGCAGCACTTTGGTGTGCTTTTTAATGTCGGCCTGCAGCTGTCGCGTCCACTCTAGGACGTCCAGACTTGATTCCGTCTCTGCGGCATTTGATCTGCTGCCTCGCTCTTTCCGGAAGCTCGTCCAGTCTGTGAGCCTGGCTTGGCCTAATCTGACGCTGTAATCTCTGCCCGCAATGGTGGTCGCAAGGAGAGCATGGTCACTTCCTAGGTATTCATCTAGGTGTTTCCATGTTGTGCGAGGTATCTTTCTGGTGAACGTGAGGTCAGGAGCTGTGTCCCTGGTGACACTCGTTCCTATTCGTGTGGGGGTCTTCGGATCAGTTACGAGAGACAAATCGTGCTCCTCTATCAGCGCGTAAAGCTTCTTACCTCGCGGGTTCGAGTAAGCGTAGCCCCACAGCGTGTGAGCAGCATTGAAATCCCCCCGTGACGACCAACTGGTTGTTTCCTGCTTTACGTATGGCCTGTTCCATTACTCTCTGCAGAATTAAGGGCGGGCATTTCGGTCTGCAGTAGATATTCAAGTGGAAGAGTGGTGTCAGCTTTTTTGCACCTTGGGGAATGATTTCGATTAAAATACCGATGGGGGTTGTCTGTTCTAGAGGGTGTTGGATTGCCACGACCTTTTTGCTGACTAAGGTGTGGAGGCTGTTGTCTGCTTCGTTGGTGTATACTTTGTATCCAGGCAGCCTAGCCACGGTGTTCGTTTCTTGTAGTGCAATCACATGAGGTATGGGGTGATCCGTAGATGCTAAGTATTGCGTGAGCGTGCTTTGCTTGTTTTTGTATCCGCGACAATTCCACTGCCATATTGTAATATTCTTCCCTCGAACACTGGATGGATTAGGCTGATCCATCCTGAATATTTGCGGCTGGGCCTGTGGCGAGGTCAGTGTTTACAGTTTTAGTGCCTCTCTTGGCCTTAGACACTTCCATGGCAGTGACCCGCTCCTCCAGTCTCATAAGGTGAGACGTCATTTGCTGTAGTGTTTCGTTACCCTGCTGATTCCGTGCTTGTTGGGCCGCAATAAGCTGCTGTATTTGTTGCTGTGTCTGTTGGTGTTGCTGCTGCATTTGTTGGCCTTGAGCTGCTAGAATAGCCTTGATTTCATCTACCGTACCCTTCGACGCGTGTCTCAGGTAGAGCGGTTGGTTGAGAGTGCGCTGGCGGGGGAGTTTGACTTGTAGAGGTGGTTGGTTTTGGGGTCTTGATGGGTGTGTTGTTTGGACGTGAACGCTTCTCTGGTGGGGGTGAAAGCGCCACGGGAACAGGGCTTCGATTTTCTACCTTAGTAGTCATGTTCTGGAGAGCCGTGCGGAGGAAAGCTAGTTCTTTCTTTAACTGCGTATTCTCTTCCTGCAATCTAGCAACTGTTTGTGTTAGTGAATCCTGAGCTCCGGGAGGTGCTTTCTCAGCCCAGCTCACCTGTAAGGTTGACTGCTGCGAGCTGCTTCCTCCCTGTCCTCTCGGCGTACTGGGTGTCCGTTGTCGAGAAGGAGTCCTCCGCCTCGAGTTGGGACCCTTGCCTGGAGCTACTCCTGTCTTTGGAGGCTCCCCGGGTGGGGTACCTGCTCGGCCTTGAACCGGACCTGGAATGCGCTTGCCCTTTCTGCAGCCGCGGCGAAGGGGACCTGGGGCGCTGGGCCGGCGACGAAGACGGTTGGGCAGCAGGCTTAGTCCGATACACTGGCGGAAGGAACCGTTTCGGGCATGGTTTAGCGGCCGTGGTATGAGCACCGCCACACAATCCGCATTCTGGGTGGCACTCATGCTGCTCTCCGGAGAGAGTCACACCACAGTCTTTGCATCTCGGAGTTTCCGGAGGGTTCGGGCAGACGTCTGCGCGATGACCGGACTGGTGGCACGTTGTACAGTACGCTACCGTGCGTTTGTACAGGTAGCATCTGGTGAGCACTCTATGTACGTAGATATAAAACGGTACTTTTTTTCCCTTGAAGGTGATTACTAGGGCGGAGGAGCTGCCCAAGCGGCGCAAGGAGAGGACTTCGTAGCCCGGTGCCTCGATGATCGCCCAGACCTGCTCGACGGAGCAGTCTATTCCGATATTGTAGATTACCCCTTTGCAGGAATAGTCCGGCGCGACTGGGTAGACCGCGACTTCGTACGTGTTTCCTCCAACGCTGATCTTCTGTAGCGTTTCAATAGCTTTTTCTATGGCAGGGGACGGAGTGCTCGCGACGATGACGTTTTGTTCTTTGTCGATGCGAAGTTGGAAGGGCTTGGGGCTGTTTGGAATACCGGCCTCGCGGGCGATGGCGGCTGTCAGATGCATGGGGTTGATTTTAGCCAAGGGACGTCCGTTCCGAGGGCGGATCCCCACCTTGTAGTCTTCTGTCGGAAGCGGTGGCTGTTTAGGCTGACGAGGCCCTGAGCCTCGGCGGAAAGGCGACTTGGGTGGCGCTTGGTCTGGGGCTGTCACTGAGGGGCGTTGCGGCGGAGGCGAGCGGCGGTTTGCCCGGCGGGTGACTTCAATCCACGGACTCGAGATGCTCTCGTCGTCCTCTTCGGGAATAGTGGCGTCCCGCACGTCGTGCGAATCCATTGTTTCCTCCTCGGAGCTGCCGACGGACAGCTGGTGGGCGTCTGCGGGGGGCGTATCCTGATGCGAGGCAGCCATCGGCGCGGCGGCGGCTGCCGATGTTTGTCGTAGGCTTATCGGCCCTTCACCGCCTCAGAGTTTAAAGTGGCCGTAAAAAATAAAATACCGGGCTTACAGCTTTAAACTTGGTGTACTTTTGATCCTGGTGATCTTGCAAACGCGATGCAGTAGTCCAAGTTGGTCCACGGGGTGATTTCCCACCGGTAATTCGGGTTTTCACCGGAGCCGATGTTATTTCCATCCGATGCCACAACACCGGAACCGGAACACCCTCATGGTGCCAGTGTGACTGTCAAAGGTTTCATGCGGTGGACGCTAAGCAGCAGCTTCTTTGCATATAAAATAATTTGGTCAGCCTTTACTACTTGTGCAAGGCTGGAGCCATAGAGGAGCTTGTGATCACTTAGCTTCTTCCAGCGTTTTAAGTCGGTCGTCTACTCAGTCTGCTCGGTATACGCTTCGAAGTAAAGAACGCATCAGCTCCGTCTTAATTTTGATTATACTAATTAGGCAGGACTTAATTACCAAATATTGAACAGTTTTGTCCTGATTGGTAAGGTTTTAATTAAAACGACAATAATTACCTCGGGTGCAATTAGCATGATCTTAATTATATACAGCTAATTAACATAAACCTAATTCGCATTATTTTGATTAGCATCATATTATTAAGGTCTAATTAGGATGACTTTACTTAGCGTGCTTATAATTAACGTCGCGTTAATTAGCATGGAATTAGCGCGGTCATAGCTTTACAAGGCTTCATTAGCATGGTCTTAGTAAGGTATGGCTTAATTAGCTCGATCTCAGCATGCCTTGGCTTAATTAGCTTGTTCATAGCATCTCTTGACTTATTTAGCTAGGGGTACCGCCCAGCCACTTAGCTAATCAGCCGGGCGCACGTCCTCGGGCAGCGAGCACACCATGAAGGGATGAAGAGGGCGCGCGCCAGTCGGCAACGCCCAAGAATGCGCAGGCTGACCATAATGATTGTACACGTGGCCTCGGGTTTAGCTACGGTCGCGATATTGTAAGGTGCTCGGCCGGAACTAATCTCAGAGGCCACCGTGCTAATTATTCTAAAGGATACTTAGTACAGACATTAAAAGCTTCAAAACGAATTTAAACAGCCCCTGCCTTTAAAAAATATCATCAGTAAACCTTTCTGGCACTTATATTGCATGGGTGCACTTCTGCACTCAGTGGAACGACAAACAAATGAAAGAAGATGCCTCTGGTTTGAAAACACCGCCCCATTTTGTCGACCGTCCTTGACGTGACGCTGCGTTCCATCGTAACCAATGGAACGCAGCGCGCGCTGAAAGGGTGGATCTGACCTTTTCGTACTGTTGGCTCGTTCAAAAGGGGGTGTCGCCAGAGGTCGGAAAGATCCCGAGTTTCGCCAAGCTCGGGCCACCCTGCATAGCACCCCAGGCCTCAGACATTTTCGCCTGCATCGAAGATGCACATGCTGGCATGCTGTCACATGCAGTCCGTATCATGGCATAAAACTCGCCTGCTTTGACAAGGCACAAGATTCAACGCCTCTGTCGTGCGGTGGACCAAAAATTTGACAAAAAATTATGCAGAAAAAATCTGTTTGCCTTTCAAAAGAAAGCGGAAAGTTCGTGAGGTGCAGGGTAGGGGCAGTTTATTTATTGCCCTTATCATGCGGTCGTGTATATATAAGTCAGACTGGCCGATGCATTAACACTCGCCTTAATGAACATAAGAAGTTATTGGATAATAGCAATCACTCCCACCTAGCCGAGCATTGCAGGAACTGCGAATGTCATCCTGTGTGGTGTGACAGTAACATTTTGTTTTATCACAAAGACAGGTTAACTCGGGAAATAGTTGAAGCCTTTCATATCAGAAGGTGTGCTGATAAATGCGTCAGCAACCCATCGATTGTACAACAGACAAGGAGTTCACCTTTTTGAGTCGTACTTGACATTTACATTCTGCTGCACGTTGTAGATACCACGTCTGAAAGGTTACTGTCATGATGTGTTTTCTTTTGTTTTACTTGTTTTGTTTGTTTCATTCTTTTTACACACATGCACTCTTGAGCTACCCTGGGTTATATATTTCGTGTTCTTCCTTCAATAAACTGAGTTGTGAGTTCGCGCCCGTTTGTCTTCTCGCCTTTCGTTTTTGTCTATTGTGTGCGCGCCGAAATGTTTCCAATAATGAAGCTCCTATAGCCGGGGCTATGTCCCTGGTGCCGTGTACACTAGATGGCAATGACGATGACGCTGCCATCATGTCAGCGTCATCGGCTGTACGCTAGTTCGCATTGCTCCCGCTAGAAGCGCAGCTGTGCTGCCGCGCTAGTGCGATGACGATGACGCTGCCATCCCATCATGTCAGCGTCATCGGCTGTGCTACAATTGAAAGGGCGCCCACAAGATGGCGCGCCGCCATCTTCGCCGGGGGGCTCAGTCAGCGAACATCTACACGCAGCTACTCATCATGCCCCAGGGGCAAAACCATAGGCGCGGCTAGTCCCACACATGATGTCCCGTTACGATCTATGGTGCATCTCGTACGACTGTAAGCATCCCACCATCATCAGAGGGACCTGTATCGACATTGCCACGTACTTCACTAACCACAATGATGTAATCTTCAAAGGGAAACGGGTCACAGAGCTCATTGAAAACAACCATTATTTCTGGTCCATAAAGTAGAATATCATTATGTACGATTATATATAAATATGTTTCACGTCTTTACATGATGTGTCGGCGAATGTTTCACGGTTTTACCGATAAGCGTTGGAGCTTTGTCCTACTCATCAGCATTCACTTCGTGGAGATGGCCTGGAGTTTTTTTCAGGTTCCTCGGGCTGACCATCGGGTTTGAGCGTTTGAAGGCCACCAGTTGCCACCCCTGCGCCGACGGAATGATCGAGCGCTTCTACCGACAGTTCAAGGCAGCCATCATGTGCCATCTGGACTCAACCTGGCTCGAGGCCATCTCAGCCGTCATCCTAGGTCTTCGCGCCACCTTCAAGCTGGGCATCCAGGCTACACCCGCAGAGCTCGTCTACGGGGAACCACTCCGTCTCCCAGGCGAATTTCTCGCTGCACGGCCATCCAACACCGCGACGTCAGATCCCACCGACTTCGTCGCCCGGCTCCGTCGCACTATCGCCGCTCTCCGCCCGTCACCTGTTGCTCACCACTGCAAGACTGCACCTTTCGTTTTCAAGGACATAGGCGGAGAGTTTTCATTTTCCCGGAGGAGGCCGGGCCCCCGACTTGCTCTTTCATACTTCTCTCTCTCTCTCTCTCTCTCTCTCTCTCTATATATATATATATATATATATATATATATATATTTATATATATATATATATATATATATGTGTGTGTGTGTGTGTGTGTGTGTGTGTGTGTGTGTGTGTGTGTGTGTGTGTGTGTGTGTGTGTGTGTGTGTGTGTGTGTGTGTGTGTGTGTGTGTGTGTGTGTAAGAGAGAGAGAGTCCGACTCCAATTAAACAATTTAATATAACTTTAGTCTCAGCTGCCGGCACCGCGACATCATTATGAAGATCTGTAGTGGGCAGACTCGAGCTTTATTTTTTCCATTTGCCCAAAGAAATCTATCGACATCGTAACGCTTGTCTCAAAGCAACAAAGGCCGCCTGCTACTCGCTGACTCCGTCGCATAAAATATATTCATGGAGACGGCCTTGGTTCGATTCTCACTCAAACTGAAGGTATTTATTGTTTATTTTATTTGCATCTCGATTTTTCCGTCATGGACCAAATGATGATTTTATGCTCACAAACAACGACACTGACGCCGTCGCCGACACCAGAATTCCTGCGATGTGAGCTATTTAATGTTATCGCTTTAAAAGAAGCGGCCATAAACAGTCCTTGTAAAATAGCTGCAACACAGGACGGCCAACAGTCCGTTGTGAATGCACGGGGACCTAAGCCAAGATCTTAAAAAATATACGGGTCGGCGCCAGGGGGGCTCGGCCCCCCATGAAGTAGTCCCGTGGGGACCCGAGCCCCCCAGCCCCCCCCCCCCATACTCTCCGCCTATGTAAGGATGTGGCAACATGCACGCAGGCTTTTCTCCGCGACGAATCTGTCCGAAGACCTTTCCAGCCACCCTACATTGAAACCTACCTGATCACCCATCACAACAACAAAAGAATTGGCAGATCCCAAGTGCCATGGAAATTGATGTTATGCGATGCATGCGGAGGAAAGGTAACTGGCTTGCATAGGTAGGCAAAACTTGTGGAGCTCACTCAGACTCACTCATGAAATATATTTTGCACTTAGCACTCACTCGGACTCAGACTCACGAACATTTTCTTCAGCCGGACTCACTCGGACTCACACTCACGAAAATTTTCTTCAGTCGGACTCATTCGGACTCAAACTCACCAAAATATTAATCACCCGGACTCACTCATACTCACGGCTCGATTGAGTCTGAGTGAGTCTGAGTGAGTCGACTCATGAGTCCGTTAGCCTAGAATTATCTTTTTCGACCATGGTGTCAATGCTCTATAACACCAATATCTTATGTAATCGGTGCTCTTTTTTTTTTATTCGAAAGACTGCCCTTTGGCATAACAAACGTGCATAACACGAGAGGCTCATCACACATAAACGAATAAGTTGAACTCGTGCATAAAGTTCAACAAGAATCGGTGAAATGGTCCTCTTATCCACCCTTGTAAGTCCGGAGGGCACCCGGGACGGTGACCGGTGGCTCTGAGATGACGAAGGCGTGCTTGCTCTAGGCCCGGACACGACCAGAACAAGTGTGTCACGTCTACTGCAGTTACAGGAGCGTCACAAAAAGGGCATGTGGTTCCATACGCTGCGCGGTAGTGTTGCGGCCAGTGGGCGGTCACTGCCGGCGTAAGGGCAACCCCAACTCGAAGTCTCCGAAGCGCCACCTCCTCTAAGCGAGTAAGCCCACCAGGGAGGTCAGAACCACACGGTGGTATGAGTGCTGGTGTGGTGCCTCGGAGACATTCCTTTTGGCGTAGCAGTTTTCCGCAGTTATCTTCGGGGAATTGCGGCAGCGGGTAAATTATGGCAGGGGACCGACTGGCAGAATCCGCCTCTAGCTGACCAGACACTGCCGCGCGTGGAACCCATTCGATGCGTATCGTTGTGCCGATGGTTCTTGCCAGCTGATGAATGACATCTGAAAGCGCCGTCGATCGGGCCACGCGACGGATGTCGCGAATTGCTTCCGTAGAATCGGTGCGAAGAACAAGCAGGGTAGCGCTCCGCTTCAACAAAACGCCTCAACGCGTTAAGGCCGTCCCGTAGAGCGGCGAGTTCAGCAAGGTATGCCGGTGGTTCAGGGTCAGCTGCATACGTGCATGTTTGTCCTGCTTGGGGCAGTTTTGGGCACACCAGTGCGGTGTGAACCATGCCGTTGGTGATACTGGCATCGACATATCCTACAAGGATACCTGGTGTGTTGTCGGTGCAATTAAGACGAGAGACCATCGCTGTCGCCTGGCGAGGAATCGGGCGATGAAGACGGCCAAGTGGCTTGTTATCCGTGAGCTGTACGCGGTACCACGGAGGAGTAGTGGCGGAAACGATGGGAATGGGTACTGCACATCCCATGTATCGAGCTAACGCAGCCACGGTGGGAAATGTCGACAATTTTAGTGCACGTGCAGAACGCCGCTGATGTACCAATTCATCAATCGTGTTAAGTTGTGCCTCTGCTTGTAAATTCGGAACCATCGTCATGCGCGGAAGCCCAGTGATCGCACGCATAGCTTCATGATTAATACTTTCAAGACGGGCCCATTCTGCTTTTGTTAGATGGTGGAATTGGGCTTGGTATACAGGGCGTGGCTGAAGTACAGCCTTAACAAGGTGGCGTGCCATTGTGGTGCGTGCACCGCCCGATTTTCTGGCAATCCGACGTCTTGGCGCTATTTGATATGTACCTTTGAATGTTATCACTAAGTTTACACTATGTACCTTTGAATACTAGTTATGAGTGATCGTAAACCAGTAAGGTCATTTTGCTCGAAAGAGATGACAAGATATATTTATCAAGTTCCTTTGAAGAGTTGGCAGAGGTGGGGGGGGGGGGGAGGTCAAGGAACTCCCCTACGTAATTCCCCACCTCTGATCAATAAATATTGAAATGGTATATAAAACACATTGCTTTGGAATACGTGTGAGTAGACGTGAGTACAAACGTGAATCCAGGCAAGTCTGATAGTAATGTTGAAGATGAGTAGATATCACTATAGGTCGGCATAAAAAAGTGGAACTCACTCAGACTCACTCAAGAAATATATCTTGCGCTTTGGACTCACTTGGACTCAGACTCACCAAAATTTTCCTTAGCCGAACTCACTCGGACTCACACTCACGAAAATTTTCTTCAACCGGACTCACTCGGACTCATGGCTCAATCTGAGTCTGAGTGAGTCCGAAGTGAGTCACTTGGACTCAGACTCACCAAAATTTTCCTTAGCCGAACTCACTCGGACTCACACTCACGAAAATATTACTCGCCCGGACTCACTCAGACTCATGGCTCAATCTGAGTCTGAGTGAGTCCGAAGTGAGTCGACTCATGAGTGAGTTCGCCGACCTATGCTGGCTTGTAATTTTTTATTGAGCGAAACGTTACGAAATGACGCTAAAGATACGTGCAAATGTTGTACTCACAGACATATGCTGAGCAGTCACATATGTTTCATATAACGAGTTATTTACAGTTGCGTAACGATGCATACAGAAACATAGGTATCACCAACACCAGAAGTGGTAAGCTGATATGTAGCAATTGTGCTTGAGAGGATGGTAGCCATGGGTAGTGCTTCGTCGACCAACTACAGTGAATGGCAGTCAAGTACACAATTGACGTTAACCCGACATGACGCCTGCCTCATAGGAGTACATATGTAACGTTTATAACATTAGATAGCCAGCACTGCAACCACAATTGACGTTTCACCAACATTGCTCCTGCATAGGGTCTTTTTCCAAAGCAGTTCCGAGACCTGGCATGGCTCTGTGGTAGAATACTTGATTGCCACGCCGATTGCTTGGGTTCGATTCCTGCTGGGACCCTGATATTTATTATTTGCATTCGTCGGCTCAACGCTGCCGACGTCAGTTTTAACGCTCTCGCATTTAAATTACCAATCTCTGTCCTCGCCGTTCCTGGGTAGACATAGATTGTCAAACACCTGTGGCGCATACCCGCATACCGAGGCCCGTGGAATACGGGTATGAGCCAAACGTGTCAGGAGAAATGATTTTGACGACGTACGCGATGGTATTTTCACGTTATTCATGTCACGACCAGCCAGGCATATTCGTCAAATCCTCTTACCCTCCCATACAAATTTTGGTCTACACCAAGTTAAGGAGGCGATCACGAGAGCATCCAGACGTAGGCGGATAGATAGATAGATAGATAGATAGATAGATAGATAGATAGATAGATAGATAGATAGATAGAAACGCAAAAGTTCTTACAATACGCAAACAATTCTTCGCATTTAAAACGTCACCCTGTGCGTGAACGGCAACGATGTCCGCGTTTCTATTGAGCGGCTAAAGACAGCATACATCCCTTCCGACGAACAGGAAAATGACAGTCCTTCCACAGGCGTCTATCAACAACCGCCGACGTCGCAGCCCGTTTTTGTCATAGCACGCTATGGACGTCGGGTACGCTTGTGGATTTCTATAAGCCCTGGGGGCCCTCCAGTCCGCAGGGGGTGATGTGGCTGCACACTCTGCGCATAAATCGGCGCAGCCTCCACCTCGTCATCTTCTAGCCCGACGTGACACGGTTGCACGCTGCACCACGTCTCGGATAAGCGATAGCACCACTGGAGGATTACGTCACCGGTAGTGGCTACAAAACCACATCTTGCTTCGCTACCCAGACGAGCATTGCGTCAGAATGCTCGCCCGATACATCTGCTAATGGAATATACAGTTAGGTTCTTATGATGGTATTCGTCCTTCCGTCCACCCGACATCCCACAGTGCCACCGCTACATACGCGTCAGCACATTTACAGACCATTTCCGTCTTTCCTTCCTTCCCTCCTGTGATGAGTGGAACAAAACGTGAGGACGACGACGAAGGTGCGGCGCCGAGCGCGTGTGATTTGGAGCCAGCACTGCGCGTGAGGCCAGCGAATCAGCTGGTGACTTGTGTTGTACCATCGAGGTGGTGTGCCACGAATGGGCCACGTGTGGAGGATACATTGCTAATTGTTTGGTGGCTGGGGACGAGCCGAAGCAGCGGCAGACACAAGACAGCGGGCCGAAGCGTCGGACGCTGGCGATCCAGGGTCCAGCGAGGGAACGCGGCCGTCCGTGCTGCTGCCGCCCAAGCATCACCTGGGGCGGCGTCCGGCACGAGTACTGCATCTCGGGGCGCGGCCTGGCCTGCTGTTCTCTTCCTTGCCGAGGGCATCGCGGATCTCGGCGAGGCGTCTCCGCGGCCAGCTGTACAGCCCAGCAACGAGCGTGGCCTGGGTAATGGTCACGTTTGCGCCGAGCATCGCGACTCGACGCAAGCTGTGAGCTGGGCAGGCTGCCCATTCCCTGCACGTAGCACTGTCTCTCCATGCGGGTTGACTGCTTCGTAGTCGGACCCACGCCGTCAAGCTGCATCGCCGCCATGAGCGTCGCCCACCGAGACGCACCCAGCTGCTCATCGCCTTTCGCCGCCTCCTGCTCCTGCATCTCATCGTCTGTCGCAGCGTCCGCCGTGCCGACCATCGCACTGTTAGGTCCCCGAACTTTGTTCTTTGAACTCGCATTCGTTGTTTCCTTCGTTTAGGTTAGACTGACTATGTTCCTCTTTTTCTTAACGCCTTTTCATAGTTGTTCTGCGTTCTGTCATAAACGTTGTGTGTCTTTTAACCACGTCGTCTCTCTGAGTCCACTTCCTCTTCGCACGGCACGCGTAACAAGAGTGACGATAGTCCATCATTTTCTTTACACTTACTTTTTAGATGCGAAGCATCTTATGCTCGGGGCTCTGTCCGTCCGCCGTCCCGCGTCCGGCCACTTTCATGAAGTAGGGAAGCACCCATTATGCGAACCAGAACACTGTAGTAATATGAAGGCCGTCAACCACTACTACAGTCACCAGAGTCATGGCTTAGAGCACAGAGAGGCTGCTTAGCAATGGCTAGGCAAGTGGTGTCTGTCGCCCAGGTTGACCCCATTCCTTGAGTCATGGCCGAGAGCACAGAGAGGCTGCTTAGCAATGGCTAGGCAGGTGGTGTTTGTCGCCCAGGTCGACCCCATTCCTTAATCTTGCTTGCATGTGTTTGGAGGGGGGCTTAGTCCGTCCCGCGTCCCACACCACCACAGCGCATGTGCGTCCCCTCCCCCTCTCTCTCTCCTACGCTCACCCCCTTTCTCTCCTCTAGGAATCTTCTACTCTACGGGGCGGCCCCCCGCGTCCCACAGCGCGTCCCTTTCCCTGTGCTCTCCTACGCTCACCCCCTTCCTCTACTCTAGGAATCCTATACTCTACGGAGCTGCTTCCGCGTCCCACAGCGCATGCACGTCCCTTCCCCCCTCTCTCTCCTCTTCTACGATCCCCCCGTCCTTTCCTCTAGGAATCCTCTACGCAGCGGCGGGCACGACAGGTGGTGTGACAGCTGCATACTTCGCTGGGGGGCGCCACGGTAGTTCCGCGGTATGAAAATGACGGAACGCGCGCCTCATTCTCTCCTGCGCAGCGTCGCGATGAGCGCCCGGACCGCTGCCGCGAAATGAGAGTGGCGACGTTCCTCCCGCTCAAGCTAATTATCTCCCCCGCTGCTTCGCATCCACACATGGTTCCCTTTAGCGGGAGATGGGGGAAGTTTTTGTTAACGATCTGCCTTCAACTGTTAATGTTGGATGCAGGTTATTTGCAGATGACTGCATCCTGTTACAAAGTAATCAACTCTCACGATGATCATATCACCTTAAATACGGCCTTAGAAAGAGTTTCAGCTTGGTGCAGTGATTGGCAAATGCACATCAACGAAAAAAAGTCCGCATTCTTATCCATAACTAGAAAAAAAGCACTCATCCAGATTTAGTTACGTCATTAATTCAGCTACCCTTTCTAAAGTCCCCAAAAATAGGTATCTAGGCTCATATTCATTACAAAACATCATCTGCGCTAAAAAGACTGTTATTTATAAAAAGGCGGTTACAGCAAGTAGCACAAGACACAAAGTTACTGGCCTATAATACACTTATTCGACCATAGAAGTATCTACCGGGGGGGGCAAGGGGGGCGAGCCCCCCCACTGAGCGAAAAAGTTAGGGGGGCGGAGCCCCACTTTGACAGTGGTCACTTCCGGCTGCACACTGGGAAACCATCGACTGAGGAGAAGCATTACTTCTAATCAGCAATCATTTAATTATATACTGAAATTCGTGTTCCAGTTCTGCTGTGAAGATTGTCCGCCGCGGTGGTGTAGCGGTTACGGCGCTCGGCTGCTGACCCGAAGGTCGCGGGTTCGATCCCGGCCGCGGCGGTCGCATTTCGATGGAGGCGAAATGGTAGAGGCCCGTGTACTGTGCGATGTCAGTGCACGTTAAAGAACACCAGATGGTCGAAATTTCCGGAGCCCTCCACTACGGGGTCTCTCATAATCATATGGTGGTTTTGGGACGTTAAACCCCAGATATTATTATTGCTGTGAAGATTGTGTTCCCTCTATCACGACCACGCACGGTAGATTCTCTGCGGTGCTCTACAGCATTTCAGAAAAGGCCATCGCTGAGCGAGGGGCGGGGGGGGGGGGGCTATAGCTATAAAATGGGCTATAGCCCATTTTATAGCCCATAAAAGCGGCCACATGCCTGTAATTCTTTTCATTCTGACGAAGGCCGTGCCACGGCCGAAACGTAAACCAGTAAAAAAATATTCAATTTTCGTAAGTGTGCTCCTTCATTTCTTGACTATATGTGCACCGGACCCACAGAACTTTCTGAATCATATATATATATATATATATATATATATATATATATATATATATATATTGTCACGGTATAATGTGACAGAAACCTGCAACTGGGGTCCGCAGAACGTCAGGCTGGTCCGATCACTGACAAAGCGAACTCATCGTCCTTTTTCTCGAGCCTATCTTCATCGTCTTTTTTCTACAGCGGCACATACAATTCTGCCAGCAACGATACCGCGTAATACAAGCCACGCTCGTGGCATTACCCTCCCCTCAGAGAGCATCGTCCCGATGCGGGTGCATGATTACGGGAGAAAACACACACACATAAGGTCACATGATGGAACGGTGGCGTAGTGTTCACAAGGTCACGCATAGGTTTAACGAATAGTCAACGTTGGTAGAATGGTTTCATCCTGGAAACGTGGACGATGTCTGGCTGCTGCGAACGACGTGATCGACGAGCTGTATTTTCGGGAAGAACTTCGTAGTTCACTTCGCTGAGGCGCCGGAGAACTCTGTAGGGACCAAAGTAGCGGTGCAATAACTTTTCCGAACGGCCCCGTTGGCGAATGGGGGTTCACAGCCATACTCGATCGCCGGGTTGGTAAATAACCTCGCGATGACGAGCATTGTACCGCTGGGAGTCGATGCATTGCTGGTTATTAATTCTTTCGAGTGCGAGCTTGCGAGCTGCGTCCGCGAGTCGGATGAATTCGTTCGTGTTGACACTAACGTTGCACCTGTCGGGTAGGAGCATGACATCCAGCATAGTGGTTGCCTCCCTGCCGTGGAGCAACCGGAATGGTGCAAAGCCAGTAGTTTCTTGAACAGCAGTGTTGTAAGCGAACGTGATGTATGGCAGAATGTCGTCCCAGTTTTTGTGGTCTCTATCAACGTACATGGAAAGCATGTCGGTGATCGTCTTGTTTAGTCTCTCAGTAAGCCCGTTGCTTTGTGGGTGGTATGCAGTAGTTTTCCGGATGGGTGGTTCCACTTAGCTGCAGGACATCCTCCATCATCTGGGCGGTAAAAGCTGTTCCGCGGTCAGTTATTACAACTTCTGGCGCTCCGTGGCGGAGAACGATGTTCTTCATGAAAAAGTGGGCAATCTCACTGGCGGTGCCTCGTGGTAAAGCCTTCGTTTCACAGTATCGTGTCATGTAATCAGTGGCGACGACGATCCAGCGATTGCCATCGTGAGACTTGGGGAAAGGTCCGAGCAAGTCCATACCAATCTGTTGGAATGGTTGTGTTGGCGGAACAATGGGCCTTAGAAAACCGGCTGGGCGGTGACGTGGTGCTTTACGGCGCTGGCATTGACGACACGTTTTTACGTAACGCTTCACGTCCTTTGTGAGCCTTGGCCAGTAGTAGTGCTGGCGAATCCGGGCCAAGGTGCGCGTGAATCCCAAGTGGCCGGACGAAGGCTCATCGTGGCAGGCCGATAAAATATCCGCACGTAGCGTGGATGGAACAACGAGCAGGTATTCAGTCGCGTATGGGTTGAAGTTCTTCTTATAAAGAACATTGCTGCGAAGACAAAAGGATGATGGCGAACGCGCGAATGCCCGTGGAGGATGCGAATTGCCGGCCTTCAAGATATTCGATGAATTGTCGAAGCTCGGAATCGTTCCTCTGTTGTTGCGCCAAGTCAGATGCACTGATAGTGCAAAGAAAGCGACCGTCGATGTCGTCGTCAGTTGACGTCGTTGTCAGTGGAGCGCGCGAAAGGCAATCCGCATCTGTGTGCTTCCGTCCAGACTTGTAAACGATTGTTACATCGAATTCTTGAAGGCGTAAGCTCCACCTGGCCAGACGTCCTGAAGGGTCTTTGAGATTCGCCGGCCAGCAGAGCGCATGATGATCTGTAACAACTCTGAACGGGCGGCCATAGAGGTACGGTCGGAACTTTGCTATCGCCCAGACAACAGCTAGACATTCCTTCTCCGTGGTCGAGTAATTCGCCTCCGCAGGAGATAATATCCGGCTAGCATAAGCAATAGCACGTTCGACGCCGTCTTGCCATTGGACGAGGACTGCGCCAAGGCCGATGTTACTTGCGTCGGTGTGCAATTCAGTGGCGGCATCTTCGTCAAAATGTCCGAGTAAGGGCTGAGTCTGGAGGCGCTGCTGAAGTTCGGAGAAAGCGTCTGTTTGCTTGGGGCTCCACACAAAGGGAACATCTTCTTTCGTCAGACGGGTCAGTGGCTCGGCTATGTTTGAAAAATTTTGCACAAAACGCCTGTAGTATGCGCAGAGGCCCAGGAATCGACGCACATCACGTTTGTTGGTAGGTGGCGGAAATGCAGCAACAGCCAATGTCTTTTCTGGGTCCGGACGAATACCATCGTGGCTGACAAGGTGGCCGAGGAACTTCAGTTCGTCGTAACCAAAATGGCACTTCTCTGGTTTTAAGGATAGGCCTGCCGCACGAATTGCAACAAAGACAGACTCAAGTCGCTCCAAATGCTGTTCGAACGTTGGTGAAAATACAACGACGTCGTCCAAATAAACAAGACATGATTCCCACTTAAGGCCTGACAGCACTGTATCCATCATTCTTTGGAACGTCGCGGGAGCGGAGCACAGACCGAATGGCAGTACTTTAAATTCGTACAGGCCATCAGGGGTTATGAATGCTGTTTTTTCGCGGTCGCGCTCATCGACTTCGATCTGCCAGTAGCCGCTACGTAAATCCATTGAGGAGAAATATCGGGCATGTCGAAGGCGGTCTAGTGAGTCGTCAATGCGTGGAAGAGGGTAGACGTCTTTCTTAGTCACTTTGTTAAGTTTGCGGTAATCCACGCAAAATCGAAGAGTGCCGTCCTTTTTTACGAGGACGACGGGGGATGCCCATGGGCTGGTCGAGGGTTGAATTACATCATCGTCGAGCATCTGCTTCACCTGTGAGCTTATCGCCTCTTGTTCCTTTTGCGACACTCGGTAGGCGTGCTGACGGACCGGCCGTTCAGTTGCGTCCGTTATAATGCGGTGCTTCACGGTCGGTGTTTGCTTTATTTTTGAAGTTGGTGCGAAGCAGTCGCTGAACATACGTAAAATACTACGTATTCGCTCCTTCTGCGCAGACGAAAGCTTCGGATTGACGTCAACACTATTGGCCACCGCGGGGTCCCCTTGTACGGCTGCGGATATCGGAGCAATCGTTAAACATGCTTCCTTGCCAATGGTCTCGAAGTGAGCGATCGCCGTTCGCTTTGTCAAATGCTGGTATTCGCCGCTGAAATTCGTGACCAGGAGTTCAGTCATCCGGTGCTTCAACTGGATTATGCCGCGAGCGACGCAGATTTGCCGAGCCAGGAGCACGGGCAGGTTTGCTTCGGCGATACCACTACTACTATTATCTATGTCGCTCTCTACAGTTACGAACATACTGGTTCTCGGCGGAAGTGTGATGCCGTCGGCGACAATACGAAGCGCTGTTCTCTGCGTAGCGGTATCTCTCGGCATCTGGTCATGGTCGTTGGCAAACGTGACGAGCAGTTCTCGAAGGTCAATAACAGCTCCGTGCTCGCGCAGAAAATCCATGCCGAGGATGACTTTTCGGGAACATTCGCGCAACACGATGAAAGAAGCGACGAACGTTGACTCACGGATTTGCAGTCTGGCAGTGCATCTCCCGATCGGTGTCAAGAGGTGACCTCCTGCTGACCGGAGTTTCGGTCCATGCCCCCCAAGGAGTGATCACCTTCCTCAGTTCAGCGACAAGTTCAGCGCTGATAACAGAGTAGTCGGCGCCAGTGTCCACCAGAGCAATTACCGGGTGATTGTCGATAAGAATAGAAATGTCGGCAGAAACGCGTTCGTCGTCGGTGGGAGATGTCGGTGAAAAGGAATCGTCAGAGGTCGGCGGACTGGTCGGGGGAGGTTGTTTTAACGATCGCTCAGCAGCGGCCCCACCCCCGGAGGTCGCTGTTCCTAGTTTCCCCGGCGTGGGCTTGGGGACCTAGGTGATCGTCCCGCAACGACGTCGGCGAATGAGTGTTGACCCGGTGATGTGGAACGTCGGGGAGATGGAGAGCGAGACTGGTGTCGCTGATGGTTCGAGGACTGAATACTTTCCAGGTACTCTGCGATAGCGCGGGGCCGTTCACCGTCACGAGGTCGACGGGCATCTGGCCGAAAACCAAGAAGACCCATGCGTCGGTACGAACAGTCGCGGTACAGGTGACCTGGCTCACCACAGTGGTAGCAAAGGGGCTGATTGTCAGGAGCGCGCCACACAGTAGACTTCCGCACATTAACTCGCGGGTTCTCGTAACGCGACGGGACCGAGAAGTACTGCGTCGCCGGCAGGCTGTACGTCGGGGGGGGAATGGCTGACCGCAGGCGCAGGTGTGCGTACAGCTTCCGCGTACGTGAGAAAAGGAGCTTCGGCTGGCGGCGTCACCAACGGTTGTACCAGCTGCCGTACCTCTTGGCGGACGACGTCAGTTAGGGCAGCTACTTGGGGCTGGGGAGACACCGCGTGAAGTTTTTGCAGCTCCTCGCGTACAATGCTGCGCACAAGCTCCGTGAGATCTCTGACGGTCGTGGCGTCGAGTGTTGCCGCAGATGATGACAGGCAGGCGAGGCTGTTCGGCCGCTCATACTGCGAAGACCGCTGCCTTAGCATTCGCTCCATCGTTGTAGCTTCACGAAAGAATTCCGCTACGGTACCAGGTGGGTTGCGCACGAGCCCTGCAAATAGCTGCTCTTTTACGCCCCGCATCAGGAAGCGTACCTTCCTCTCTTCCGCCATTGCGGGGTCAGCTCGCCGGAACAGCCGAGACATCTCCTCAACGAACATCGCAACGCTTTCGTTCGGTCTTTGACTCCTTGAGTTGAGAAGGCGCTCTGCTTGTTCTTTTCGGTCAGGACTTCCGTACGTGTTCCGCAGCTGAGTACAAAACTCCGGCCAGGTTGTTAAGGCAGCCTCATGGTTCTCATACCAAATGCGCGCCGAGTCCTCGAGGTAGAAGTAGACATACCCGAGCTTCCGACGGTCGTCCCACTCGTTGGCGACGGCGACTCGCTCGTATTGGTCCAGCCAGTCTTCAACGTCCTCGAAGGCGTAGCCATGGAACGGCTTTGGAGTTCGAAGGGCGTTGAAAAGCCATGGAGCAGGCGGTGTCGCGGTCTGCGGAGTCTGGGTTGTTGTAAGTGGTTAGAAGGAAAAGGAAATAAGGCACCTAATTTCTGCAGCCCTATAGGGAGCACGGCGCAGTGCCTTATGAGGAGGGGCACGTGGGGGAATAAAGATAGGTAAAAGAAGATAAAGAGGCGGAAAGGAAGGCGAAGGCGCAAGCACACCCAACAAGAAGGGAAGGAAGAAGAGAAATAAGGAGAAAAAGATTTGGAGACGGTCGATGGAGGTCGAGGACGGGGCACCGATGCGGCGAGAGCTACGAGGCGGCCGGGGATCGCGAACGGCGGCGGCCGATCGACGAGAGCCACGTGGCGCGCCAGGAGATCGCGGTCGACACAACCGTTCAGCTTGAGTTCCACAGAGCGAATCCCGGAGTCTGGGTTGCCGTTGTTGCGCTGGCCATGTTTCTGGAGCGTTCTGGGAGAGGGCCGAACTGAGGCGGTAGGCCTAATTGCCGCCGACTGCGCCGAAGGTCACCTGGGTCTTCCAAGGCGTCGCTACTTATCTCGGGACCTTCGCGTTGGTCGCAGTACATAAGATGCTACCCAGCACCTCCACCAGAAAATGTCACGGTATAATGTGACAGAAACCTGCAACTGGGGGGTCCGCAGAACGTCAGGCTGGTCCGATCACTGACAAAGCGAACTCATCGTCCTTTTTCTCGAGCCTATCTTCATCGTCTTTTTTCTACAGCGGCACATACAATTCTGCCAGCAACGATACCGCGTAATACAAGCTACGCTCGTGGCAATATATATATATATATATATATATATATATATATATATATATATATATATATATATATATATATATATATATATATATATATATATATATATATATATATATATATATATATATATATATATATATCCATGGCCGACGAAGTGAGGAAGGCTTGGCCCCCCCCACTCACGAACGAGTTGATACGCCACTGTATCCGACCCATCCTGGAGTACGCAAAAACTGCCTGGTTCCCGTACACAAAAAAAACTAACCAAAAAGCTCGAAGGTTTTCAGCGAAAAGCACTTAGGGTCATTTTCAACAAATTTAACCGAACAGATTCACGTACGGAATTGCTTAAGCATGCTGGACTATTAAGCATAAAAAACCGGGCGAAATTAGCTCGCTTAAACCTAATGTACCAACTGTTACACGGTCACCTAAACATAGACAAGTCCCGCTACATATAGCTATCCGCAGCCAGAACTACCCGCCACAAATACTCTCATACCCTTGCCCCTTACAGATTTCACACAGATGCTTTCAAATTCTCGTTCTTCCCGCTTGCGATCAGAGAATGTAATAACCTGTCCCCCTCCATTACCAGTAGCACATCCTTAGCCACTTTCTCAAAACTAGTAGAAGCTGGGCGACTTGATAGCCACGCAAACTTAATACGGTGTTACATGATTTTTTCTGTTCCTATTTAAGTAAGGTTCCAATGTGTTTGTACTTTTAAAATTGTGCTTGTATGTTCTCTTTGTTTTTTTCTTTGTTTTATTATTATTATTATTATTATTCTATTGATAGTATGCATAAATATATAAATAAAGTAAATGCAGCACACGTCATCCGCAGCATTTGACTCCCTCGCAGGGGCGTAGCTTATGGGGCTTCAGCCCCCCCCCCCCCCGAAATTTTTCGTATTGTGATGTATCGCCGACCAAAAGAGCTAGCTGCGCCGGAAATCATCCTGGTCGATTCCACGAAAGATTTAAAAACGTGGTATACTTGATGTCTCCGATTTTCCTGGTATTTTTGTATATTATGCCCGCATCATCGAATAGCGCGAAATCACAATTTGTTCTCAAATAAAAAATTTTTTGAACCAAGGAAAAATCGACAAGCGTCGCCGGGTGATGATGGCCATTTTACGAAGAGTACGTTTTCGTAAATTCGCGATCATGCTAACAGCCACGCAACCTCTATATCACAAATATCTTTCTGCGTGGCACAAATATAAGTAAAGGAGAAATAGCTCATATGATGTTCTCTTATTTTGGGCAACTTATGTATTTTTAAAAATTCTCGAAAAACGCTGCGTTTTTCAAACTCGCTCGTTTTTGGGGCACAATTTCTGCTTCTGTGAACGTCATAGCTTGTTCATATTTACAGCATTGATAGGCCTTTATGTGAATAGCTCTTCTCTGCATTTGTATTTGTCTAGTAATTTTTCAAGTAACGAATTTTGTAGCTCAAAACATCAAAAAAGCAAAGCTGTTGGTCAATTTAAAACTCTATAATAAAAAAAACTCCATTCTCAATTTTGCTCAAAATTATTTGGATTGTTCTCAGAGGACTGCAGAATGATATTCTGGAAAAACATGTTGCATCATTTTCATCAGAACAAACTTACAAATTTTCAAACATTGTGTTTTCAGAGTGTGTTCGCTACTGCATAAATGACATCTCTTGTGGCAAGAAAATACGATAACACGCTTTTATTTTTATCTGAGGTTGCGAAATAACAATAATGAGGCATTTTCGGGGAGTGGAAAGTGTTCTGTAAGAAAACGACCACTTCAATGAAATGCATTTGAGTATACATCTTCATTCTTTTGCGCAAAAAAACGCGGGGACGAGTAGAAGCAACACAAAGACGCGCGCAACTAACAACTCTTGTGTTGCTTCTTCTTATCCCCGCGTTTTTTGCACAAAATCGTTAAAATGAAAGTTTTACAACTAGGCCGGTTCGCAGTTTTGCTTTAGTACATTTGAGTAGTTCGCGACAACGTTGCAGTACTCGTAGACGGGCAGCATACAGCTTTTCATGTCTGTGTACTTACTTTTATTTTTCAATAAACGTGCTAATACAAAACCACTAATGCTTTATGAAAAACTGTGTAGATGAGGGTTACCATCTAACACGGTTATAAATTAAAGATCCAAAAACGGCGAGAGTGCCGACCGGCGAGCACCGCAGTGGAACCTGAGGACTACAGCCACACACGCTTCGCCCGGGTTTGTCGCTCTGCAGCACAGAATGCTGGGACGTATATTGCGTAGGTTACACTATACATCTTTGCGCATCGCAGCCCGACCCCTTCTCTGGATGCGCACCGTACACGGATCGTGTTGGAGATCGAGTGGCCCGCGCTGCGCGCCTTAGTGTAAGCGGAGTAGCGTGCGTTGTGCGGGCGCGCGCAACGCACGGCGGCTTAATACGGTCAACAATTGAAGTGGTTGCGCAATTGCGAGGCAAGCCAAAGAAAACTGATCTGATCAGTGGACCTGTTTGCGAGATCGAGTGCTTCCAGAAATGAAAGAGGGGGGTAGGAGAAACTCTTTACTCCTGTGTAAGGCATCCTGTCGCGGTATGTTTGTCTATGCAGACTGAGATTCACACAAAACATGCTTCGTCCATTGCCAGAACTACTGCCACCGATATTCACGTAATTGACGCGATTTAAACTCTGTTAATCGCATATGGTTTGAAAATACACAATTATGTGCTAGCAAAACTCAACCTTTTGACGACTACTTTCTAGAAACTCGTTTCCTTTCCTGAAGAGGCCTTGCCTTTTATACCAACCTTTTCGATTCTGGCACAGCACGACATAGAGATTCTATTGGTTAGCATCCAGGATATAAATTACGTTCTAGCCAAGCAGAAGAAAGAAAAAAGAAGACACGACTGGAGGGGCTGCCTTTGGACTGAGGGATAACGAGCACAAGCGAAGTCGCGAACTACTCAAATGCATTTCATTCAAGTGGTCGTTTTCTTACAGAACACTTTCTACTCCCAGAAAATGCCTCATTATTGTTATTTCGCAACCTCAGAGAAAAATAAAAGCGTGTTATCGTATTTTCTTGCCACAAGAGATACATTTGCGCAGTAACGAACACACTCTGAAAACACAATGTTTGAAAATCTGTAAGTTTGTTCTGATGAAAATGATGCAACATGTTTTTCCAGAATATCATTCTGCAGTCCTCTGAGAACAATCCAAATAATTTTGAGCAAAATTGAGAATGGGGTTTTTTTTATTATAGAGTTTTAAATTGACCAACAGTTTTGCTTTTTTGATGTTTTGAGCTACAAAATTCCTTACATGAAAAACTACTAGACAAATACAAATGCAGAGGAGAACTATTCACATAAAGGCCTATCAATGCTGTAAACATGAACAAGCTATGACGTTCACAAAAGCAGAAATTATGCCCCAAAAACGAGCGAGTTTGAAAAACGCAGCGTTTTTCGAGAATTTTTAAAAATACATAAGTTGCCCAGAATAAGAGAACATCATATGAGCTATTTCTCCTTTACTTATATTTGTGCCACGCAGAAAGATATTTGTGATATAGAGGTTGCGTGGCTGTTAGCATGATCGCGAATTTACGAAAACGCACTCTTCGTAAAATGGCCATCGTCACCCGGCGACGCTTGTCGATTTTTCCTTGATTGAAAAAATTTTCTGTTTGAAAAAAAAATTGTGATTTTGCGCTATTCGATGATGCGGGCATAATATACAAAATTACCAGGAAAATCGGAGACATCAAGTATACCACGTTTTTAAATCTTTCGTGGAATCGACCTCCTGGATTTTTTTCTAAAATTGCTATTCGCAGTCGAAAAGACACTTCGGTGTAAACATTGCGGACCCCTGGCGGTCCTGTATCTGGCTGTGCAGCGCATGATGCCGTGAGAAATATTCTGCAAAAGAAGGCGTAGTGCCTTGTATTGCCATTTTAGCCGTGTCACCGCGAAGTAGTAACTATTGTCGACACGCAGGACGCTCTCGATTAAGATATATAGAAGGGGCCTCCAACAAACCTCAACTAGCGGGCCGCAGTAACGAAATTTAGTCCCACAAGCGCTGGGAGGACAGTGAAGATGGTGGATTCCGGGGGGGGGGGGGGGGGGGGGCGGAGAGTTTGAATTAAAAGGTGACCAAACGTTGCCTCTTGAAAGAATAAAGAAATCCTTTCCTGCATGGGTCATTTCAGAAGGGTATTTTACGTCAGGTCTCGGAAAACATATGGATACTGATTTTCATAATTACTAAAACCTGGACGCCGTTTGTGAAATATGGTGTTTTCGTTTCACGGTGATGTTGCAACTTATGAGCTCATGGGGTGCCTCGCGCACACGCGCAATACATTTGAGACCAGTCCCGTCTCTGTAGCTTGCCTGAACAAAGAGATATTATACGTAGTAAGCGAGAAAATAATGCGAATACTGTTTAGCAAACTCGCAAGGCTATTCTGTCTGAAGGCGCGGGCCGTTAGCAAGGGGTCCGCGGACCTCGTGTTTTGTCCCGGCAATGCACTATATTCTTAGAACAAAAGGCATCTACTAATTTGGGCTGCCAGGGTACGCCGATCAGCGGGGAGTGCATCCCCCCCAGTGTATAAGTAAGGGCGGGGATAGAGCACCCTTGATTCACTCCTTAACTGACCACTCTGACCTCAAAGTTGCTCTGATGTATTCAGTGTTACCAGTGAGCAGACATTTCTAAGGTCACTCTTTGGAACACACCCAAATTTTTTCCCTGTCCGAGAAGCGAATTCGCATCGACGACGCTGCTAAGGAGACTATAATGTACTAGCAATCCTGCTTTGCCAAAATTACTTCCTTCTAACGGTGATAGTGCTTCGAACAGCCCTCTTTCGGCCAAATGATGATGACTGCCTTGTGCTATATATGTGGCGTTTTTTTTTTTTCTTAAAGAACCAAATCAAAAAAGGGCTAAATTTTACGGGAGCGTAAAACGTGCCAAAGTACATTTCTCTTTCGAACGAATTGTAATCAAAATGCGTGAATTCCTCATCGTAACGTGAACTCAAAAAGGCAGTGTCACGTGTAAATACCGCGAAAGCGTCGGCGCGGACCACCGAGCACGGACAGACGAGGAAGAAGAGCGCGGTGGCACGGTGGCACGAGGCGCTCTCGCAGTGTTCGGCCCAGGCGCAGTGCAGTCCCAGGCTCCAGGACGAGCGAGACGTTCTGCCGGGCGAGACGCGTGCGAGTACGGAGGACCACGGAGCCGGGCGAGGTCCAAGGTGGTCGAGGGTCCGAGGATCCAGGTGCCAGGGTTGGATCCACTGGCTGAATTCAAGGATCGCTGAGCGTTGCCGAGCCGTACCAGGCGACGCGTCAGGCTTGGACGTGGGCCGCTGGCCCACGAGCTTCTGCACACGAGCTGTGCCTGGCGGTGACCTGGCCGAGGCGAGGACCGCCGGTGGTTGAGCTGCCGCACCGCAGCTGTGGCAAGCAGCATTCCAGCACGGCGCACACGGTGGTGTGCTGGACGGAACCCGCACGTGGAACCGCTACGCCTGGGTGGGGTCGAGACGTCCGAGGCCACGCTGGTCCAGGCATCTCCTAGGCGCCGCTACCGCTTCTAAAAAGCCGTGAGCCGCAGATCACGGGACTATCACCCGTTCTTCCTCCTCGCGTGCTGTGGTGGACGTTCCGACGGCAACCACACCACCGAATTCTTTTCATTTTTTTTTTGTTTGTATATAAATGTTGGAAGACGACTCCCTGTCTGTTTTCTGCGCCGCTGCACAACAGTAGAAGTGCCCGAACCGTCCTAAACATCACAGGCAGTTTTGAATTTTAAAATTAACGATATCACTTATCTGCTTGGATCAAACTGAGTCAGATCCATTAAATCAGTGCTGCTTCAACAAACACGACTAAAACAACCAACTTGACCTGGTCTAATCTGTTTCATTTGGGTCCTAGTAGCTTTCCTATATTGCTTTCATTCGACAACCTTTGCGCTGTATATCATGGCCTTCTTTCACTCCGAGACGGTATATTTGAAATAGAAGACAACTGAAATGAAGATATTGGGCACCGATTTATTCCTTGAAGAAGAAACGATCCGACGGTGTGAAATCAAATGAGCTAAGAATAAGACGAAGAAGAGCTGAAACAGTTTTCAGGCCACAAACAAACAAATAAGCGAACGAACAAACAGACAAACAAACAGACAACCAAGCATTTCTCTGAAGGCCCTCAAGATGCCAAGAACGACAAAACGGTGCCGGCAGCCCAGAATGGTACGCATCTTTCCTGGTACAAGTCTAGTTATCGTCGTTGCACCAATGCAACAAAAGGCAGCACCGACGGAAGCACAAGCCTGGTGTTAACGTTGTCGCAAAATATTGCTGTATCGTTCATTTGCCCCGATTTAGACTTCTTTTATGAGGTAAGTCAAGCCCAAATGAAGTGTTACAATCTCTAAAAACCAAATACAAATTTTACTCTGGAATACTGACGATTGTAGGCTACATAAATTTTAGCCGCAATATAGATTTGAGGTTTTTTGGTGACATGAGCGCACTGGCGAAAAAATGATGGAGCTGGCCCGACCATATAGTCCGTAGCAAAAAAACTGAACTGCGTTTTTTTTCAGTTTCTGTTAAATCTTACTTAGCTTTTTAGAAGAAAAGCGCCACATATGTACGCTCTGGCTAAAATAGTTCCATTTCTACCAAGCTGTTATTTCGAGCTCAGTTAGCCCGGCGTATTGCAATACTACTAATGATAATAATTTGTGGAGTTCGTCACACCGAGAACCACGGTATGGTTATCAGGTACTTCGTAGTGGAGGACTACGAAAATTTGTAGCGCATGTGTTCCTTAACAAACACTTCAATCAAGGAGGCTCGCGCACTTACAGTGGCCTCAAGCATTTCGTCTCCATCAAAATGCCACCGCCGCGGCCGGGATGGAACCCACATCATTCCCGTCCGCAGTCGTGCACCTTAATTACTGTACCACTGCGGTGGCTTGCGCTTTGAAAATTTTGTTTGCTTTGTATCTTTTTGTCTTTTATAAATGCGAGTATCACGAGGTCAACAAAAATTTATATTTAATGTGTATTCCGTAGAACCACAGCTGTATATGTGAGCTACTCTGTCTCCTGACTCAGTAGCGTAATGTTTTGGGATAAGTGGTGCTGAAAGGTCCTGCGTAAAAAGTTAATATCTCATAAAGCACGTGAACGGATGTCTATACAACTCTGGGAACGAAGCAGTATGGTAGCGGATCAGTCGCAAAACATCGCGTCGTCTAAGTAGCATCAGGTTGCATCCTATGTTCCAAAGGAAATCTTACATTTCACTTCTGGTTCTAGCCACTCGTTTGCGGTCAGAGAAGCAGGTCATAATTTCGCTCATCGGCAGTTCATCTCAGCAATACATGCGCCACGCATTATTAAGGTTCACAATCAGTTTGAACGCTTCCTTAGTTTTCATGCAAATAAATGCTATTAGTTGCACTTTCTAATAAGAAAGCGTAGCAGTATATTTTTAGTGGGGCGTCAGGTGGAAAGGTGGATAAAACTGTCTGGCGGGTAGACAAACTTACGTAGTATTGCGTTACAATGTGCACTACCAGAAGGTAAATTTGATCACTGTGTCTATGACAAAGCCTATATATGTATGTAAATCTGCTAGACGTAACGCTGCTCTTCGTTATTGTTTTCTTCAATAGTAAGCTCGCAGATTTCACGGGCGAGCTTATTCTAACAGTGCGAAGTATAGCGGGTAAAAAAAACATGCGCACACAACATCAAAAATTGATTTGATCACCGTTTTGAACAGATTTTGATCAATTAGTTTCTCGAAACTAAGATAATTGTGGCGTTTGTAGTGAATTCTGCTCGATCGATTACGTGGATGGACCTCCAAACACGAGCGCAAAAACAGGAGCATGCAAATGCACAGCAAAATATAGCCAGGTTTAAATTTAGAGCAATATTTTATAATATAATTTATATCTACAGTAATTTGTGCTTTCAAAATGGCTTCTTCACATGACTCAACTTAAATGATCTAGTGGTTGTAACGTAAATATACAAACTTTCCCACATGAAGCTTTCATATTCCAAAGTCCTAGTGAGATTTATTTCCAGTAATCATGCAAAAATACATGACGATTGCGGTCTTAAACAACGTTCACTTTTGCGAATGGGTCCCAAAGAATGTACTGCGTTTCCAGAGTTGCATGAACTTTCGTTAGTTCACTTGGGCAGCGCTATGTAAAATACTTTTGTTTCCTCCGTAATGGTAAGCGGGCACGTTTCACCGGAAAGGGGCTGTGAACGATGAGAAGTGTAAAGGAAAACAAAAAACTGTGTATTTCATTAGATCGCATTTTATAACAGAGATTGTGCTGGAACAGCGCCGTCATGCAACTAAGACAACATTTAAAAAGCTGGAACAGCAAATACTCATCTCTCTCATATATATATATATATATATATATATATATATATATATATATATATATATATATATATATATATATATATTCTGACGAAGGCCGTGCTACGGCCGAAACGTTAACCAGTAAAAAAATATTCAATTGTCGTAAGTGTGTTCCTTCATTTCTTGCCTATATATATATATATATATACATATATATATATATATATATATATATATATATATATATATATATATATATATATATATATATATATATATATATATATATATATATATATATATATATATATATATATATACCGAAGGAACAAGGGGTGTCTAGGTCCGGTGCAATATTCACAAAAAAAGTCAAACAGACGCGCGTGCGAAGCAGTTTTATTTACGTTTCGCTCGGGGTCCGAGCTTCATCAGAATGAAATGTGTAGCAACAGTGCCGTACATATATATGCCCATATCAGGCGGAGTGGAAGATGAGTTAACAAAAGCTGATATACAGACGTGTAGTTATCGGTGAAATTGCGCATGAACAGCTCAGGACAATAGCGTGCACATTTGATACACTGACGACGCTGAAAATATACACGTGTAAAAAATCTAAAAAATGTAAAAAAAAATATGTAAAAAGAAAAATTGGTAAGGTGAAAGCACTAAGAAACACAAGTGCACAAAATCTTTACGGTGATGTAAGTGCAATGCCCGTTTTATGCCCACGATAGATATGTTACAATGACAAGCAGCTCAACTTGCCAGCGCAATGGTTTCGAACTTATGAATCAGGAAGGATTCCCGGGCTTCTCTGTCGTAATTTGAGCGAAACCCAGACTCAAGTAACGTGACCTTAAGGTTATCAAAAGAGTGACCGGGGAGATGCACATGTTTTGAAATGGGCAGGTACGGCAACGTGTTAGCGTGAGATTTATGATTGTTAAATCGTAATCGGAAAGGGCCTTCTGTTTGTCCGATATACTGTTTGTTGCATACCGTACATTCAAGCATATAAATTACGTTTTTTGTGTCACAGTCGAAATCACCTTTAATTTTTAAACGAAATTTTGAAGACGTACTGACGACCTGTTGGGAGGTACACATATGGGGGCATATCTTGCATCGCGGTTTGTGGCATGGATGACATCCGATGGCGTTTGGGCGATCAATCTTAGGCAACGATGAAGATGATAGTATGTCGCGAAGGTTTCTAGCTCTGCGGTACACGGCTCTGGGTGGTTCGGTGAAGATGTTTTTCAGGCGCTCACTTTGCATGAGAATGTTCTGGTGCTTGTTTAGTACAGCCGAAACACGTGGGACTGATGCACAATGGGTTAGCACTAAGTTTGTCTGGGATGGCTGAGTAGGTGGCTTCGTGGAACAAAGAAGCGTTCTGCGGTCACGTGTGTCTGCGCGCTGGATCGCATCGTCAACTAACTGCGGCGGGTACTTTTGCTTCAACAAGGCGTTTTTAAGCGTTGCACAATTTTTTTGAAAGTCGGATGGGTCAGAGCAGATTCTTTTGAAGCGTAATGCTTGACTGTACGGAATGCTGGTTTTGCAGTGTTTAACGTGACTGCTGTCGAAATGCAAATATTGTTGTCGATCTGTCGGCTTTCTATACAGTGCAGTATAGTTTTTTTTTACACGTGTATATTTTCAGCGTCGTCAGTGTATCAAATGTGTGCGCTATTGTCCTGAGCTGTGCATGCGCAATTTCACCGATAACTACACGTCTGTATATCAGCTTTTGTTAACTCATCTTCACTCCGCCTGATATGGGCATATATATGTACGGCACTGTTGCTACACATTTCATTCTGATGAAGCTCGACCCCGAGCGAAACGTAAATAAAACTGCTTCGCACGCGCGTCTGTTTAACTTTTTTGTGAATATATATATATATATATATATATATATATATATATATATATATATATATATATATATATATATATATATATATATATATATATATACATATATATAACACTATTAATGAGAACTAACAGACAAAGTTGCCAAGGAAAGTATAGGGGAAGCTATTAGAAGTAATTGTAATGTAAATGGGAAGAAAGGAAAGTGGACGAAAAGATAACTTGCCACCGGCAGGGACATTACAATTACTTCTAATAGCTTCCCCCTATACTTTCCTTGGCAACTTTGTCTGTTAGTTCTCATTAATAGTGTTTAACAAAGCAAACGAGCCCTTAAGTTTACAATTCTTTCCTATATATATATATATATATATATATATATATATATATATATAATATATATATATATATGAAAAAGTGAGAGATTAGGTTAGGTTATATATATATATATATATATATATATATATAACCTAACCTAACCTAATCTCACTTTTTCATGCAAAATTGTATAAATGTGAGCACAAGCAACATGTACCCTTATTCCTGATGAAGGCCAGCGTCTGGCCGAAACTGTCGAAATAAACACTTCCGTTGTTACTGTTCTCACGGAGGATCTACTTCACTGTTTGTAACGCTACGGCCACTTTCGCCACCATGCCTGCCGACTCAAGACCGGCCACAGGCGCACCTCCAGTTGAGCAGCTCTCACGGAAGTTTCCCAAGCATTCACCTACCACAGCAATCATCGGAAACTCGCAAACCAGATATCTTCACCGACACTTCAACCCGCACGACAAGGCAACACCTGCATTTATAACCATTAGCGGATCCTCGACATTCGACATTGAAAATGAGCTGGTAAATATACCACGCTCAGTGACCACTCTCGTATTCCACGTCGGAACAAGCGAGTTGGAGCTTTACGGACCAGATGAATCTCTTCGCCGTCTACGCCGCCTGGTGAATAACACGCTCCGGACGCGCCAGGAGCTTCAGAGACTCATTATTTCGTGCGTGTTGCCGCGATACCAAGACAGGCGCCTGGAACGATCAAACGAAAATTTCGTCCGCCGCTTCAACAGGGACGCTCGGCACTTCAACGAAACCATCAAGACGTACTGCCGGAAACCGGGCAAGGTGTCGTACGTCGACCACGAATTCGACCAGCTACCACCGAGACGTTTCGTTGCCGCGGATGGCCTGCATCCAAGCTTCATGGGTGTCGCGCTGATCGCTGAGACCTTGAAGGGCGCACTTTGTCGCAGAGACCTCGAAGTTGCCACGGGGGGAGTCATCTCAACCTACCGCTCCCACCCAGGTTCGATCAATACAAGGAACAAACACCACCAGTCAACAACACATTCCCGGAACACTACACACACCTGACATCACGGCTGAGTTCCCGACGATCGCCGAATCTGTGACACCTGGACGCTCGATGCAGCCCGTCGTCATCGACAGCAGCACAACACCACTACGAAAGGTGAAGCCTGCCGAAGAACAGCGCCGCGTCCCTCTATTACGAACACCAACTCAAGTACTGCCAACCAACACGGACATGCTGTACTCAACGCTCGCCATAAGCTCGGCGCCCGGATCTTCCCTACAACGACGAAGGCCTACAGGGCACACCTACAACCTGCGGACTCCAGCTATGCCATCTCCGCGCCCAAAAGAAGACTGACCTCCAAACTGTAAGTCCAGTTCATCGCTTCCTAGTTACAGTGCCACTTTTCTAAAAGTAAGAAAACTCGCGGATAAACGAATCAGACATGAAATGCATAAATCCACGTTGCAAGTGTACCTAAATGCTAGAATAGCCCCCCAAGGGTATGACACTCCCTCGCACCAGCGGCTACAAACCTCGACGAACACGACCAAGTAGCATGGCAAAACGTTCTCCTAGAGGCATCTCTTAACTTAACAGAAATTGCAATCAATCACAGTGAAAAGCAGGTAAGGAAACTGGCCACCATGACCAACACCATTCTCCGTGATAATAGCCCCTTATCAAACGAGGAAATCACCACGGAGTTCGAACAGAATAAACACCAAGACATCATGAAAACCAAAATTCATAAACTTAAAAGAGACAATGTCCCCAACCACACACTACCAGACGTTATGCCATATGACTACAACATAACCACCCATGAGGCCACTAACGGTACAAACGAGAAACCGCCTATCCACACTCACTGCGACACTGCGATTGTAAACCTATCAGACACGAGTTTGTCATCCGACGAAGTAAAACTATTATCTAAAGGACTAAACTTCTGCCCAACTAGAAAATCTTTTGACGAATTTCACTTACTCCAAGACTTCGACAACTTCGCTAGAAACTTGAAATTGCGCGAATATTTCTTGGACAAGCCATCCAACATTCAAAAGACTCCCCGCCACCGAACAAACGATTGGACACCAAACAGTCATCGAGACAAATGTCTAGAATTATATATTAACGCGGTACAGAAAGATATAGTGCAGGAGTACCATAGACACAAAGGAAAGCGGGAAAACTTGACAAAATATGAGAAAACGAGTATGAAAAACTTGACATCTAGGACTGATATAACAATAAAATCCGCTGACAAAGGAGGGGCAATTGTAGTCTTGAATACAGCCGACTACTTACAAGAAGCATACCGTCAACTAAATGATTCAAAATTTTACGAACGCCTCCCAGGGGATCCGACAGACGAATATACGCGTATCGTAGCAACAGAACTGAAGAACCTGTTGGACGCCGGAAGAATAACACGCAGTGAGCACAAACTAATGCGACCAGCACACCCTCGTCCAGGTCGCTTCTACATACTTCCAAAAATTCATAAACCTGGTAACCCAGGCCGACCAATCATATCAGGTATAGGTACAGTAATTGAACCCATATCGGGGTACGTGGACAAATTAATAAGCCACATTCCTTGCACTCTCGCGTCGTATGTAAAGGACACCACACATTTTCTTCGAGATATTGCAGATCTGTGCGTGCCGAAAGATTCGTATTTAGTTACTCTTGATGTGTCCTCATTGTATACAAATATCCCTCACGATGATGGCATAGCGGCATTAAAAAACATGTACACACACCATAGACAACCTGACACCCCAGATTTCCCTGCCATCGCAAGTTTGACGAGGATGGTCTTGGAATTGAACTCATTTGAATTCAACCAAGAGTACTTTCGACAAATTAGCGGAACCGCTATGGGTACCAAAATGGCTCCAAATTATGCTAACATTTTTATGGGAAAGCTGGAATCCGAATTTCTGTCCCAAACTTCCTTGAAACCACTCTTATACAGAAGATCCATCGACGACATTTTTCTCATTTGGACCCACGGCGAGGACGAACTCCTAAGCTTTATCGATACTTACAATGCTGTGCATCCAAACATACAGTTCACACACACCTACTCGCAAGTAACCGTTAATTTTCTTGACGTCACCATAACGATAGAAGATGACAAACTTTCCACAACCCTCTACCGCAAACCAACGGATCGACAACAGTACCTCCACTACCAAAGTGACCACCCGCGCCATTGTAAGAACAGCATCCCATACAGCCAGGTCCATCGTTTCAAGCGAATTTGCTCAAGAGACGCTGATTTTGACACGAGCTCACAGAGGCTAAAACTTATGCTCGATAAACAGAAATATCCTCCACGTGTAATTGATGACGCTGTTCAAAAAGCTAGAAGACTGAAGCGTGATGACCTTCTTATGAAGCGGCCACCACAACACAACCTGCAACAGACAAACCTGTGTTTAACTTACAGCACGAACTTCCCCAATGTAAACAGAATCCTTAAACGACATTACAACATACTGGAACAAAGTGAACGTCTGAAACGCGCATTTCCATCCGCTCCTGGCGTCGTTTACCGACGATCGCGCAACCTCAAAGACACACTTGTAATATCCCAAATCAGTACTTCAACTCCCAATAATTCATGCCGACCTTGTCTAAAGCCTCGATGTTTTGTATGTAAAGCGATGCGAGAGACAAGCAAGGTAACCAGCACACAATCCAAGTTTTCAATTAACATACAAGGAAATCTAACATGCGATTCATCTAACGTAGTATATCTACTTGAATGCAACGTGTGCAACATGCAATACATCGGACAAACAGAAACACCATTTAGGATTCGTTTTAATAATCACAAAGCCCACGCAAAATCAGCCCCAAATCTACCTCTATCGAAACATCTTAACCTTCCCGGCCGTTCATTTGACAAATTATCAGTTACACTCTTAGAAACAGGATTTAAATCAAACCGGGAACGTGAACAACGCGAGTCATACCTCATACACCGGTTTAACACCCTCGAAGGAGGCATAAATGAGAACCCGGGTACACTTGCAGCAATTCAAGCACTGTAAAATAATAATAAGCATAACAATTAAGATCTCGTGGCACTGTAACTGCGACGGTGACTGGACAATTGGAAATATTTTTTAGTATATCTTTTAGTGTTACTACTCTCTCTAAAGTACTACTGTCGTCTACGTCTATCTTACTAAGCGATCAATCATTTTAAACTTGACATCTCTAACAGCCACCGCATACACAACCAAGAGCCCCCGAACGCGGAATCCCAGAACAAACTAATATTTACATTAAACGCCCGTTTGCTTCCCTTCGCGGCAATGCGCGGTGTCCCCCCTCGAA
Source organism: Rhipicephalus appendiculatus (assembly GCA_030522465.1). NCBI lineage: Eukaryota > Metazoa > Arthropoda > Arachnida > Ixodida > Ixodidae > Rhipicephalus > Rhipicephalus appendiculatus. The sequence continues at coordinate 33,982 of JALIZH010012118.1, read as the reverse complement.
GCGACACGTCCCCGTAGTGATGAGTTGTTAATGTCTCAGCTTTCTACAGAACCTTCTCTGCACGCGCCGCCCCGCCGGAGCCGCGGTGCGCAGTCCTGTTGAGGAACAATATGCGAACGGAGGGAATGCTAGACGAAAGACGCCAGTCGATTGCCCCTCCACAGTCGTTTAGTCCAGGCCGCCGATACCTGAAGGGTGACTGTCGGTAAAAACGAGGGGGCGAGACGAACACTTGGTAAACGAGTGGGTCGTTGGACGTGCACTTCCTCCACTCACCAGTTCATTCCGTTGCCGGCCACTCGCACACCCCGTCTACATTAAAGGTACCGCCATCCGAACACACATCGAACGCAGTGCTTACAAAGACTTAAGCATTGACGACCAGTGACCCCTGGAAATTTCTCCGCGTCCAGTTTTTTTAAATGCAAAGCATTTCTTAGCGAACTTCGGCGAGCTTGAGCGTATCTATCTATCTATCTATCTATCTATCTATCTATCTATCTATCTATCTATCTATCTATCTATCTATCTATCTATCTATCTATCTATCTAGCCGCCTACGATTTTGTGCTCTCCTGGCCGTATCGTTAATGGGATTTATACCAAATTTTTTATGACATAACATGACTGTATGACCAACATAAATAGCTGGTCATATCATGAAAATCATGACTAACTTGTCATGAAAATAATGATTTACATGCCACGTTCATGGCGCACACGCGGCCGTTTCGTTAGCTTGATATACACCAAATTTGGGATTGAGTGACATTACTGTATGACGAACATAAATGACAAATGTTAATATGAAAATCATGACTTTATGAGCGACATGACTTGCATTCCACGCTCATGGCGCGCTCGCGGCCGTTTGGTTAGCTTGATACACACCAAATTTGGTATTGAGTAACATGATTGTATGACAAACATAAATGACAAGTGGTAATATGGAAATCATGACTTGTCATGTGCGCCATGACTTGCATGCCACGCTCATGGCGCGCTCGCGGCCGTTTCGTTAGCTTGATATACACCAAATTTGGTATTGAGTGACATGACTGTATGACGAACGTAAATGGCTGGTCATATCATGAAACTCATGAATAACTTGTCATGAAAAGTATGATTTACATGCCACGCTCATGGTGCGCTCGCGGCCGTTTCGTTAGCTTGAGATACACCAAATTTGGCATTGAGTGAAATGATTGTATGACGAACATAAATGACAAGTGGTAATATGGAAATCATGACTTGTCATGTGCGACATGACTTGCATGCCACGCTCATGGCGCGCTCGCGACCGTTTCGTTAGCTTGAGATACACCAAATTTGGTACTGAGTGACATGACTGTATGACAAACATAAATGACAAGTGGTAATATGGAAATCATGACTTGATGAGCGACATGACTTGCATTCCACGCTCATGGCGCGCTCGCGGCCGTTTCGTTAGCTTGAGATACACGAAAGTTGGTATAGAGTGACATGACTGTGTGACGAACATAAATGACAAGTGGTAATATGGAAATCATGACATGTCATGAGCGACATGACTTGCTTTCCACGCTCATGGCGCGCTCGCGGCCGTTCGTTAGCTTGATATACACCAAATTTGGTATTGAGTGACATGACTGTATAACGAACATAAGTGGCAGGTGGTAACATGAAAATCTTTTTTTGAAGAAATATAGTTTCTTAGTGCGCAGAACGTTTTAGAAAGGAGTCAGATAGGAAAGAGCGCACACTTACAACCAATTTATTGCACAGATTGGCGGGAATATATATACATCAAGAGGGCGAGAGTATGACACACAGAAAAGGGGGGGGGGGGGGAGGGAATAATAGCGCATGCGCCAGAACATCTTATTCAAACTAGATTTACATTTTAACTTAAAGGATACTTGTACTCTTTGTCCAACAGATTAACAGACGGGGCACTTACACACTCAGTTCCGGCCTTGCGTATCAAAAAAGCTTCATGTATTTCACGTGCCCTCTTGTCCCTATATCTCGCCATTACGCGGCATTCATCAAACATCGGGGTGCACCCACAATTGGCACAGTGACTTGCCACTTGTAAGTGTGCGCTCTTTCCTATCTGACTCCTTTCTAAAACGTTCTGCGCACTAAGAAACTATATTTCTTCAAAAAATGCAATACCAACCAGCCCAAGTAGCTACTCTTTTGATGAAAATCTTGGCATGCATGTCGTCTACAATGCCATTTACATGCCACACTCATGGTGCGCTTGCGTCCAGTTCGCTAGCTTGACATACACCAAAATTGGTATATCGCGACGTGACTGTGTGACGAACACAAATGACACTTCGTTACATGTAAAACATGACATGCAAATTATGTAAAGCATGATTTGCTCCTTCCTGGCTGCTTCGCATTAGATCGATTCCCACAGTGCGTGGGATCTGCCGGTTTTTTTCTCTCTCTCTCTTGTTGTCTGTTTTCCTCTCTCACTTTTTCATGCAAAATTGTATAAATGTGAGCACAAGCAACATGTACCCTTATTCCTGATGAAGGCCAGCCTCTGGCCGAAACTGTCGAAATAAACACTTCCGTTGTTACTGTTCTCACGGAGGATCCACTTCAAGATATATATATATATATATATAATGTTGACATGCGAGCCCCCCCCCCCCCCCCCCCCGAACAAAATTCCTGGATACACCACTGCTCCCTCGCTATGTACAACGACCAGCAAACGTCGTGTATAGCTTATGACGGCGAAAGCCTTCGATGCCTCATCAAACGGGAAGAACGCGTCAGCACGAGGGATGCAAAGAAACTCCATCACGGGATGACTTCACCATATGGCGTCATCATGACGTCACAGATTGCCCAAACTTGAGACGTCGTTATGACTTCGCCATGACGCCACATAACGTGATGTCACATCATGACGTGTTCACACGACATTGTCGCTTTTCACAGCTTCCATTATCGGTGGGCCGATGACGGAGGCAGTGCGAAACCGCGTTAGATGCAGAATGTTTTTGGAGCGGGGCGGGGAAAATCAATACATCGACTGACAAGAAGGAGAAGAAGGTGGCTTTCGCCTTCCGGTCATCCTAAGGGAATGCATTAGGAACCCTGTGAGTTCTTAAATCCAATTGCAGAAGAGTGGTAAGTTGGGCCAGTTGGTAATGATCCATTATGTAACTGCGCAAAAACGGACGGTGACACAAAAGAAGAGAAGGCACAAACAGGCGCAGTTTGTGCCTGTTTGTGCCTTCTCTTCTTTTGTGTCACCGTCCGTTTTTGCGCAGTTACATAATGGACTTAAATCCAACGTATCTAAACAATGACTCAAGTATCTACAGCCCATATTGTAGACGCTGAGCATGGGGCCGACGATCAAGAGATCGCATGGGGATGTTCTGAGATGGTATCGCACAAGTTACAAGGCAGCGCCTTTTCCATCCTGCGGGAGATAAGCACCATCAGCCAGCGGGAAGCGCGCGCGAACGATCGTCTCGATGCGTGCTTTCTGCGACTCAACATCACAGCCCCGACGCAGTTGCGAAAGTCGTCGTCGCACAAGTGCTTGTTGTACACACGACTCGTAGCCGACGGCTGCTTGCCGGTTCTTAGCTCCACAACCCACTATTCACGCAGTTTCTTATTCCACGGGCACCGGCGTAGGGTGACACCGGGCTCCGTTGCGTACGTCCGGCACTGCGGCACCGAGCAGTAAGGCCCGTATTCTGAAACGCTCCTTACCTCAGACCATTTCCTTACCTTACGTGAGGAGCCCTTCAAGCCTCTTTACCTTAAGGAGCTCCTTGAGGGAGCCAGCGTATTGTGAAAGCTTCCTTCAACCTTCCTTTGCTAAGGGTCGCCTCAGTAAGGTAAGGAGCGTGTTTCGCATGTCTGGGATCGAAAGTACCTGTGAAATACGGACGAAACGTCCTTTTTTAAGCAAGAATAAGGAATATTTTTTCCGTATACCGGTGAATAATTACGTGGACACTCCTTTTTCGCCACATAGGCGCACATCCTTTCCCGTTTATTTAACGTTCGCCTGTTGCAGCGAAATTTGGGGGGGGGGGGGGGCGACCCAGGCCCGTAGCCAGAAATTTTTTTTTTTGGGGGGGGGGGGGGGGTACGTGTTGAAAACCTTGAAAACCACCTATTTTCTTTACTTATTCTCGGTAAAACACTCCTCTCCATACGAATTTTTTTTGGGGGGGGGAGACCCAGGCCCGTAGTCAGGAAATTTTTTCGGGGGGGGGGGGGGCACCTGTTGAAAACCTTGAAAACTACGTATTTTCTTTACTTATTCTCGGTAAAACACTCCTCTCCATACGAATTTTTTTTAGGGAGGAGGGGGACCCGGGCCCCCCTAGCCCCCCCCCCCCCCCCCCTGGCTACGGGCCTGCACAGAGCTTGTGCCCAAGTACAAGGTATCGATTAACAAGGACAAATCGGATGCAGTGTCACTGATAGGCACTGCAAGCAGCACCCCTTCAGTGCGAGGAGCGAGGTAAGGAGGCATGAAGGTTGCCCTAGCGCTACCTTAACTTGAGGGAGCACCAAGGAAGGCCTCAGTGAGGGAACCTTGGTAAGGAGCGTTCCAGAATACGCAGTAAGGCGTCCTCAAGCAGTTAAGGCCCCCTTACTGAGGTAAGGAGCGTTTCAGAATATGGGCCTAAGAGCAGCATGTTCATCGCTTTCGGAGGCAGCCACTCCTGTGACGATGGGATCATTTGTGCTCAAAATGCGAGAAAGCCTCCGCATTCGAACAGGCCACAGTGCACGTAGAGCTTGAAACTCGTTTACGAAGCACGCGGCAGCGCTCCACAAGCAGCCGACGCGGCCGCTGAGACCGCGTGATCCGGCCAAGCACGTCACGCCGACGGTGGCGCCGGCGTTTCCAGTGGTGGCCCTCGAGGCCAATATCTCGTGAACAAAGCAAATGAGGACATATGATATTACAACCATCTTTTGACTGACATAAGCGCTCTTCGATAAAAAATTGCCTCTTATAAAAAAGCGCAGAATGACACGGGGACGAAGCATAGAGACAGACAGGAAAGCGCTTGTCCAGTGTGTCTCTATGCTTCGTCCCCGTGTCATTTTGCGCTTTTTTATAAGATGAACCTTTTCCAACTAGGCCAAACAGCCGTTTTGCTGAAAAAATTGCCGTCAGAATTGAAACCGGAGTTTTTTTATTTATTTTTTTAAACAGCTTTTTCGAAAAAACTTGCTTCTTTAACTATTTCTTTCTTCTTTCACCATGCTTGTAGGAAAGTGATCTTTCGGAGAAATGTTGCAAAGGCTGTTTCTTATAATTGACACTGTTTTGAAGTTCCTCTGTGAAATAGGAAACTTGGCATCAAACTTAGCAAGCTTTTATTAGGGCCGTGTTTGCCATTTTTTTTCACATTTTTCCCCTTTTGAGGACAACATAAAAAAGCATGGATGTAATTCACAGCATTGCGTATTGAAACCAGCTGAAAAAATTTTCCACACAACGTTTATAGTTCGCGTTAAATTAGGCCGTAAAATCTGAAATACTGCGGTGAGAAAACACGGAGTGCCCGCACCGCCACTTTCAAATATTTTTTTCGCGCGCTGGGAGCGTTTTTCAGAAATAAAATTTTCGGTTCCGTGCACTTTGAATGTGCCCGCATAACATAAAAAAAATTGCACCATCTCCCACTAAATGGAACCATGTGTAGATGTGAAGCAGCGGGCCTAACGCTTACACTGGCGGGGCGTTGACGCTGGCGCTCATCGCAGCGTCAACGCCCCGCTCATCGCAGCGTTGCGCAGGAGAGAAAACTGGGGAGGCGCAAAGCACGCAGTGATGGAGCGGTGTTTCCTACTGGAACATGTCAATCGCTGCTAATGGGCAATGAGAGACAGATGACTCCGACTGGACACAGAGACCCGCAGTCCGCTTTTAGTTAACGCGCACGCTGCGAATTTTTATTGTTCAACAACGCACAGGAGAAATCTCCCACCGGCACCACCTTGCAGGTCGAAATCCATTGCATATATACGGAGTGGCCAGTGAACGGTTGTGCAGCGCGAGCAGTCGGTTTTTTCAACCAAGAAACTCGCTAGCAGACGCTGCCTGCGTCGGCGTCGCGAGGCGAGAGAGGGGGGGAGCGTAGGAGAGGAGAGAGAGGGGAGGGGACGCGCATGCGCAGTGGGAGGTGTGGACGCCGCAGGCAGGGATGCCTAGAGGAGAGAGGGGGAAGCGTAGGAGAGGAGAGATAGGGGGGACGCGCATGCGCAGTGGGAGTGTGGACGCCGCGGGCAGGGATGCCTAGAGGAGAGAGGGGGAGAGCGTAGGAGGGGAGAGAGGAGGGGAGGCGCATGCGCAGTGAGGGTGTGGTTGCCGCGGGGAGGGATGCCTAGAGGAGAGAGAGGGGGAAAGGAGGTTTTTTTATTTTTTTTTTTTTGAAAGGGTTTGCGCATGCGCAGTAAGGGATGTCACGCCGCACACCGGATTAAGCTCCGCCATAAGATGCTTCACATCTAAAAACCTAGACAAAACAAAAAATATCGTCCGGACATGCATGTTCGATCCCTCGTGGAATCACCCAGCTTTCTCTGCTTATAGGGGGGGGGGGACATAACAAATTAGGACTCCGTGCCTACTTGCCACCTTCTTAAGACTGTGGGAAAGCCTATGAACGTACGGTACAACCTAAGGCTTAAGGGTCTTCCGGTGATTCGGAACCCTTGCACGTTCCATTCCACGTCTAGATTTTCGAGGGCTTGTTTGAGAAACAGCAGTCAAGACCGAATAGGGAGCCCTGCAGCCTATTGCATCTCGCCGTTGAACTGCGGGAGCTGGCCGAGAAAGATGCGGACATACGAGAAAAGCTTGGGTTTATTTACATTAGATGAAGTAAGAAAATTTGACTAGATGACCTCTGAGGAACATCGTTTCGGTCGGCAGCAAATCGTATGCTGTGGACCACGGCCTTGAGAAGAAGACGACACCCTCTCTGGATGGCGTCCGGCTATAAGCCTTCCGTCACGTCACTTTCAGCGAATCACGAATTGGAGCAAGTGATGTCATGTTCATTCACTAGGCAGCTCCAGCAGGTGACGTTACTTTCGGCCAATGGGAGAAAAAGGGCCATAAATATAACATTGGAAGCTCAGACGCGTATAAAATATAAAGAACACGATTCCAAAGGGACCGACAACTGCCCAGAACTTGAAATGAGGTGACTCCACTGATGGAAAGATTGTTCGTCACATTGACTCAAACCAACCCTGTTTCTTTTTTTTTCTTTTTTTTTCTTTTTTCGCGAGAGGTGGATTTATATTTCTATTTCTTTATTGAAAGTCGCGAAAAATGACCTGTGGCACCTCTGGCGGCAAAAACATGAACGATCCGATGTCCCCTGGCCACGTGACCGTCGATTTCTGTACGCGGTCGACGATTTTTTTTTTTATTAGTGTTGAAATATTGTTGGTTTCTTTATATTGAAAGAGATTACTCCATAAAAATGTACGTATAGGCCTTCGTTAGTAGTATGCATTAAAGTGGCGCTGCCTTCGCGTGACGTAATGATCCCATGCTCGTCAGCGCGTCTTGAGCAACTTTTCAGCGTGCTCATGCAAACGTGCACGCAGTTTCCAGGTCGCTAAGGTTTTGGAGCAACGTAGTTTTGCTACCTACACTTCATCTCAGGAATGACGTGCACTGCTACTCGCCACGGCCGTGCATATGCGTAGTAACGGGGAGAGTCTATTTGCACCTCAACAACTCGGGGTCACGTGACCCCAAGTTGGAACATCACATATGACGTCATTGGTAAAGCGATCGGCTTCAACTGGCTATGTCATATTGTGACTACGCCTTGCCAAACGACTTTGAGATCACGTGACAGAGAAGGGAAAAAAAAGGGGGGGGGAGGCGTGTTTTGTTGTCATCATGGTTCGCGTGCACGAGTTCAACTTATCTTACATTCTTGTGATCGTCATCCACGCTTACACGTTGCGTGCCCTGGCGTATTAAGAGCCCGACGAAGGAAGCCCGCGTAATCGATAATAATAATTATTAATAAATGCGAAGCATTTCTTTGCGTACTGTAAGCACTTTTGCGTTTCTATCTACGTATCTATCTATCTATCTATCTATCTAGCCGCCTACGTATGGGTGCTCTCGTGATCGCCCCTCTAACTTGGGGTAGACCAAAATTTGTATGGGAGGGTAAGAGGCATTGACGAATATGTCTGGCTGGTCATTGCATGAATAACGCGAAAATCCTGTCGTATACGTCGTCAAACCCTTTCCTGCAGACACGTGTGGCACATATCCGTATACCACGGGCCGCGGTATGCGGGTATGCGCCACAGATGTTTGATAATTTTTATCTACCCAGGAACGGCGACGACAGACATTAGTAATTTAAGTGCGAGAGCGTTAAGAAAAACTGGAGTCGGCAGCGTTGACCCGACGAATGCAAATAATAAATACCAGGGTCTCAGCAAAAAATCGAACCCAAGCAGCCTGCGTGGCAATCAAGTATTCTTCCACAGAGCCACGCCAGGTCTCGGAACTGCTTTGGAAAAAGATCCTATGCAGGCGTAATACGTCAATTGGGGTTGCAGTGCTGGTTATCTAATTTTATAAACATTACATATCTACTCCTATGAGGCAGGCGTCTTGTCGGATTAACGTTACTTGTATACTTAAGCGCCATCCACTGTAGTTGGTCCATGAAGCACAATCCAAGGCTACCATCTTCGCAAGCACAAGTGCTACATATCAGTTTACCGCTTCGGCTGTTGGTAATACCTTTGTTTCTGTTGGCATCGTTACGCAGCTGTAAACTACTGGTTACATGAAACATGTGCGACTGTTCAACATATGTATGTGCGTACAACATTTGTACATATCTTTAGCGTCATTTCGTAACGTTTCGTTCAATAAAAAATCACAACCCAGTCACCTTGCCTCCGCATGCTTCGCATAACATGGATTCCCATGGTACTTGGGATCTGCCGAATTTTTATTATAATATCTGGGGTTTTACGTCCCAAAACCACGATATGAGCTGTGTTCGATGCAGCTGTGTATGTTTGTGTCGGCGTAGAGTAATATGCATTTTTATTATTATTTTCTTTTTGCATAAATTATGTAAACATGTGACTTTCATGTTTGTTCTTTTTCTGTGCTATTATGAATATGGCGGTCATGATGAGCGAGGTAAATGTCACTAAGTAGCGGCGCTAGGCAAGAACCTATGCACACCCCCCTTTCCTTTGAATGAAAATCTTATCATGCCATGAGGTGAACGACGATCTTAATAGAAATTTAGTAACTCCAGGAAGCCTTTAACTGAAACACCTACTGCATTTTGAAAGGCGACAGTGCCATAGGTGTCAATGCAATCTTCGACGCATTGTAAAAGCTTATTATGCGGAAGGGGACAATAAAGATCTTTGACACCTTCAGTCCTTGATCATTCTGTTTTGGAAAGTTGATGACATAACCAGAATCCTTAACTAAGAAAGGATCGTCAAGGTGAAGCACCTCTAGTTTGTCTAACAGAAACTTTTTTTTCTCTTCTTTTTCTTCTGAATTGCACCATCATGTATTTAAGCGCATGTTACGGCTGCAGCAATAAAACTATAAGACAGCGCAGCGTGTCGTCCTCTTTCTTGTCCGTGTGTTCTCGCGTTAGTAGTATACTGTCATTGTAGCAGCTTATTTTCAAAAATAGTTGAAAAGCTCAAAATAAAGGTGGTTAAGCATAGTTACAGGAACTCCTGCGAAAGCAGAACGACGACAGCTTTCACAAAGAGCGAGTAGGGCTGGCGGCATCGCTATGAATTCTCAGCGTTGCTGGAGGAAAGGTACATCTGTGTTTAGAGCCTTTCAGATCGAAAAATACTGCTTGTGAAATAAATACATGCTTTTGGGATGAACTACTGCAGCTACAAACACTACGAAGGGTGAGCTTTATGTCGTGCCGCAAAAAATGGGTCGAGAAAAATCAGTTGTCGGTCCCTTTAAAGGAGCACTGACACAAAATTTCGAAGGCGAGATAATGAGCGAGAGATAGATTTATGTGGAGACATACACAACATCTACGAGATATCAAGGGCCAATATAGCCTAGAACATATTTAAAATCAATTTTAAAGTGCACGCCGCGCGACTGAGCGAGATGCGGAGCCCCTACGTCACGAGTTTGTGTTGGCTGGTTGCTGGCACGCGCCTTGCGCTTGCGCTACATGCGATTTCTTCCTCCGTGCCTGCGGCTTTGCGTGTGCTAGCTGTCAGTGCGGCGCCCACTCACGCACGCTCTCACGTGCGGCGTCCACGTTACAGTTATGCGTGGTCACATGGCCAGCTGCGTTTGCCTTGCTCCCGGAACTGCTCCTGCCTAGCTCGGTGCTCTATGAACCCGAAACTGAGAGTGGGCGCTCTAGAAACGTCTCTAAATAAATAACCGTCGCGCACTCGCGCAAGCGAGGTTTCCAGCCGTGATAAGTGGGTCATAAGCTACCTATTGCAACAACAAAAAAACAAGGTTCAAAATTTCTGTGTCAGTGTTCCTTTAAGCTATACATAACGCAGACCATCCGGCAACAAGCGTGCAGATGACGAAAGTGACTAAGGTTGAGGTCACCCGTTGCAACTACAGCCACGGCCGCTACATTAGAGCACTGCACGGGCTCGGGCCTACCCGAAAACCCGGGCCCGGCCCGGCCCACGGGCCGGGCCGGGCCGGGTAAAGTAGGTTTCACGGCGGGCCCGGGCCGGGCTCGGGCCTGAAGCTCCGGGCTTAGGGCCGGGCCCGGGTTTTAGGTGGCGGGCTCGGGTCGGGCCGGGCTTGGACTTTCCTCAGTTCTTAAAGGGACACTAAAGTGAAACACTGACTGGGCTTAGACTGACAGAGTGTTCTCTGAGAACTCGAATGTCATTCATTTCACCATCATAAGTTTATTGAGAGGAGAAAATCACAGTCAAAGTTCATGTTAGAGTTTCGCCCTGAAATCTCCGCGCGTGGCGTCGCGGATTTCAAACTGGATTCGTCGTATTTTGGGAGCACTGGCTCGACAAATTTTCCTGAAAATTGGCATGTTATGTTTATGGGCCACTCAGAGGTCAATTAACTTCATTTTTACCGATTAGGGTCTACGTAGGCCCCAGTGGACGCCGTCAGAATCTATGACGTGACGACTCCTGCTGCGCGAATTTCGTGCGGCGTGGCCACCCGCATTTTATTTTTAGCATTTTCGCGCTTACCAAGAGTCATGTCACGGCGAGCGTGGTTATTTTGGAATTGTAATAGAGTAATTTACTGACAATAGAAAAACCTTTCTTCTGTTTCGTGCCCCTTCAAGTTTGTTCCAAAAACGTTGCGCATTCATATATGTTTCAATTTTATCTCGAAAAAATGCATTTTTTATGGGGGGCAAGCTATTTGGAGTTCTATGATGGAGAAGTACTGAACTTCTTTTGTTTCTTGCATATGGGGCTACTTGATTTATCTGAAACGGATGAGCTAAAAGTAGTTAACATCTGGCCATTTTGGGCTTTATTCGAATTCTTTATTAATTTATATCCCAAATCTTATTCTTTGATCGCAGTAATTGAAGTAATAATAATAAATTGATAACTTATCGCAAGAGCTCTGAAGCTGGCAAATGTTCTTCTCTAATGCCCGCCGTGCAGCCTTTTTCTAAAACGAACGCACTGCACGTAGTCTCGTTACATAGAATCCCTAGAAACACATTTGTTTTCTGCGACTCCGTCACTGCTCCCAGTAGTCATGTCATGCGAGATGGACGTGCACAGCCTGCATTGTGCGCCCACATTGTTAGCGTCTCAGCTGTCGTCTTGTTCCGCTGTAGTAGGGGTCTCAAGCTCGCATCAGGTAACGGTCTGCATTGACAAAAATTTACTCCCCGCAAGGGCCAGGACAGTGGGTAGGATGGTGTGGGGTTGGGGAATTGTTTGTACTAAATGTCACCTAATTTTGCCATTTGAAATACCTTTCCCATATCTTGTATATCGGTCATTTCTGAAGAGTATTTGGTGGCGAGATTCCAACAACATACCTATACCTATCTCCAGAATGACTAATATCTGGACGCCGATTCTGAAATATAGACTTTTCTTTCACGGTTATGCATCAACGCATGGTGGACGCATGGGGTGTCTCTCAAGGACCTGTCATGCCTATGTAGCTTAAGGAAGTACTTATAAAGAAAAAAAATCGGACGAAGGCAGTCGTGTGCGGGCCGCGGGCCGTTTGTCTGAGACCCCTGCGCTATATAGTCCGAGAGATACATGATACTGCCGCAACAGTGTTGTAATGTGTAGGAATAGCATAGGTCCATTAAACAAGGCGTCGGCCAAAATATATTCGCTTACGAAATGTCTCGCTTAAAAAAAAAAGCAATTATGAATTTCATGCCGGGCAATTTCTCCATTTGCATCAAATGAGTAAGCGTTGAAAAGCTTATTCTAGCCTTTATTACCAAACTGGAACAAACCCCAAAAATAGATCGAGAGCTGTTCGTCCACCTCCTGTCAGTCGTTAGCCCGATTAGTCCAATGATCACCTTCTACCAGTACAACATCGTTAGGAAGGCGTACACCATTACAATATAAAAAAAAGAGAGAGAGAGAAAGCGCCGTGCAAAGCATGCATAACATGCACTGCTGTAAACTGCAAGCAGAAGCCCTCAAAGAGGAGTTTTATAGATGACATTGAAGAGTGGCACGACGTTCGAGAACCAGAGGAATGAAGCGATGAGCTGGACAGCTATATTCATTGTGCAGAAGTCCGCAGAGACATCCTAAATTTGCTCCACTGGTGGAAATTAAAAACAATGACTGGCGACGCCTTCACAATTCGCAAGGCAGATGTACGCCCCTGCGGCTAGCGCAAGCAGCGCGATAAACTTTAGCGCGGCAGGATATGTGGTGCAACAGCGCATGGCGTGCTTATAGCTGGTATCTTTTGATAATTTGGTTTTTCGCGAAATGACATGTGAAGAAACAAGCTGCAAAATATGCCACAAAAAAACTGATAGAGTGTATATACTAGCAGCGTTGCGATAGATGAAAAAATGCTATGACAAATATTTTTTTTCTTCCTCTCGCCTGCTTATACGTATATCTAAAAGTACACGTGGTGCGCGCGGCTCATTATAATGTTTGTCTAGGCTAGTGTAGTTACAACAACGTAATGAATTTTGATTTCTGTCTCTATTTCTCTTGCTGTGGCAAGGCGCTACTAAGGCCCTACATATCCAGAAGGGTGCGCGATTGGCTTTGTCGTTAGACCATGCTTTAAATTTTAACAGACCGCAATGTAAAAATAGGGGAAAAGAGCGCTCTGTTCCTTGTGTCCTCTGTTTTTATTGCACTCTGTATTGAAACTGAACTCATGCTGCAAATCACTTTTCTTGCTACAATATCTGTTGCGAAATGCTCTTGATGATCCTCAGGAAGCCTTGTTCATAATCATTCCGAACAAGGCTCCCGTTCTGGGTCCCGCAACGTCAACGCATTTTTATTCTCCATAGTATTTGCAGAAAAAGTAGGTACAGTGTAACACTGCCAAGCAAACATTCATTGCATCCAGCTCAGCTGTGTCCACCGCGAGCCCCTTTTTTACAAGAAATTACCGTAGGTTAAAGTATAATTGTTAGCGAAGCATGCGCCACCAAAGAGTAGATATTTGCCACTTAAAACACCTTGTTGTCGATTCGGTGTTCGGGCAACACCACCTAGATTATTGGCTCGGGCCCCTGTCGGGCCCGATCTGCGGTCGGGCCGGGTAGGTGAATTTTTTCCTCGGGTAGGGGCCGGGCCCGGGTCTCGCTTTGAGTCACCGGGCCGGGCTCGGGCGGGTAAGTTCAAACAAGTTCCGGGCACGGGCAGGGCCCGGCCGAAAATCTCGGCCCGTGCAGTGCTCTACGCTACATAGAAAGAAAAGTGCAGCCTGCTGCGTCGCGTCGCAGTCAATGGGCATGCGCGTCTCGGCTGAGTTTACAGTGGCGGCCGTTGTTTTTGGTGAGGGTGCCACTGCTCCAGTGTAGAAAGCAGACGAGACTTCGTGTTACAATGTGGTTGCCTCAGAATTTATGCGTGTCCGTGTGCTTTTTCGTGTGCTTTCTCGTGTTTTTTGTCTGTGACCGTGTGTGTGCGCAGCTTGTCTCATGTTTCCTGTGCTTTGAGTACGGTTCTTTGGTGCGTGAATGTGGCAGACGGTTTTTTCCAGTGGTGTGATGCCGCGAAACTGTTGTGTGCCGCTGTGAAACTCGAACGCGAGAAGAGACGCTACTGTGAAGTACCACGTATTCCCCTGCGATCTAGTGTCGGGAAGCGTATTATTCGTAATAGAGCACTTTTTTTCGTCACAAACGAGTGCTAAAACAGGCGAGCGCTGCCGCTTCCAGACGACAGCATCAAATCACCGCGCCCCCCGTACTCTAACGGCCGCGCGCAACGAAAAAAGAAAAAAAGAAGTATTAAAAGGCGCCCAGGGCGTGCCCTTACTCTCTTTACCGAAGACGCCGTCGCGACAACCTAACGCCCGCGCAGATCGGGAAAATACGAGACATCGTAGTGGGGCCGACCGTCTCCGCAGACGAACCGGCGAGACGAATCCTTTACCCAAGTTCTCGCCGAGCTACGTGCTACGCGCCGAACAAACACTTGGAATGTTCGCGAAACCGGGAAGGATCCAAACGAGAGACGACGGAGGGTAGGACAGGATGGTGAAATTGTAGAAGTTATGTTCGAGGGAGTCGTGTAGTGCGGTCAGTCGATCAAGAATCGAGTGATGACGCCCTGGGAGCTCTGTTTTGAAGTGTCGCCGGAAACGACGACGATCAGCGCTGGAGTTCGTTTGAGTGTCCTTGAGAAATATTCGAGAAACGTTCCAAGAATTGTGGACTGCACACGTTTGCTAATATTAAAGGCCTTTAAGTGCTCTTGAATAGTTTGTAATGCATGAGATTGCATTTGTAGTGCGGTAAGTTTGTTCCCGTTGTTTTAAACACCATCCAAGTGATATTGTGAGTTGTAATTGATACCTGCGAAGTGTGCAAGCTTGTGTGATGCTTGTACTGATAAATTTTGTTTGTGTTGTCAACTCTTGGCTTTAACTCGGTCTTTGGACCACAACCGGCGTTCGCTGGCGCACTAAAAGGACCTACATTGAAATTGTCCGTGCTTTCGTTGTGCGTTTCGGTGGGCCGATACGTCAGCTCTTGGAATCTGCCCGGCGATTGCCTCCCCATTAAGGGGATCAGTGACATCTTTCATTTCAGGTGAGTCAAACGGCCAGGATTCATGGCCCACTCTACGAAAGACTGGCACTCCTAGGGCAAACTGTTCACATTTGTGGGTAATAGGCACTTGAATTCTAATAACGACTTCAGTATTGAACCTGTTATGTGAAACTACAAAACGCGTTATTTACCGCCTGATTAGAGTCACTGTCGCGCGTACCAGTGCGTGTGTGCAAGCGCTTCTCCGTGGACGGCTACATAGGAGCAGTGGCGCCAGAGCGGGCGCGAGGTGAACTACGCCCGAGACCCCGATTCGGCGGCGCGCAACAGGCCGCACCTTCTTTTTTATGTAGCAGCCGTGCAACAGCACTGGCACCAAATGAACCAAATTTTTGCCATGGCGTGTTTCGACATAGCGTTTTCCGCGACTTTCTTTTCCTACATAACATTACAATCCCTATTTAAAACGTGAGAGGCCTGTCCATTCTATAACGATTGTGACTCAATTTTCCACCGCCTCAGGACCTGTTCATGACGACTTTCGGTAACACAAAATGAAAATCAGCTTTGCAATTTTACGAGTTCGCGTGAGCAAGCAAGCTATGACAGACTGTTGCACCTTAGAAGGCCATAGCAACACTCAAATTCTGGTTGTTAACAAGGTTAATCCAAGTACATTGAAAACAACGAAAGATCAGCCTTTAATAGCATATATGTACACAGTTTCACTTCCACTACCACCGAAGTTTTACTTGTTCGACTTTCGTTTCTCTCCTTGGTCGCGGTGCCGGCGGCTGTGGTGGTCCCGACTGTCCTTGTCCCGGTGGTCCTTCTCGCGATAGTCCTTATCCCTGTAATCCTTGTCCTTCTCCCTATAATCCTTATCCTTTTCTCGGTAGTCCTTGTCGCGGTAATCTTTGTCCCTGTAATCCTTGTCCCTGTGGTCGCGGTGCTCCTTCTCTCTGTGTTCCCGGTAGTCCTTGTCCTTAACGTCCCGGGAGTCCCGACCGTCTCCCCGACCATCGCCACGGAAATCGCGAGAGTCTCTGAGCTCCCTCGGATCCCGGAACTCTCTCGAGTCCCGGAAGTCGCGCTGATCTCGGAAGTCACGCTGGTCTCGGAAGTCACGCTGTTCTCTGAAGTCACGCTGTTCTCTGAAGTCACGCTGTTCTCTGAAGTCACGCTGGTCTCTGAAGTCACGCTGTTCTCTGAAGTCACGCTGTTCTCTGAAGTCGCGCTGATCTCTGAAGTCGCGCTGATCTCTGAAGTCGCGGGGCTCGCGAAAGTCGCGGTGCTCTTTGGGCGCACCCTTTTCCCGGTGTTCTCGATTGTGTGTCGCGCGACTAGTACTTTTGCTGCCGGCTGTCTCATGCTGTGACTTCGACGAGCGGTGCCTCTGCGTGTCCTTCTTGGGCTCGCTAGGTGCCTGCATGAAATTGACACAAAAAATTCGGGAACCGTTAGTGCTTAGCCAATAATGGCGACAACAGTTGAGCATTGAACACCAAAGAAGAATAGAGACACACAGAGGCGCCAGAGTAAGAGGGCTGTGGATAAGTCTATTTACGTGGCATGTTCTCACCCGACCGCAAATGTAGCTCGGAGCTTCACGATATTCTGCGTCTATTTTGTTGCGATATATGAACACCCTCGGCAGGCTCTCGCCGTCATGTTCCGCATAAAGTCCCAATGGATAACATCGACCCGCTGGTACGTTCTACATATGAGTTAAAGTACGTTCTACATATGAGTTAAAGTGCGCGAACGCTGCCGACGCACACAGCTAGAGTAGAGATGAAACGAGCAGGCCATATCCGTCGCACGAAGGACGCATATGATAACATCGCCCCGCGTGCGTGCCATCGACGGCTCGTTAAGCAGAGAGGAAACGCCCTGTCCCTTTTTCGTCGAGCGAAGGAGCGCGAAAGGGGTGCCGGTGGCGAGAGGTGGGATGCGTCGCTCGGGTAGCAATTGCGCGCGCTATCTCGACATACATCAGTAGATGGCTCATACCCTTACGCGTGCTGTCCTCTCATCGCTTACTTCGCATTAAAGCGAGAGGCGGCATAAAAACCGCCAGCAAAGTAAGAAATTGGGCTAGTTGGTTGTGCATGTTGGGGGGGAAATTGCGCTACAGTTAACTGGGACTTAACAAATAGAGGACATAAAGAACCCCAACATAAAAACCGCGTCGCTTACTGAAGCGGCCGCATTCCCTTACGCCCACGTTTCGTAGTTACGCGACATCGGATCCTAATAGAGTTAGCTGCAAGCCTTACTTCGTATGACGATCCATTTGCTGTTATCGCACTCACCGCTAACCCCTCGTAGCGAAACTGATTTTTTTTCGTTGTGGTACTACGCTCATCGCAAGGACAAGGGTTTCTCCAACTGACTATGACAAAGTGCGAAAATAGTTTCACAAATATGATGCAGATTCACGCGTGCATCACAATGTACTACAAGCTACAACCCTTTTTCAGACTTTGCTGAGCACCACCCCTACACTTTCAATGTGGTCAACTTTTACGGAAATTTTTATTCACTCATATTGCTATGCACCTTGTTTTTCTTTGCTCACTGTTCCTCACTGAAAGAAGACAACCAGCTCGGCCCAGCCGTATGTTGTGAGGCACAGTGAATGTTGCTATGTGCCTGCTATGACAGTTTAAAATGCAACTGCCTTCACAACACAGCCATCTGTCCATAATGAAGTTCACTGTGCTGTCACAAATCAACAAAGCCTAGCCAGTGATCGTTAGTACCTGTGGATACCTGAATGGCACTTACGACAATTTACTGCACTCGAAATGAGAGCTACACTAAGTCCCAGTATGGGGCAACAAGCATTTTGAAACTAAGCTAAGTGCCATGAAAACGTACTTATTCGCTTTCGAATTTTCTTGTCAAGCCACTTAACCCTGCACTGTAATTCAATGCTTAAGATTTCTGGTGCCAGCTAGAAAGTGTAACGAAAAATCCTTGAAACACGAGTTATCGTCAGAGTCAACATTGTGGTTTTTCAAAACTGGATTGCTTCCAGATTCCATCTCACCCTGAACTTCTACCTTCTTTTCTAGAAAATGTGTCGTATATTAAAGTTCAGTAACTAAGGCTTTTCTCGAATAAAGCTGATTGTAAGCTGCATGCATGCCACTAATGAGGATTGCTGTTACACTTCAAAGATTATCACTTTAAGTTCATGAAATGAAAATGCCCAAGTAAAATCACAACTATGCATCGTGCGAAACCAGGGTACAAATACAACTGGTAAGTTGAACATGAGGTACTGTGGTCTATGCAGTTTCCTTCAGTTAAGGTGAGTCACCATCTTCAAAAACGCATTTAAAAAAAAATATATGATTTTTTTGTATTTAGCATTTTTAAGCTCCCTGTCTACTTAAAAATATTAGACCAAAAGGATTATGGAGTTATCTTAAGAAATTCGAAAATTGTGACCATTTTTCCAATCCCTCCTAGACACATCTGAAACTGAAACAGTTTTCGCTTCCACAACACCTGCCACCTCATCATTAATGTCTCTTCATATATATATATTACGTAACGATAAGTTGTCTAAGTAAGCTCTAAGGCTTGTGGGACACGCTGGTTTTGATTTATTTCTAAATTTTCACAACACGGCTATGGCAATCTGCTGTTTAAGTTGCAGGAGTTTTTCATCGGCTGTCTGCGCTTCGTAATGCGTCATTTCGCCCTCTTGATTTAGTTGTGGCCTTTCAAGGAGAAAGTTATAGTACGTCATGAAATATAGCGATGTAGGACAAGAAAGCAGCGTGATCGCAGGTTAGGAAACCAATTTACCAAGCCTGGACCCACTGTGGAGCCCGTGGATGAGAGTCAGCTGGAGACGCAAAATGAGCTAGAAAAACTTCATGCTTGAGTTCATCAAAGGGAGATTGTGCCGCTTCAAAAGAGGTCCCTAGCTATGAGCCCGGTATATTCCGGGCATAATGAATGTTTCTTTGTTATATGTAAATTCAGTTCAAATCTTTAAAGCCATTTTTCTCAAACCATGACTTTTTGCATCTCACAATTATGCGAACAGTGATCACTTTCCTTCTAATCAGTATTTTCCATAAAATTTTGCGTGCTATTTCTTTATAGATGGAACTGCGCACTCAAGCAGTATAATCGAAAACGTGTGGTAACTTTTTGTACTATGGCCAATTGTGTTCAAAACAAACCTACCAGATATCAATTTTATCAGTCTCTTGATGATAATGCACCTTACCTCAGAGATGTGGTAATCGTGGAGGTTAGATACTTGGGATATTGCCCTGACTACGTACCTGCCAAGTCGTGTTTGAATCGCACCAACCATTTTGTAGTTATGACTGCTGGTGCGAATACATAAATTGGCACATTTTGATTTTTTAAAAATTTTATTTTTTACAGTCTTAGTGATTCTATCATTTTAAAGTTTAAATTTACTTAAGCCCTACAAGATAACACCATAACTCTTGGACTAGAACTGTAACATTCTTCTCGAAGGTGGTGGCCTACCTTATGTGCACCGTGTATACAAATTTTCAATAATATGGATAACCAGGTACCAAGTGTAGCTCTTCTTGTCAGCATACAGTGCACTGCTAAATTCTTCTGCAGCTTTTCTGGTAGTAGGCTGAGGAATTCCCTGTTCCTAGATGTTCTAGCTGCGGGCATACTGCTAAGCCAAAACTGACGAAGCTCAATTTCATCCGAAAGCTTGCCGCATAATGAGGCAGAAAATCTTGGGAATACAGCCCATGAGCATCCTCTATTTCAGTACAGAAATATGGGCGAGTTGGTATGCAAGCATGGTGAATTAAGGGCGTGAACTAAAGGGACAAAAGTGAAGGCACGAACAGACAAGACGATGCAATAGTGAGAACATAACGTTCATTTGGATAGTCAGCACCTTCTACGACTCAACATGTCTTATACCCGCGTCACACAGGTGTTTCGAAGGCATTCCAACCCATAGGGTACTGACGCAGTGCTCAAGCAAGAGCAGCTACACGGGACGTTTCGAAGGCCGTCGAGTCGAGTCAATGGAGCACTCCACAACTCTATCAAAACTTCTAAAAACTATTGAGCAACGGAAGCAGAAACAGTGCAAACATGCCCTATCATTCACAGTCTGCTCATACTCACAATTAGAAAAAAAGGAATCTAACCAGTATGCTTTAAGCACTGTATCTCAGTACTGTGAATTATTTAATAAAATTTTTGGCCACTTGAAATGGGAGACCTGCACAGACTCTCAACAATAGCAAGATGCTCGCCTTCATCATGCCATCTTGCCAAATATTGCTCGCTACAGTTTCGATGCGCAACAACTTAAAAACTAAATATATATTCATAACTATGAATTAACTACTCATTGAAGTGTTTAAACAAAAACAACAGACACATTTGTGCTTTAACCCTCTGTGTGACAGTGGGGCACATACGCACCACTTTTTCTTTTACAGAAAATTTTTTCTCCCACATCAGCTGACAGATTTAGCACAATGCTAAGTGGCTGCTATCTTGCCTAAGTCTGTGTAAGCTTGACAAAAATTGTTTAACCGCAATTTTGGAAGGTGACAGTAGTGCCAGTCTTTGAAATTGGTTCCATTTTTTACGGAAGCTTCTGAATTTTCGTCCTGTTGGAATTAAAAAAAACCTGTCGTTCAAATTAAAAAAAACTTGTTATTCAAAATGCCAGATGGTCTCTTTTTCTGCTTTTCTAGAGAGGCGATTTCAGCTCCCAGTCATCGTGTGTTTATGTAGATTTGTGCAGTAATTTGACTGATAAATTCATTGAAACACAGTCCTCGGCAAAACTGTCCCGCTCTTCACTAAGCTAACTCAGAATAACAGTGCATGGGAATAATTTTCTTGATATCATGTTACTTCTTAAGTTAGCTGATACTTGGGGACAACATTAGTAGTCCACCATTTCGACATTTCGGCACAGCAAAATTGACAAAAAATGGTTTGTGTGTCTGGTGAAGCAAGCTTTAAAGGTACAGAACAGGGCCCTATGAAGCTTTTAAGGTGAATGTAAGATGCTGCTCCTCTACTGGAAATGAGGTGCGCACAACGTTCAACTGCACTTCATAAGTGGTCCTTTGTGCCACTTGTTATGGCCATTTCATCCCAAATACTCGGTGATGTGATCGCATGATGGTACCTTCACGAGTCAGTGGGTGTCACGGAATGCCACTTTTTCGACCCCCTCGTCATGCCGATTACGCGCGCCGCACCCACCCCGCTGACCGACGAGCCGGCTTAGACGTGAAAAGAGTTGTTTCGTAGAGCCGCGAAGAGCAGCAGAAGGGAGTGTCGCTGCCGAAGTTGGCTCTTTGTTGAATACCAAGGCGACGGCAGGTATACGGAAAGCCGCAGTGTGCCCCGAAGTTTTGGCTGCAAACGCTCGGCATGAGAATGGAGGCAAGATGCGTTCCCACGGAATGAGCTGCACGTGCACGAGCCGCCTGCGCAGTCACCGTAAACGAGTTGTCTCGTTTCATTAATGGAGAACCCTCCCCTAATTAAAAAGGGGCGTCGTAAATATTTTGAGGGCGGAGTTTGCGACAATGGAATGCGCATGATTGGACCCATGTTGATGGTCCCCTTTTCCCCCCAGGAAGAGAGTGAGGGGACACGAAGGGGGATTTAAGCGCAGGATATCGCCCTGCTAATCAGTCTAGCTGCTTGACAAGCATGGAGTAGAAGTAGATCAACGAGTATCTCTCCTAGAAGATTTTAGTGTGCACTTTGTATCGGCTGGCCACCTAAACTTAGCCGTTCGCCTAGTTGAGACACGTCTGCAACGTAGGCATTGGGACTTCAATCTCAGGTTAGCTCAACCTGCCTGAGATCTTCAAGCGCTAACTCCCGGAAACATCGGCGTTGCAACTCGGACCCACCGACATCGGAGCCGTGCCAGAGATCTTCGGGACTTCTCGCATCTGATCGTCGTGGACGCAACGCTGCCGGTCATCACACGTATGCCTTCACCTGTTTATATCATCGAACTTTCACGTCTTTATTGTTAATCTTATTCCATTGTTAGTTTCGCGTTAATTGATTTTGTGTATTTTTGTAAGCTTATTGTTTGACTCTAGTTGTTTATTGTTAGTTTTTTTTCGGAAGTGTTGTATTAAGTGTGCTCGTGCCGCAATAGCTAAATTAAAGCTGTTGTTTTGTCCAAACACTTCTCCGATCTCTTCACTGTTTCTACTTGCGTACGGAACGGACGAACCCGCTGTCATTCCCATCGCCGACTTCGCACTGGCGACGCTTGAGTAACAGCAAAACCGTAACAGTGGGACACACATGTCCCGCTTTTTTTCCAGCAAAATACAGGCTTGATTTTGATGAAATTCGTTTCATACTATTTCTTTATAGTTTATCTGTATATACCACAGCTGGTTTTATAACAGAGTCAAAAATATAAGCAAACCTACAAAGGGTTAAAGTGGATTTATATTATTTAACTTTTGGTGACATGAATACGAAAATAAAAGTCCTTAGCGCCACACAATTTTTGCGAAAAACGCCTTAACCATTCAATGGCCATTCATAACTGCCGTGTAGCAGCGCAACAACTCCATCAATTCGACAGAGTAGTGGTGTTTCGATGGCCATCAACTGAATAGCCTTTCATAAGTGCACGTGACAGAGGTATTAATCATTAGCCAAAAATGTATGTAACAACTAGAGAACAAAACAACAAACTTATTTTGTTGTAACACCAAAAATGGCACCACAGGTTCCAGCTGCCTATAAAAAAAAAGCCAGTTCATTATGAAGAGGCCAAAAGACGCATGACAGAAGCACCCTTTTATCCTTATTTTTAATTTTTTTTTTTTTCCTCCAACTGCCTCCCTTGTCATTTTGCTGCTTCTTTCAAAGCGAGGCAAGCACTTATCTTGTGACTTGCAATCTTTTATGTGCACTGCTAGATGAGCATGTGAAGTGCATTTTCTAGAATTCAAATGCGCCGAGTACTGACACAATTTTGAGGTATCCTAAAAGGGACATTAATCGTTTTCATGGTGTCCACTATCAACGCTTTCGAGAAGCGGCAGCCAGACAACATGTACAAAATATGTTACTTTGATTTCAAAGTTTTTGTCGCCCAGCATCTGCAAGCCAGCACCACCGCAATGAACATTATCCCGACAAGTCAACACAGTTCACTGGGTTTGCGAAATCTGCGACTTGCATGTAGCCTAAATCACAGAAATCGCTGTCCGAGTCTCTGGTCGACCATTCACTCATTGTTGTTTACGTGAACCACGTGCGACTGACAGCAAACTGACAGCTGTTGCTAGTATGTTGTGAGTTGCAGTCTCTCCGTGACATCAGACTCGTGTTGACACGTCACTGCAAAGCCGCCATCTCGATACCGAAACTGAAATTGCTGTTTTAAGGTAGTGGTATTAAAAATATATTCCATACATTTCTAAGCACTACGACTATTTTTTTAGGGTTCTCGACACCCGTGCTTTTATTTTGAGCAACAACCCGAAAATATTTAAAATTCGTGTCAGTACTCTTTTAAGTCTTGTGTTCTGGCCCCAGTCGGTTTGCCCAATATATGTAATACACTACTGAAGTTGTGCAAGACAAATATTTGTTAACATGGTTAACACTACACCTGGACTGATTGCTAGCACCTGTGGTGTGATTTCTGGACCTTTCACTATGCCTGTATACAGCTGAACACATGTGAACGAGCTTTTTCTTGGCTGAGAAAACTTTCAAGCCATACAAAAAAAGCTCTTTTCTTTATGCTATGCAACATGCCGTGAACGTAAAGGTCGACAGCCAGCTACTTTCATACTGCGAGCCTCATGTTTTTATGGCCTGATGAGCAATGTCTTCCTGCACACAGGAATGACAAAGGTGGGAACCCGGCTGCCAGTTTTTCGAGGCATGACTTCATTCAGGCGTTCCTCAGGCCAAACAAAGCATTCCTGTTTGTTGCTACCTTATAGTGCTAGCTTGGCTTTTTGAGTGCAAACATGATGAGACTCAAAAGTACAACTGCAAGCCCAAAAAACCGAATGTTTGATAATGTTGCCATTAGGCATGTGAACTTGAGTCACATACTCCGCTACTTGAAAAGTTTCTAAATGTTGACTACCTGCTGTTTTCACTGCCTCGTCTAGCTCGAACAATAAAATGTGGCTAAGAACTGGGGCCACCCTCAACCTTATGCACACTCCAGACCTCTGGTCAAATACATTACCTTCCCAAGCCACAAGCGTAAGACATAGACTAGAAGCCAAGCAGCTCAAGGAAGGACTTGTCAGAAATCACAGAGGCATTACTAAAAAACAGTTAATCCTTGTCAACAACTATGCAGTCTTGAACACACTTTAACAACTGTTCATGTGTGATCTTTAACAGCTGTTATATTGCTGTGCTTTCATATCGAAATAGATTACATAACGGCATACTTTCAACTTAAATAAACACTTACAAAAGAGCTAAAATTACCTTAAACGGCCAGATTATTAATGATTATGCAGTTATCTTAAGCAGGTACACATACTAATCGTCATAATAAAAGATTAGATGTGGTGTTTTAATGCATGAGCACTGCACTCGGAATGAAATAAAAGTACTGTTGAGTAATTTACAGAAACCAGTGTTTCAGATAATCACTCAGTTGCAACTGAAAGACCTGTGTAAGTGGGTTTACCTGTATATATTGACACAACAAGCGTCTTCATGTGACCAAATTATTATCATTAATCAAGGGTCCATTTAAAGTATGACTTTAGCACTTTTGTCTGTGTACTACTTGCAACCAACTTGCCACATAATAAGAACAACAAACTGAAAGTCGCACGTTAGTAACACAGTAAAACAAGAACAAGTTCCTCAAAGCTACGATCACTTTGTGAGAGCTAGCAATCATTTGTGCAAGACAACCAGAAATCAATGATGGAGTCTCAAGAAAAAGAAAGAATGAATGCCTCAAATTAGAGACACGCTGATGCATGCAGCTAGGAATAACCTAGGGCAGTTCAGATGAAAGAAGCGGCTGACATTTTTCATGCAGCGCTGAAAGACGAAGGCAAAAAAATAGAGAGCACAGTACTCGTCCTGTGCTCTCTGCCTCTTCGCATTCATCTTTCAGCACTGCATCAAACATGTCAATATACCAACTAGCCAGCCTTCCCATCCTATTAAAGTGACTGACCTTGGGCACATCTTCGATTTCATCCTCGCCAGAGTCAACGTCATCCAGGTCGTCCTCAAGCGCACTCACTCGTGGCTCCAGCTCCCCGCTTTCCTCCAGCACTTGCCGCTTCTGCAATGTGCATTAAATTACTTTTTTTTTAGAGCGTGCGAGAGTTTCAGAAGACACGATATCCACAGCTTAGCACCAACAAGAGTTTCCAATAAATACACCAGAGGGATGCAAATGAGTTCTGCAGACTCCCGCAAGGTGGCGGAAGGGTTAAGAAAGGGAAGATGGACAACCACCTGTTTGTAGCACGAAGCCACAAGGAAATCTGTACGGATTTCTCAGAAAGAAAAAGCTTCTTAGTTGCTGAAAAATTCGTCCCGATCTGGGGGTTCGAACCCGAGACCAACGCCTTTCTGGGGTGGTCGTTCTACCAATTGAGCTAACCAGGAAGCCAGCAATTGGCAGCGCGAGGGCTGTAAACCCCCCACCAGCATTGGGAGGGGTTTACAGTACAGAATGGTACAGCCATTCTTCATAGAACTTAACACATCAAAAAGCTCAATAATTTACGCTCCAAATTGAATCCGCCAAGGACAATTCGAACTATGCGGCGTCAAGCTGACTCTCGTGGTCATTTTCCCCGCTAAGCAGCAGATGGCATGGCTCACTAGCCACCACCAACATCCTTCGATTACTATTGCCAGAGATTGACACCTCTGTGACAACACCCTCAAAACTATGGGTGTGTGAACGTTCGAAATTTCGAATATTTTTCTAACAGTGTTTGCTATTCGATTCGATTTGCACTGAAATTTTACTATTTGAACTATTCGAACTTCCCTAAGACAAATACAGACAACGTCCGATTGAAAGTGGCCCCTTCAGATTTTCAATATGCTTCACCTCACCACACTCTCGTATTGCGGCAAAGCTGCCTTTCAGGCTCTGCTACGGTCTAACTTCCCAAACACAAACCCACTCAAACCTCATTATAACGAAGTTGCATCTTACACAAAAATAAATTCGTTATAACTGAAAATGCGTTATAAAGGTATATTCCTAACACTATATCCATTGCAACACTATTCATCATTTACTTCATTATAACCGATATTTCGTTACATCCGGGTTCGTTACATCGATGTTTGAGTGTACAGTCGACGTCTGATTAGAAGTAGCAGCCCCTTCAGATTTTCAATATACTTGACCTCATTACACAGCTACTGCGGCAAAGCTGCCTTTCAGGCACTTCTACGATCGCAAATGTATTGAGAAAACGCTGGTTCCAACATAGAGATGATAGATGTGGCAGAGGTGGGGGCTCAATTAATGCTGTTTTGGACTTGAAATTTGGACAGGAAGTCCAAGAAATCGGACGCTGAAGATTTTTAGCACTCAACATTTCAGATGTTCTTATATACTGATGTCTACGAGGTAGATCTGGAACTCTGGAGTTGAAGGTAGCACACCCTTGTCTGCCAGCCACATCAGTTGGGCTTCCACAGAAGTTGAAAGAGGAGGAGAGGCTGAAGAAATAGTCATAAGCGCTAGCTGTTGGGCCCATTTGTGCATCATGAGCTTCAAAGATGGGATACCAGTGAATACACAGAAACACGTACACAAGAAGAAGGCGGTACACACAAATGAACACTGGTACTTCCAATGTGCTTTATTTGAAATTACAGAGCTGCAGAAGACTTCTCACACATGCGCATTACGTTACTTCCTACGACACGTGACACTTAAGCATTCATCCGTGAGTACCGTCTACTTGTGTACTTGTTTCTGTGTATTCGCTGGTACCCCGTGTTGGAAATAGTCAGCAAAGCGACGAAAGGGGCTAGTTGGTTCATGTTGGCATGGCGATGCGCTTACGATAGGGGGACGTTACAAACGACAGACTACAAAGTACACAGGACACAGTGTTAACGAACGCTGCACTCGTTCTATTAACACTGTGTCCTGTAGGCACCATTTTTTACACAATAAGGGCGGATTGAAGCAGCTGTGAGGCTGCCTTCATGGCCACTTACCTTTTCGGGCTTCAGTACTCGCCCAACGCTCTGTCCTTTTAAATGAGCACTGACACAAAAAATTTTGCACCTTGTTTTTTTGTTGCAATAGGTAGCTTATGACTAGAGGTCGGATTTTTAGGCACTAAAAAATCGCGTTTTAGGCGCCAAAAACAGGCAGACAAAACACAGTTTTAGGCCCCCCAAAATCGTAAATATAGGCACAATAAAAATTTACAAAAACTCAAATTTTCGAAGAAAGGTTTGCTTTCCTCTGTCTACAACTGGAAAGCAAACAAATTTTATAGTTTATGTTGCAGTGGCGTAGCCAAGGGGGGGGTTGGGGGGGTACAACCCCCCCCCTCCCCCGAAATTTTTCAGTTTTGCTTGCGTATACATGCACGCACACATACAAACGCACGCACGAACATACATAAAGTATAGTTGAACCCCCCCCCGAAAAAAAATTTCTGGCTACGCTACTGTTATGTTGGCACAAAGGCGTCAATGGTTTAACTAGCCATGCTATTGTCCGTTTTCCCGCACGGTTTCCAGAACACGGTCTCTTCTTTTATTGTCCAGCATTGGTGAGTTAGGTGTCCGCCATCGAATAAACACGCTCCTGGGTCTCTTTCTTTTCGGCATTTCTGCGAAGGGCAGCCCAGGAGCCAATATCCAGACCGCTAAAAGGCATGAAGGGTCTTTTAGCCTCGTATTGGCCTGGGGTAATCGCGCAGGGTGAATTTATCCTCTGTCTGTGAACTCCTTAAAGGCCCCCTTAGCAGGTTTGAGCATTTCGAGCTGGCAAGCGTAATGCATGCACTGGGCGCTAACGATCACGTCTGCCAAGATTTGCAACGCTACGAACCCCGGAAAGAGGTGAAATGTCAGACTAAACGCCGCTTGCCCTTGATCTCACGGGCGCGCGCACCAATATGGAGGAGGTGACGTACAATAAGGAATGGTCCTGCGTACGTCAGAGTACGTGACACTGCGAGAATGATTCGACGCGACATGTGTAATTTGTGCAATCTGTTGCTTGAATAGAACAATGAAAGTTGTAGAAATATAAAAACATACAAATGGAATCTGTGTGCGTTTTTATTTATTATTTTACTTCGAATCGAGTGCGATGCGAGACTAAGCTACCTCTATTTCATTTGCGTCCGTGTTCTCGCCGTTGCCGCGTCGTGCCGGCGCCAGCCCTGACAACGCTTGGCGTGTTTTTGATACATTGTCTATTACAGCAGTTCCAGCGGTGCGACGCGCTGTGTCGTGGTAAGGATACATCATGCATGCCAGCCTCTAAAGCGCAAAAGGGATCCATCCCACACAAACGGGCACTACACTAGAACGCCGAAACGATACAACACCGCTTGTGTGCACGACCTGGCTTGGGCATGTTAAGCGCACCCAGTGTAACCTTGCGTGCGCATGACGTGTTGATGCGTCTGCGTCGTGTGATCTTCCGGCTCCGAGTTCCTCCGATACCGAAGAGGGCAGGGAAGAAATTTGACTTGCCAGTGGCAAAGGTTTCAAGCTCACCTACCAGCATCATGCTTTCGCGGCTCGTAATGAACCAATCAAAAAGTTATTGTGGTACAAAGCTCTTCATTGGGCACGCAACAACTCCCAGTGTTTATGTCTCTTCCTTAAAACGTATTTGCGGGCTAGTTGGTAAGTCATTCTGTGTGCGTGATCGTTGTCTTACCTGGTGTGCGCTGCCATATACCATATTTGTCTCTTCATTGGGCACGCAACAACTTGCAGTGTTTAACTAAAGTTTCTTATGTGACCTGGTGAAGCGCCCTTTAAGAAGTAAATTACAAACGAAACAAAAGCCAAATGCACATCTGATTTTTTTTTACCTGCCCTCTACATTCCCCTGAGGCACTACATGCATGGTTTCGCATTCGTTCTCCATCTTCCTGCTGCTGCACAGAGGTACCTACTGTTTTCTGCCCCCCCACCACACCCACGTCTTCAAGGAGGTGCTTCAATTCCTTGGGAAAACTGGACTGGAAAGCCAGCTGTAAATGCCGCCCTCCACGTCCTCGGCTACGAACGCCACTCTGCTCTTTTCTCCTCTCCTCTTGCCACCTTTATTTTCCTCTCCCCCATTGCACTGTATACGCTGGGACGTGCTCCCATTTAGGGTTGCAGAAATAGCGCATTTTCCTCTCCTCCTACTCACCCTGCTCCAACCGCTCGCGGCATGTCAGTGCAGTGGGGTGTAGTGGCCGGCGCGTCCCATTTCACTGCTCGGTTGCTTACCGGAAGTTTGTTGAACTAGGGAACTAAGTTGTGGCACCCCATGGAGTTCCGAAGCGTCAATTTTGCCCGGTAATATGAATTACGGTCTCAAACTGTACTCGAAAGCAAAATTTGAGTTTAAATAGTGCTCATATGGGCACCGTTTTTGAAAATAGGCATTTATAGGCACTTATAGACTTTTAGGCACAAAACCCCAAAATAGGCATTTATAGGCACTATAAAAACACTATAAAAGCCATCCCTAACTCCTAATTCGTGCTCATATATCAAAGTGACACGATAGGAACGCATAAGGAAAAAAATAGGCATTTGCCTATAATCCGGTCTCTACTTATGACCCACTTATCATGGCTGAAACCCCATTTGCGCAAGTGCATGACGGTTATTTATTTAGAGACGTTTTTAGAGCACCCAGTCGCAGTTTCGGTTTCAAAGAGCACCGAGCTAGGCAAGAGCAGTTCCGGCGGCAAGATAAACAAAGCTGGCCACGTGACCACGTAAAACTGTAACGTGGGCGCCGTGTGCGAGAGCGTGTGCCGCACTGACAGCCAGCACAGCCAGCACATGCAAAGCTGCAGGCACGGAGGAAGAAATCGCAGGTCGCGCAAGCGCAAGGCGCGTGCCAGCAACCAGCCCAACCAGCCAACACAAACTCGTGACGTAGTTTGTTTTGCCGCGTTGATGTCAGCGTCGCGAAGGGCTCCGCAACTCACTCAGTCGTGCGGCATGCACTTGAAGGGGAGATGCGAGCTGGAAAACGAAGTTTTTTCCAAAATTAAATATTTTTTGTTTTTATTCGCTTTCACAAGTGCACGCCTATCTCGCACCCAGGCGCCTAGGCTCCCGGCGGCATACTCTCACACACGGACGCCATTTTGTTCTGAACTGCCAAGGCGTGTATCTGTTGCGCCAAGTCAGCATGGTAAGCGGCGTCTCTGGGATTTTCAAATATGAAAAAAGCGCCTATTCACGCTGCTCCCCGCTTACAAGAAGTCGTCTGGGCACCACTGCGCCATCTTTGCATGCGAAAACAATCAGCATGACAGGAAGATATACTCAGCACTGCCTGTGAAGATCACAACACGAGGCGGTAATCGTGCCGGTGTGGTGTTTTCAGATTGCACAGATTTCCATCCGCAACGAAAAACGCCGCGCTCCGCCGCCAGTGGACAATTGCAATCAACAGGAAAAACTATGAGGCCAGTAAAAGTGTACGAGTACAGTCAACTGCCGATTTTTCGGACACCCTAGGGACCGCGAAATCGTCCGAAAAATCGGGCAGTCCGAAAAACACGAATTCATGCTTTTTAATTCCGCTCAAGTGGTCAAATCGCCACACATGCCCGAAATAGCTTCAATGGCTCCCAGCACACTTATCAGGCATTTTGGTAAGTGCCCAGCCTCTTGTGTATACATTCGTTACGTGCCGCGTACCCCACTTAACTATTGTGCCGATACCAGCAAAGCACGGATTAAGTTACGGCTCTCTCGCATGGGGCGTTTGGGAATGATGACGTGAAACACAAAGGCTGTGGCGGAAGAGCGGATCGTCCGACTTTCCCCAATTCGTGTGCGCACGTAAACGATGCGCTACTGAACTAAAATCACCGCCACGTGCAGCTGATCGTTCCTAGTTGTGTGCAGCACGTCGCCAACTACGCACACTGCATCACTGCCGGGGCACTTGCTAGCTGTAGTGTACGCACGCGTTTGCCGTGAAGGTGTTCGTTATGCCCACTCAATACCTGACCGCACACACGGGCGCGACGATGCGGATTTCGTTCCTCAAAGCAACGAGTCTTTGCAGAGCACTTAGCAGTCTTGCACAAAGAGGCAACACGAATGGCGGCGCGGTTGTCGCCATTCAGGTTCCCGTTCAGGTTCCCGCCATTCAGGTTGTCGCCCATTAAAAGCGTGCAGTATGCTTACAACTGCGCTGGACCTCACGCACTACCGAGCAGTTGGCTGAAGATGCTCAACATAAAGAATTTTCACCGATTAAGTCGTACTGGAGAGTTTGCCACCTGCCGCCGTCACGCCTCCATGCATTCCCAGTGCTTATCCGTAATGACATCGCCGCACTGCGCCGTGATAGTCACCTCTTCGTATTTTTGGTCTGCTTCACCCCATAACACCTAAGCATTAGACAGTTATAGTATAGCGGGCTTAGCGGAATAGCGGGATCGAAGTGCGCATGCGCTGTGCGCTAAAAGACCCGTAGCGCGTACCACACGCACGCTATATTTCAGATTTAGCGTTATCGTGTTTGCGTGGTCTACATAGTGTACGTAAAACATGGCCGCGGTTTTGGACGCCCGCTTCGAACTGAATTTAGCGTTCGTGGGGACGGACCCACTTCTTTCGTAGCTAACGACTGTGCAAAATGGCTTCGCTTGCCTTCAGGTAGCTTCGACGACCGAGTATTATGGATAACTTAGCCTAGTTTTTGATATCGCTTCCCATTTCGAACGTCCCTAGGCCTAACTAGAAGATCGGTGTAAACAAATCTGCAACATAAAAAATTCGCGCTTTTGGTGCGTGGTTCATACTTATTTACTTTTATTATTACTAAATAAAAGTACTAATATTGCTGCGCGCGGAGATGCAGGCGAGAATTCTCAGCTTTTTTTTCTTTTCACTCTTTTTTAATGCATTCACCCTCTGCTAGGTGACGCCACCGTGCCAGCTTGAGTACCTAAACGCTATCCCGCTAAACTATAACGCGCTGTCCGAAACGAACGTTTGCGGCACGTTAACGCTTTCCCTTAACTCCCCGCTTATCACGCTAACGCTATACTATAACTGTCTATTGTGGCAAAGCCGGGGCTTTCGGACACTGCTACGGCCGCAAACAGATTGACTCACGAAAGCGCTGGTTCAAACTTGCGAGACGATAGATGCGGCATAGGTTGGGGCTTTAAATAATGCCGTTTCCAACCAGAAATTTGGGCAAAAAAGTCCGAAAAATCGGACGCCGAAGAGTTTCCGCGTCCGAAATTTCAGACGTTCTTATACATGGACATCTACGGGGCTTGTGACGGTGCCGCGAAAGCATCCGAATTTTCATAGTGTAAACTTTTGTGCGCTACAAGTAAACAAAATCGACGAAGAAAATGGTATGGGACACACAAGCGCGAACTAACAACTGTTTATTTTCACAGGATCATGTGATCATTTGCCCACAGGATGCATTTGATCACAGGATCATTTGCCCTAGCCGACGTAAACCACATATCGTTAAGGAACGCCCAGAAGAAAGCCATCGGCTCGTGCAAGCAGTTGGGACTAGATGGGCTCGCTAAGGGCCTTAAAGGATGCGAGGGACTTGCGTTGAGACCGTTCTTCTCAGTTAAGACCCACAAGACTGGCAACCCGTTCAGAATGATAGTGGAAGATAAAGGAACGTGGCAGAATTGCTTGGCAAGGTTTCTCAAAGGAATGTTGGAAAGACTTCCAGTGGAAGACCCGTACGGTGTAAAAAACTCCTGTGCTGTCACTGATTTTCTTCAGAAGGGACAGCCGGTGACGTGTATTTCCATTGATGTTAAAGACATGTACTACAATATTCCTCAAGCAGAGGCCATTGCGATGGTGCAGGACTGCATTGATGTTTATGGTCACATTCGGTTCCAAAATGAGTGTGGGACTAGTGTCAGTGGCTTCCTGAATTTGCTGCGTCTGTACCTTCAATCGCTCTATGTGTACTTTGAAGGATTGGTTTTCCTACAGAAGGACGGGATATGTATAGGTTCGTGCCTGGCGCCGGTCCTGTCGAACCTGTTCATGGCAAAGGGAGACCGGAAGCTGCAGGCAAATCTGAACGGGTACAATGTGGTTGCATGTTTCCGATATGTTGACGATTTTTTTACTGTGTTTTCCTTTTGCTACGAGCCCTCTTGTAAACGTGGAAGAAATTATATCAGTGTTTAAGATGTCATTTCCAGGTGTAGGGTTCACTCACGAACTACCAGCTAATGGGGCAATAAAGTTTCTGGATGTCATGATTCTTGAGGGCGAACGGCATACATGCTGTGAATATGCGGTTAGGGGTGACAAAGGCATTTTGAACTTTGATTCCGGACACTCGAAATTGGTTAAAAGGAGCGTAGCGTACGCTGGCTTGCTCATTAGTTGCCAAAAAATCGTGCGCGCATACCGTAGCTAGAAGCCTGATGAACCAAGTGGACAGATTAAGAAAAAGCGATTACCCGAATGCCCTGATAGCATCCGTGGCTGAGAAGCTGTTAAAGGGA